>CM053584.1:371234878-371309149 GCA_028627135.1 Pseudochirops cupreus
GAGCACTGGCCTGAGAACAATCGCTCAGTCCCCCTGCTGCCTGCAGGCTGCAGGCAGGAAGCTGCAATGCCAAGGCGGGTGCAAAACCTCTGCCTTTCGCTTTTCCGCTCTGGAGGCCTTTCAGCCGGACTGCTTTTCTCCTAAGACCTCGCAAGTCCCACTGACCTAGTTCTCAACACTGCTGGCAGCTGCCGCTAATCTGCTCACCGCTCCTCTCGTCTGGCCTCCTCCAGGGCTCAGCAGCGGCTTCAGGCCAGGCTGGTTTCGGTTCGCAGTGCTGATATGGTTCCTCGTAGCCGAGCTGACTTTAGTGGGAAGTATCTTTGTGTGCGTTTTGGAATTCTAGGATTGGTTTAGAGTCCTATTTTATGGGTATTTTGGGGTGGCTGTGTGAGAGCTGCAATATGTTGCTGCTGCTACGCTGCCATCTTGGCTCTGCCCCCCATTGTTATTTTTTCTGTTTTGTCAGCAAGGTACAAAACCAGGATGGTTCAAAGTTAGTTGAACTCCTTTTCAGTGGAATGGAGAGTGTGTGAAGGGAGGAACCGTATGAAATGAGCACAGAAAGGTCAGTTGGTGCCATATTATGGAGGACTATCCTTGAGGCAGGAAGATTTTTCACAGCATGATGAGACCCATGCCCTGGTAACATCACTTTGGCAGCAGTGCGGGGGATGGATATGAGGAGGGCTGGAGGTCCTAGGCAGGAGGTGGTGAAAGCCTGAACCAAGGTCATGACTGTCAACGTAGAGAGAGGCCCCTGCCCTGGCTGAGCTTATCATTCTGAGGTTTTATCCCTCCCCAAAGCCCTGGTATCTCATTGCAGGAAGCATGGCAAGAGCACTAGGTAAATTGGAGAATGTATTCTGTGGTAGGGAAGTCCAGTGGAACTGCGTTCTTCAGGGGTGGTGGAAGAACCTGCACCAAGCATTTTGGTGACACAAAGTTTGTGTGGAGGGCTAGAAGCCAGAAGAAAAAGTTTATTTAAAAAAAAATCTATTAAGCTGCAGAAATTTTATTGGGAACTTAGCATTTTATTGGAAACCTGCAACAGACAATGCAATTTAATAGGTTTGGGGGATTTTCTTTTTCTTCTGGCTTCTAATCCTCCAGAGGTCCGGCAGTGACTGATTTTGAGAACAGCACTAGATTTGGTCAAAGGACCTGAGAGAATCCTTGCTTCTCCACTTGGTTCCCTATGGGAATTTGGCTGTCAACTTCTCTTGGCCTGAAGGCCCTTCTAGCTCTAACACTCTGACTTCTATGCTAAAGCTAGCTTGTTCTCTACTTTGATCCAGATTTGGAGAAGAGGGAGAAAGATCACTCCAACCTGATGTGGTCAGGAAAGGTTTGACAAGGATATTGAGATGGGAAGGGAGGGGAGCATGTAGTTTCATGCATCTCAGACTAGGAGCTTCATAATCTGGGGTCCATAAACTCTTTTTAAAAAGTTTATAATTATTTCAGTGTAATCGGTTTCCTTTGAAATCTTAGGCATTTTTTTAAAAGCCACGATTCTGAGAAGAGGCTTCACCATAGGGGTCCATAGCATAAATAAAATACCCCCTAGTCTAACGACCTAATCGGCAAAAAGCCTCTCCTTATAAGCCCACCATAGGCCCTCCCCTCTTCCCCTTTTTCCAGCCAGGCTCTGGTGGATTCTTCCTGCCTTGGGACTGCATGTCCGATGTGTGCTTCATACAGAAGGTGGTTAAGTTATAGCCACAAGTTCCTGTAGCAGTCCTTAACAGCCTCACAGACCATTCCTGCCACTGCCTTCTCTTGAGCAAACCCAATATTCCCTAAGAGCAGTGCTTGTGCTTTTTATGAAGCTCCAAGGAGTTGGTCTGGTTTGTGTTAAATAAGTATGTTATTTATAGAGCAAAGATAATTTATTTATACTTATCCTGTAGGAAACGCCCTTCCTCCCAGTGAGAAAACCCCTCTACTAATGCAGGTCAGCACTTGTTCTGCACCTTACAGACTTCGACTTGCCCAGGGTTGCCAAGAGGTGGGTCTCCAGCCCAGGTATCCCAAACTTGCATGCTCTCTCTGCCATTATCAAATACACAGGGCCTTCATGGGTACCATATTTTAGGAAAGATGTTGATGAGCTGGTAAGGGTCCAGATGAGGGTGACAAAGATCCCCAAGGGAAGGAATGCTGTGTGGAGAATGTTCAGATTGGAGAAGAGAAGATTCAGGGAACATGGTAGCTCTCCTGAAGTTTCTGGAGCACTCTGCTTGGCCTTTGAGCATTGGTCCTTAAGCTGGGGCGTCAGCAAACTTACCCGTTTAATTTATTTATCTATTATTAGTTTTCAGCATTCACTTTTGTAAGATTCTAAGTCTTAAGTTTTCTTCCCTTCCTCCCTTCTCCCTCTCTAAGATGGCATGAAATCTGATACAGGCTATACATAGTATTAAACCTATTTCCACATTAGTCATGTTGTAAAAGAAGAATCAGAACAAAAGGGAAAAACCATGAGAAAGAAAAAAAGAAAAAAAAAGAAAATCGTATGCCTCGGTCTACATTCAGCCTCCATAGTTCTTTCTCTGGATGTGGGCGGCATTTTCCATCATGAGTCTTTTGGAACTGTCTTAGATCCTTGTATTGCTGAGAAGAGCTAAGCCTGTCAAAGCTAGTGATCACACAATGCTGCTGTCAGTAAATTTATTTTTAAAAAATAATCTTGATTACCATATTCCAATATAATTGGTTTTTTTTGTAATCCTGTGTATTTACTTTGTGCGTTTGAGAACCTTATTCTGAGAGGGGGTCCATAAAAAAAACACAAACAAGGCAAAGAACCCCTGCCCTGCAGAAGTGCATGGAAATTACAGAGGCATATTTTGCTTTGATGTAAGGAGGACCTTCCCAACAATTAAGCTAGAAGTGCAATGGGCTGTTTTGGGAGGGATTGGGTTCCTGACTTCATCAGTGGTCTTCCAAGGGAGACTGGATGACTTCTTGTCAAGTATGTTGTAGAAATAAGGAGAAAGGGAAGAAGCCCCCTCTATCTGAGCATCCCCACCAGGCTGGGCAGAAGGGAAAGCTCAGAGCAGATAGTCTTTGCCTTCAGCTAGTGTTGTTCTAGTTACAGGCCAGCAGAGGCCGCTGTGGCTCTGCCTCAGCCCCTCCCCTGATTGCAGAACCACGGTTAAGCCAGACTAGTTGAAGGAAGGACTTAGGCAGTAAAGCTATAGCTGAAAGCATCAGAGATTTAGTGTGGAAGGGACTTCAGGGAGGTCATCCCAGGCCGGTCCCCTTCCCCTCATCCTACAGATGAGGAGACTGAGGCTGAGGGAGGTGAATCAGCTTTCCCAAGATGGCAGAGTGGGATTGGAACTCTACATCAAGCTCTTTCTTCTGTGGCATGCTAACCCGTTCAATCTGCTGAAATTCCTCATTTGGCAGAGCAAATGAGAAGCAAGACCTGCACCAGACAGTCGTTTTGGCAACGTGTGTATGATTGATAATTATAATAAAATCAGCTACCATTTACATAGCCCTTCCTAAGGGCCAAGTCTTGTGCCAAGTACTTTATAATTATTATCTTATTTGAGCCTTACAACAACCCTGGGAAGTAGGTGCTGTGGTGAACTCCGTTTTGCAGATCAGGAAACTCGAGCAAACAGTTAAGTGACTTGCCCAGGGTCACACAGCTAATAAATATCTGTGTCTGGATTTGAACTCAAGACTTCCTAACTCTAAGCCTGGCACTCTAACTATTGCATCACCTAGCTCCCCTGTGTGATATATGTTAGATGATGCCAATAAAGTTACCCAAAATCAAGAACAGAAAAAGAAAACCCTAGGGCTCTAATCAGGGCCAGCTTTGGGAAAATGATCTGCTCATCAAAAGAAAAATTAAGATCCAAAGGGATGAAAGTGTGGCTTCGTGACGAATACATGTCAGAATCTCAGAAACTCAATGCCAAATGATCTAAAAAAAGTTATTGCTGCAAAAGGAGACCCTCAAGTGTATTAGGTTTTTTTTAAAAACAAAAAAGTTGTGAGATTTATTGTGTGTCAAAAAGATTATTTTACTTTGTGCCAAGTAATCCACCCATCATTGTCCTGTGCGACTTCCTAATTTCAGTTCAGCAGTTGAGCAAACATTTATTAAATGCTTACTGTATGCAGGACTCTGTGCTAGACCCAGTAAACCAGCTGTTGCCTTCAAGGACCTGACGTTCTTGAAAATATTCTTAGACTATGATGAACTACTCATCAAAGATGGTAAATCAGTTTATTAAGTACCTATTATGTACCAGACACTGTGCTAAGCTATAAATTGTACACAAGTAAGTAAACAGAAGGTAATTTGAGGAAGGAGAGTGAGACCTTGGATAGATCACTTTGTCTGGACCTCAGTTCTCTCATCTGGGAAATGAGGGGGGCGGACTAGATGGTTTCCAGCTCCAGTTTAATGAACCAGACACCTTGGGGGGAGGACCGTGAGAGGGGTGAGGAAAGGGTTAGAAGTCACCTCCAACCTTCCACCCCGTGCCAGAATCTTTTCTACTCTTGGGAAGGACCCAGCTTCTGCTTCTGGCTAGCTCCCACTCAGTCAAATTGAGTTGAGCTTTGAAGGATGGGGAGCAAAGAGGATTTTTGGAAAGGGTAGCCAGGAAGAGTGTGAGCATAGGCAGAGAGATGGGGGCATGCAGGTTGTGTGTTAAGATCAGCCCCATTGGCTAGAGTCTATGGCAGAAAATATGACTTGATATTAACACCATGGTAGATTGGTGTCAGTTTGGGTAGAGGTGGGGCCTTGAAGTGGTGATCAAGGTTACGATCGGAGGCCGTTAAAGGAACTGAGCGAAAAGGTCAGAAAGGTTAAATGTCTTAAGTTCACGAGTACTTTTTTTGTGGTATGGTCCCCTTTGGCCGAGTCCGGTGAAGCCTATGGACCTCTTCTCAGAACCACGCTTGTGTATGCATAGAACAAAATACATAGGATCACAAAGAAAATAAGGAATAACGATTGCTATTGTCTCCAGAGTGCTTTAAGGTTTGTAAAGCACTTTACGGTTATCTACTTTGGTCCTCTCAACAACCCTGGGAAGTGGGTGCTACTATAATACCCACTTTACAGTGGAGGAAACTGAGGCAGATAGTGATTAAGTTCCTTGTCCAGCATCACACAACTAGTAATCAGCTGAGACTGAATTTAAACTCAGGTCTTCCTGACTCCAGGCCCAGAGTTCTATCCACTGTACCATCTAGCTACCTTTAATGGTATTTAAAAACAGCTATCAAAGTATTTTTTTAAAAAGACATCATGGACACCAAGTCTGTGATCCCCGATCTGTCACTGGAAGGAAGCCCAGAGGCCAGCTAGTCTTCAGGTGTCAAACGCAGGCCCACCACCTATTAAAATGTAATTAAGAAATATTTAGCAAAATGAAAAATACGGTAGAACGCAGATAATGTTAATATGTGGTTTTATAAGTCAATATGATGCCCACTGGATCCTTACGTGCAGTTTAAAATAATATTTTTCCAATTACACATAAAAACATGTAAAAGCAGTTTTCATCATTTGTTGGGGTTTTTTTAAATTTTGAGCTCCAAATTCTTTCCTTCCCTCCCACTCCTCCCCACTCCCTAAGACTGCAAGCAGTTTGATATAGGTTACACATGTGCAGTCATGCAACACATTTCCATATTAGTCACGTTGTGAAAGAAAACACAGACAATGCCCACCCACCCCCCTAAAGAAAAACCCACATGAAAAAATAAAGTAAAGAATAGTACACTTTGATCCTCATTCATACTCCGTTGGTTCTTTTTCTGGAGGCGGATGGCATTTTTCATGCGTTCTTTGGGAGTGTCTTGGATCATTGTATTACTGAGAATGGATGTCACTCATAGCTGGTCATTATATGATACTGCTCTTACTGTGTTCAGTGTTCTGGTTTGCTTGCTTCACTTTGCATCAGTTCATGTAAGTCCAGGTTTCTCTGAAATCATCTTGTGATTTCTTGTACCACAAGAGTAGTCCATTACAATCATAAACCATAACTTGTCCAGCCATTCCCCAACAGACGGGCATCCCCTCAGTTATTTCCAATTCTTCGCCACCACAAAAAGAACTGCTGTTAATATTTGGGTACATATAGGTCCCTTTCCTTTTTTTTTAATGCGTTTGGGATACAGGCTCAGTAGTAGCACTTCTGCATCAGAGGGTGTGCACAGTTTGATAGCCCTTTGAGCACAGTTCTACGTTGCTCTCCAGAATGGTTGTCTCAGGTCACAACTCCCAGTTTTCCCACATTGCCAACATTTGCTGTTTTCCTTTTCTGTTTTCTGTCATATTAATCAATCTGGTAGATGTGTCGTGGTACCTCGAGATTGTTGTAATTTGCATTTCTCTAACTATAGTGATTTAGAGCATTTTTTCATACAGCTATGGATACGTATCCTTTGATTTCTTTATCTGAAAACTGCCTGTTCATATCCTTTGACCATTTGTCAATGGGGGGAATAACTTGTATTCTTACAATTTTGACTCAGTTCTCTATATATTTGAGAGATGAAGCCTTTATCAGAGAAACCTGCTGTAAAATTCTTCCCAGTTTATATCCAGTTTAATGGTCCCATTTCTACCTGAGTTTGACACTATTGGTTTCTTCCAGTCTCCTCATTTTAAAATTGGGGAAACTGAGACCCAGGGAGAGTCATTGTCCTACCTAAGGTCTCATAGGGAGTAAGCATCCAAGGTGGGATTTGAATTCAGGTCCGTTGTGTCCAGAGGCATTTGCTGACTTCCTTAAGTGGTTGCCCCAGGTTGGGCAGGGAATGGGAGATGGGAATCTGTTGTTTCCTTAGCAAGGAAGGGCTCAGTCCTAGTGTCTCCCAGAGTGTGGGTATCCCACCACGCTGAGTGTCATTCAGTAATCTCTTCCTCGTATTCACATGGGCAGCTAGGTGGTGCAGTGGATAGAGCACTGAGTCTGGAGTCAGCAGGAAGACCTGATGTCTCAGGCACTTACTAGCTGTGTGACCCTGGATGAGTCACTTAACCCTGTTTGCCTCAGTTTCCTCCTCTGTAAAATGAGCTAGAGAAGAAAATGGCAAGCCATTCTAGTGTCTTTGCCTAGTAATGGGGTCACAGAGTCAGACATGATTGAACAAACAACAAGATACGCTCTTCTGCTTTAGGCTGGTTGAGGTAAGGAGAGGGAAGACTTTAGTTGGCCTTCTTAACGTTGGTAGCTGGGCAACAGGCCCCTGCTGTCTTGTGTTCCCTTTGATTGCTTCGTCTCCTCTCTTGCCTCATGCCGAAGCAAGAAGAAGAAACAGTTCTGTGGCGGTGACATCATCGCTCTAATGTAATCAGGCTTATGTGTGAAGCCTTTTTAAGAGTTGGGGTTTTTTACTGTCATCATCAGCTTTTCTGCCAGCTAAGTCTTTACTCATTTCTGTTTTCTTCTATCTGAAATCCTGGTTTCCAGCTTTCTTTTCTTTCTTTAAAAAAAAAATGTAATGAACAGATCTATTTTCTCTCTCCCACCCCCACCCTCTTCACCTACAGTTTAGTTTTGTGTATTGAATAATAAAATGTACGTTCAGTTGTTTCCATAGTAATCAGCTCTGGTCCATCGGCTCTGATAGAAACTTCCAGGTACAATTATTTTGTATTGACTTTAGAACCTAACCCCACTGCTTCCACAGAGATGTGACTCCACTGCGCCACCCATACGATATCAAGACAGAAGGAGTCAGGAAGGAGAGATTTCTGTTCATTAGAAGGACCAGAAAGGGCTTCCTGGAGGAGGTCGCACCAGACTTAAGCCTTGAAGGAAGGCAGGGAGGATCAGAGGCTGGAGGAGAATGTTGGGACACCAGCTTGGGGCCAATGAGTGCTTGACAGCAGCATCTCTCTCCCTCCTGGTCTCTCTCCAGGCATCTCCTCCGCCCTCAGTGGCTCCTAGCCTGTTCCTTGGATTCGTGGTTGAGCAAGAGCCTGTCCACCAGCTAGTGCTTTGGGAGCTTAGCCTAGCAGACAGTCAAAGGAAGGGGAAGGATGGAAGGGCTGGAAGCCTTGGAGAGAAGGGCAGAGAGAACTCACTGCCAACAGGGGCTCGCTCTCTCTGCTGCTTTGGGCTGAGGGCTTCGGTGCAAATCAGAGTCTAGGAGGTCCCCTTGGTCTGTCCTGGTCTGCCCAATATCTGTACAAGGAATCTCGGTCTAGACTGATTAATTTTAGAATAGAGATCTACCTTTCCATGGAAACCTTCTTCCTCTGAGGAGATTCATAGCATCAGATTTAGAGCAGGGAAGAAAGGACTTTAGAGATCATCTGATCGAACTTCCTCATTTTCAGAGGTGGAGACTGAAGATAGAGGGGCTTAGTGCCTTGCCCCAGATTACCCAGATTCAAAAAGCATGGATTTGAACCCAGATACTCAGACTTCTGATTGCTACTGACTCACTCTGCCAGTTCTCTGACCCTGGCATGGAGCCATTCCTATCTACTGCTTCCAGGCTTCACCAAAGGGTCATAACTTCCTCTAGGGGCATGTTGTAACGAAAAGAACTGACTTAGACAAGGGAGAGATCTGAGATCAAATTCTGACACTAACTCTGTGACTGTGGGCCCATTATTTCACTGCTTCGAGACTCAGTTTCCTCATCTGTAAGATGGGAACAATAATAGTCATTGTTATGTCACACGGTTTCTCTATAAATATCACATGAATGTTAATTGTTATTATTCTCTGCTTCACCACCTCTTCCCTCCCCTTTCCTCTCTTCTCTTCCTCCTCCTCCTCTTTCCCTTGGCTTTTTTCGTCCTGCCCACCCGCTGGTCACTGGGTGATTTCTGGAATTGTTATGTCACAGGGGCTGGAGGAAGCTTGTTGGTATTTGGGGTGGGGGTGGGGGCTGCTCCATGATTTCTCTTACAGCACCAAGCCTTGGTTGTTCTCTGTGGCCGTCTTCCTTTCTCCTGCTCAGGGTGGCCCCTTCTGGGCTGGACAGCTCACCTAGTTAGGACTTAGAGAAACCCATATGTCCTGAGGCTTGGGACCCTCTGGACAAGCTGACTTTGTGTCCACTGATCTTTCTCTTGCCTCCTCTGGTTATTCATTCTGCCCCCACAAGGGTGAAGGATTCTTCTGTCCCAGGGGCACAGATTTGGATGGAACAAAGGGATCCTCCCCCAGCTAGCCAGCCAGCGGAGGAGTGCACTTGAGCTGTCTGCTGCTGGTCTGGGGGTTTGGGAGATGGAGGGAAGCTAAGATCCCCGTTCCAGGGGCAGTGGGAGTGTCCAGGAATGCTGGGCACGGGAGATAAATCTGTGTCTCCTTGCACAACATGCCCCACCCAATCTCATGCTTCTTACCAGCCAGTCAGGGCCAGGAACATTTTTGAAGAAAGGCAGTCTGTGATCTCTAGTACAAGCTGTGATTGCCAACTAAGTTCTAGTGCATATTTCCACACAGGGGCCCTGCAGAGCCTGTTTGAATGCCTTGATAAACCTCATTTGGCTCTCTTCTGGAGGAGCTTCTCCGTCCTTCTCCCCCATCCCCAGGATCTACTTAGCTTCTTCATTTGCATAGCCAACTGGTTTGTGGCCTTATTGAGACAGCAGACTCCATGATAGTCTTGTCTTTGTTGTGCCTAGCACAGGGCCTGGCATACAGTAGGCACTTAATGAATGCTTATTGGTTGCCGTGGACTGGGTTGGCTTTTTACCTTTCTTTGTATTCATGCACTCAGTAGGTCCTTAATAAATTCGTGTTGATTGATAGAACTTTTTTTACCTGGCTTATAGTAGGGGTGTGATAAATGCTTGCTGAATGGACTTGGATTTATATACAACTTTTAATTTCTTTCTTTTTTTTGTTTTTGCAGAGGAGAAGGCAGGGCAATTGGGGTTAAGTAACTCGCCCAAGGTCACAGGGCTAGTAAGTGTTAAGTGTCTGAGGCTAGATTTGAACTCAGGTCCTCCTGACTCCAGGGCCGGTGTTCTATTCACTGCACCACCTAGCTGCCCCCCAGCTTTTAATTTCTTAAATTTTGTTTTATTATGAACTAAAAAATCATAAGCATGCATATTTCCATACATAGACAACTAGGGTTAGCCTGTTGGAGTCAGAGGCAGGAGGGCCAGAGTTCAAATTCTGCCTCAGATAGTTAACTGTGTGCAGATCACTGAAACTCTTTCAGCCTGAGTTTTTCGCAAAATGCAGATATAAAAAACCCTCCTAGGGTTGTTGTAAGGCTCACATGAGATAACATATGCAAAGGCCTCTACAAATCTTAAAGTGCTTTAGAAATACTAGTTATTTATATAGCTAGGGAAAAAAGAGGCTTATGTATGAAACATACAGATTGTTTTTAAATATAGGTTACATACAGCATGGCAGACATTTCCCAGCTAGTCTGTCTCTGTGTATTTTAAAAATATTTCACTGATGCTCTTTTCTGGTTTTCTTTTTTCTGTCATTACCACCTCCAAAGAAAAGACTGTCTTTGTGACAAATCAGTACAATCAAATAGTACGCATTTGAGTTGAGTTGGTCACATTTTAAGTGGATTTTTTTAAGTTTAAAAAAAAAGTTTGTGTTTTAAGGTTGTTTTTTTTAATTGCCTGAGAAACATAAATTTCTTGTTCGTGGAGCCCGTATGGATGAGGTTTTACTATATTTATGTAAATTGCCCACACTGAGAAATCAGTGTTCCTCTTTCCATTGTCTGCTGCTGTTGAGAGGGACTCATCTATCTGCCCCAAAGTTAGCAGGAAATGAACATCCTGTCCCACCCACCGCCCATTTCCTCCCTCTTGTGGGGCCATGGCGTTAGCAATCCTGATGGAGACCAGGAGCTCAGCCCTGCACACAGAAATCCTCAAGGGGGGCATTGATTGTCAGGAAGTCCAGACTTGGGCTGGACACTAGCCCGCCAGAGCCTTCTGCAAGGGAGAAAAAAAAAACAGCCAGCAGGAATCCTCGTCCTTTATCTCTCTACACTCTTAGGGTCACAGACTGAGAGGTGGAACGGACCTTAGCAAGTGCCTAGTTCAGCCCCCTCATTTTAAAAAGAAGGAAACCAAGGCCCGTGGAGGTTAAGTGACTTGCCTAAGGTCTCACAGGAGAACCAGGAATCAAAACCTGGTCTTCCGTGTCTAAATCCAGCAGACTTTCCATTACCCCAAAAAATCAACAAACATTTGTCATTATTATTATTATCAAGTAATTGCTCGTAAACACCAGTTATGGGCTAGGTACTTTGATTGGCATTGCTGGTGAGCACACAAAGCCAAAAAGTGAATAGTCCCTCCCCCCAGGTAGGTTACAGTCTATCAAGAGGGACAACAATGTATACCCATGAGTAGATAGAAATTCTATTCAAAGGAATGGGGAAGCACGGAGCGCTAGCGGCTGGGGGATGAGGAAATGCCTTGTGTGGAGGGTGGCATTTTCATTGACCCCTAAAGGAAGCAAGGTGGTCTAAGAGGTGGCGGTGAGGAGGGAATACGTTTCAGATGTGGAGATGGAGATGGGAGATAGGGTGTCCTTTGAAAGTAACAAAGGAAAAGTCAGGTTAGATGGCACACACACACACACACACACACACACACACACGAGATATTCTGGCCACATAGCCAGACAGCCTCTGCTCTGAGCTCCACCTGGACAAAACTCCTGTGACCTAGCATCAGTCCAGGGAGAGCTAGAGCATGGATCAACTCTCAGTAAGGAGGTTTTGTGTTTGGAAGGAGCAGCGGGGGATCCCAATGCACAAGCTTTCTCTCTTGGCAACTCTATTCCCTTCCATGGCTTCAACTGTATCACCCCTTCAGGATCACCAAGCCCTATCTACAGCCCTGACCTCTTTAGAGTGGGACATGAGCAGGGGGCAGGGGGTTGGGGGGGTGGGAAAGGGGAGTGCTGGATAGAGGGTAATGGAAATAAGCAAATGGGCAGTGGAGACAGAGAAGTCCTGCCCAGTGGCAATAGAAATATTGATTTTATTATTGTTCCAAAAATGAAAATAGGGTTGGTGGTACATGTAGGGCAGCAAGATGGCTGGAATGGAATATGGAACATGGCTTGGATTGTCCAGATAGGGATTCTTGGGATGCACTCACCAGTCTGAACAGCATGGGGCATAGGGTGTGAGCTCCAGAGCAAAGCTGCCCAGTGGGAGGTGATGGATATACCCAGTAGATGGATTCAGAGAAACCTGAGAAGACTCATTTGAACTCATATAAGTGAAGTGAGCAGAACCAGAAAAACTTTGTATACAGTGATTGCAACATTGTAGAGAAAAGCAACTTTGAATGCCTTAGGGAGCTAGGTGGTTTAGTTCAGAGGGGTCAAACACACTCCCAAGTGGGGTCTGAACACATTAAAGTATAATTGGGAAATACTGAACAAAATAGATTTAAAAGCCAGTTTAAGATCTAATCCAGATTAAAAATCACAGATAAAATGAAGCCAATATGCACAGATTATATACGGACTGGTGGTCCTGTTTCTTTTTGAGTTTGGCACCACTGAAGCAGTGGCTAGAGCAATAGGCTAAGAGGTAGGAAGACCTGAGTTTGAATCCTTCCTCTTGGACACTTGCTAACCAGTGACCCTGGGCAAGTCACATAACCTCTGTTTGCCTCAGGTTCCTCATCTGTAAAACAGAGATAATAATAGACCCCCTTCCAGGGTCGTTGTGAGGATCAAATGAGTAAATGTAAAGTATTTTGCAAACATTAACCACCGTCTATTCTTCCTCTTATTATTTTTTTTGGAAGGGGGGAGGATAGGGCAATTGGGGTTAAGTGACTTGCCCAAGGTCACACGGCTAGTACAAGTTAAGGGTCTGAGGTCAAATTTGAACTCAGGTCCTCCTGAGTCCAGGGCCAGTGCTCTCTATTCACTGCGCCACCTAGCCACACCCTTCCTTTTATTATTAACACTGATCGAAGTGATTATGGCTTCCCCCAGAGTCCATGAGCCCAGTGACAAAGAGTGCTCTGACAGGACAGTGATGGACCAGAGGTTAAGAAGAAGATAGACCTTTTCAGATGTTGTCAATGTGTGGATTTATTTTGCGTGGCTATGCTATGTTGCAAGAGAGGGTCTTGTTAAGTTGTTGTTTTTATAAATTTTGTGAGGGGCAGGGGGATTTGGGGAGAAGGAGGTTAAAGGATAACCATGCCTATATGTATGCATATATATATATGTATATATATATATATATACATATATATATATGACAGAATGTCAGTGAAGCATTAAAAAAAAAAGTACAAAAGAGAATAGAAGAAAATTCACCTCCCACTGGGCAACCAATACTGACTCAGGAGCCCAGGAACTCCTCTGTTCTGAGTTCTGTGACCTGTATGGAAGGGGCAGCTTCTCCAGGGACTTGAGATCCGGCCTGAGCCTCGTCCAGGCCATCAATCAGTCCTAAAGCCTTGATTACACGTTGGCTATGTGCCAAGTGCTGCACTGAGTACTGAGGATACAAAGAACGGTTCCCAAGAGGCCAGCACATGCTTCTCACTGCACTGGGCACACAACTGCCATGGCTTCTGGAGGAGGGGGCAGGGGAGAGAGAGAAATCCCATACCTCTTCCCCTCCTCCTACTGCTGACAAGAGAGGAAGAGAGAAAAAAGGAAAACTCTTCTTTTCCTCTTCAAGTCGGCCAGTATCTGGCTCCTTCTGGTGCTGAAGCCAAGTTTCCAACAGACACTGGGCACAAGGGACCGATTCGTTTGTGTCACATAAGCCCTTCAGCAAGGCTCCCCAGAGTACCTGTGCCATCCCCTGCCAAGCCAGGTGTGCCCAACTCCTTCCTGGCTCTGGGTGGACTTTCTCTTGCTTTTTTGTTCAGGGCCTTCACATGCTTTGGGTTCATCCATGTTTCAACACGGGAGGCCCACGCATCACCAGCTCATTTCTTCAGTTTTGTCTCCTGGGCATATCTGGATATCTCACCCACTCCTCTTCCTACATCGTCGATGCTGTCTCAGGTGATGCCTCTCACTTCACCTCCCACTGGGCAACCAGTACTGACTCAGGAACCCAGGAACTCGCCTGTTCTCTGTTCTGTGACCTGTGCTAAAGGAGAGAAACCCAGCGGAAGGGGCAGCTTCTCTATTGATTATCTCCAAATTACGCTGAAGCATCCCATCGGTACAAAACCATTTGTGTGCTGTCTCCCCGTTAGACTGTGAGCCCCTGTCTTTGCCTTTCTTCGCATCTTCAGGGCTTAGCACAGGGCCTGGCACATAGGAGGCATTTTGATTATTGACTGACTGGTGTCTCTTTGGTGGATGGATAGTGGCTTTCTCCTTCTCTCTTCCTTTGCTGTCTCAGGTTACCAGCTCCACCTTCTTCCCTAGGTTGTCTCTGATTCCTGTAAATGCCTCCTCTCTCCCTCACCCTCTTGGTACCAGATTACTTTCCCAGAATCTTGTCACTGGAATGGGGTTTACAACAGAAAGCTCTGTGTACAGTAAGATTAGCAGGCACCCCGGAGGCCATGTGTCCTCATAACAATAACTGTAATATACAGGAATATTTGTCTAGTGGTTTAAGATTTACCAACTGCTTCCTCTTCCCTCTGCCCCCCACTAGGTAAGGAGGTAGGCAAAGGAAATGTTATTATTCCCACTTTATGGATGCCAAAACTGAGACTCCAAGATGGACAGACTTACACTGTAGGTATGTGTGGGATTTGGACCCAGGGCTCCAGACTCCAAGTCTACCTCTATCTTCAGGCTTAATTCAAGTGTCCTGCACAGAGCCCTTCCTGCTTCCTTGCCCCTCCCCTTCCAGAAGTTTGTGCTTCTCCTTGCTCACTTGTGCAACCATTTGGTATATACTTTATGCTGATTATTTAAGATGGATCCTGTATAAAGTTTGTTTACACATAATTGTTTCCAGGTGGTCTCCCTGTTAGACTATGAACTCCTTGAGAGCAGGGACTATCTTTTACCTTTCTTTGCATCTCTGTCCGTTAACAGAGTACCTGGCTGGCACATAGCAGGCATTTAATAAATAATTATGGACTGATTGATTATTTGGCATTTACTTACCTGGGTACATGTTGTTCCTCTCCCCCACCCCCACCCCTTAAAAGGTTAGTTTCTTGAAGGTAGGAATTATTTTTTTTTCCTTTGTATCCCAAATGCTTAGCAGAGTGCCTGGTATGTAATAAGTGCTTAATAAATGCTCAGCTAACTGATAATCAGAAACATTCATGCTATGGGGATTTTTTCCCCATTGTTTCATGTGGACCCCCCTCCTGTACCCTAAAAGCCTAGAGTTCCCTCGTGTGCCAACCCCCCCCCCCACTGGACCAGCCCTGTTCTGCAACATTGCTGTCCCTGGAGGAGCACAGTAGGCACCTGGGCTTTCTGCTCCCTGGCTAGATGCCCTGGGCATATACCCAGAAACCTGGGGCTGTGCCTGAGACCTCCAGGGCCCAGCCTGATCACTGTCGTCGAGGGTCAGGGAGGTTGAGGGTATAGGGGGGGCATAATAATGATGGTGATAATTAACATTTTCTGAAGCATTCCACTGCTTAGGAAAGGTTTTTATACATTATTTCATTTATCCTTATAACAACCTGGTGAAGTAGGCACCACAGTTCAACCAAAAAATAAGAAGCATTTATTAAACACCAACTATATACAAGGCACTAAGGTAGGCACTGGACATACAAAGACAAAAAATACACATCAGTCCCTACCTTCGAGGAGCTTATATTCTGCTAGGGGTACAACACAGACTTTTGGGGACAGAGGGATGGGAGGGAGGGCATGTGCTTGTTATGGGGTTCCCTGTGGGCGTTGGAGTCTCTTGCAATTTCGTGATTCAAATCCTGCCTCTGAGGCTTACTTCTGTTTGACTCTGGGGAAGTCCCTTGAACCGTCCCAATCGTCCCAATCCAAAGTTCCCTATCTCTACCAAATGAGGACTTTGGGGAGGTAGCAGTGAAGAGGCTGCTAGATTTGGCCTCAGGGGCCCGGTTTCAATTTACTCTCTGTGTGACCTTGAACAAGTCACTTGATTTCAGTTTCCTCATTTGTAAAAAGGGACTCAGTGACTTCCAAGGTCCCTTCCAGGTCTGGATACAAGATCTTAGGATTCTGGGATTCAGGGTTGGGGTTAAGCCAGGCCCTAACGCAGCCCCCCTTCGATATTGACTCCCAGAGTGCCCTAAAATAAGGGAAATATCTTCCATTCAAGGCCAGCTCTAGGGGAAGCATAACTCTAGCTTCAGGGAGAAGACTCCAGGGCCACAGACTTTTCTCTACTCTCCACCCCTCCTGCAGGAGGAATTCTAGGAGATAGTGGAGGAGAGAAAGCATTGGGGTTGGTGAATCCACATCCAGTTGGGCGTGCAACCTCTGCCCCTCTCCTGGGGGGGAAAGGGGTTGGCAAGGGAAGGAGCAGGTGCCTGGAGCAGCAGGAAGGAGGAAAAGAGGAGGCTGGAGAACAGATGCTTTATGGGGTCACAGAGCCCTTTCAAGTCTTTCCAGTCTGACCCCCTCATTTTGTGAGGCTAATCGACTCCCCCAACGCCCCGCAGGTGGTCAGCAGATCCAGGATTCTAACCCAGGCTCCCAGGCTCCCTGGCTCCCTGGCTCCAAAGCTGGCCTGCTCCGAGCTGCTGCCCCCATTTTTTCTCTCTCTGGCTCCTGCTTATCTCCCTCTGTCCTGGGAGGAGTAGAAACTTCATGCAAAGGCATTAGAGGCCTGCCCAGCTGCATAGCATCAGCCCTCCTGGGGAAGCTCGGGTCCTGGTGACGGCTCCTCTCTGTAAGCCTTCTACACCAGTGTGGCTGCAAGCCAGGCCAGTGGCAGCCTGATGCTGGGTCCAGAGCGGGACAGAACTTCAGAGGCCGTCAGTAGGGGCAGGCACTTGTTCAGATTCAGTGTTGGGACAAGAGAGCCTTCAATGAACAAAAGACAGGCTTACTTTGCCCTAACACAGCATGGTCTATAATAGATAACAATGGCTTTTCAAGCCTCTCATAACCTGGCTCCTTCCTGCCTTTTTCCAGTTTTCCTACTCTCCTTCCCACCCTCTGACACCCAGTGACCTTGGCTTCCTTGCTGTTCCTTGAACACTTCCACTGGCCATCTCCCCATGCTTGGAATTCTCTCCGGCTTATTTCCATCTCCTGCCTCTCGGGGCTTCCTTCAAGCCTCAGCTAAAGTCCCACCTCTGCAGGAAGTCTTTCACTGCCCCTTTTAATCTTAGAGTCTTCCCTTTGAGACCACCCCTCCCCACCCCTCAGTTTATCCTGTGTGTGTTTTGTTTGTCCGTGGTTGTTTACATGGTCCCTCCCCCATTAGATTTTGAACTCCTTGAGAGTACAGACTATCTTTTGGTTTCTTTATGTTTAGGGCAGTGCCTGACAGATAGTAGGTGCTGAATGAATGCCAGTTAGGCAGCTAGCACCCACGAACCTGTCCAACGCTGCAAAGGCCAGAAACTATGCTCTTGATTGCTTAGGGCAGGCCTGCACACTGTCCTCTACATTTTTCACGGGCCCCCTAAATCCTTTGGCAAGCCTGGCTTAGGGGCAGCCTTGAAGAGGACAGCGAGGTGGCACAGTGAATATACATGGGGCAGCTAGGGAGCACAGTAGGTAGACATGGGGCTGCCAGGTGGCACCATAGTTAGTGCACAGAGCACTGGGCATGATATCTGGAAGATGATTCATCTTCCTGAGTTCAGATCTGACCTCAGACACTTATTAGCTGTGTGACTTGACCACTTGTTTGCCTCAGTTTACACATCTGTAAAATGAGCTGGAGAAAGAAATGGCAAACCACTGCAGTATCTTGGCCAAGCAAACCCCAAATGGGGTCACAAAGAGTCAACACAACACAGCAACAAACTTTACTGGTTGAATGATGGACTTGACGCAGGGGTCAAGGAGTTCAGGGAGTCCAGGAACCCCAATAACCAGAGTCACTGGAAAGCAGTCGGGAATGAATTCATAGACTCAAGCATTCTCTAAGTCAAGGTGGCAAAGATTTATTGTTACGCTATACAGCAGGCAAGAGTTCTTAGGGAACCTGCAACCTTAGAGAGGTACACTTAAAGTTTTTTATAGGATATTCTATAGTAAAACATGTGCCAATTAGGCTAACTGGGAGAGTCAGGGAAGAATTAGGGAGGTGTTAAGAAATGGGAAGTTCTTAAAGGAACATGCACTTTTAATATCTACTGTGCAGGCATATTGCCCAGAATTCACTGGGAAATAGCCCAAAGAGGGGCTGCATGGAGGTGTGGTTTTAGGCTTGAGATGCTGACCAAGCTGCCACCCATCAATGTCGTGTTTGACAAGATGGATGTTGGGATTATATGTATATCCCAAGATAACGAGGGATTCAGGATGGATATAATGAGCTAAGGAGTATACATATGACTGAATCTAGGATACATACAATAGGTATGGCCCTGTGCACAGCTGGGTCAAACTACTGAATTCTGTAGGTGCAGCTGGCAACTGTATCAGGAAGAGAGATAAGTATTCTATTAGGGTAAGCTGCCCTTGAGTTAGAGAGAAACTGCCTCAGACAGCATTTTGCTAGGGAGAAATGTGATTTCACAAACTGGGGTTCAAGCACAGGCACCCAAGCATCCCATCAGACTGGTCAGCAGAGTAGGGAGATGGTGAGAGATATGGTGACTCTCCTAGACTTCAGAAATGCATCAAATCCCCAGCTGCTCATGGAAGGGATGTCTTGTGCCCTTTAGGTGACCAGGAAGCTGCATCCAGTGACTCAGGGACCAACCAAGTCCCAGGAACAGCTTTGTTGCCTTTTAGGGAAAACTAATCCCCATTATAGTAAAAAAGGGAACCCCATGGTTTTAAGCACCATCTGCTCTAGTCCAGCCTTCAATTTAAGTACACGTAAGTCTATTCTTTGAAACTTAGAAGGTATTTTCCTGTTATAAAAAGGAGTTGGGTTTCCAGCTCAACTCACAAATCCTATTGAGTTCATATTTACTTCAGTAATTCAAGGATCGGTGATTTCATTCCTTTGGGTGCTGCTGGTGCTGCAGATGGTGACCTTTCCATGCCTTCATAGAAGGTCTTCATGTATTGCTGTATTTGGGAGAATCCCTCCCTCCTTTGGCCTCCATCAATTTAGCTGGGTTGTCCTCAGATGACCACTGTCCATGGTCGGGACCTACCAGAGTTGGCAGTCTAAGAGAATCCAGGGCCACCTCCAGGCCACAGTGAGGCATCTAAGTGAGACTTTAGTTCAAGCTTTACCCTAGAACAGCGGTTCTCAACCTTCCTAATGCCGTGACCCTTTAATACTAGTATGTGGGTATATCTGCATGTGAGTGGACCTTCCTGGAGACAGATAGAGGAGCGATGTCTCAGTTCCTAAGAGCGTCAGAAATATGTGTTTTCCAGTGGTCTTAGGCGACCCCTGTGAAAGAATCATTTGACCCCCAAAGGGGTCATGACCCACAGGTTGAGAACTGCTGCCCTGGAACATAGGGTGGCCCAGTGGAAAGAGCACTGAAGATTTGGGTTCACATCCCACCCCCAGCACTTATTCCCTATGTGACCTTGAGCAGGTCACTTCATTTCCCTAGGCCTTGGTTGCCTTAACTGTAAAAAAAAAAAAAAAGGGTATGTGTGCTAAGATTATATCACCTCTGAGCCCTTCTAGCTCTAAGTGTATATCCCTATGACCTGAGTTAAGATCCTGCTTCTAATACATCCTAGCTCTGTGACCTTAACCTCAATTTTCTCATTTGTCAAATGAGGGGTCTGAACCAGATGCTCTCTTCAGTTCTTTGCTGCCTGTGATCTGATGTTCTGAATGGTGCCACCCAAAATTCAGAGTTCTGGGAGTCAGGGGTTTGTAAAGAAGGAAGAGGAAGAAGAGGGGTGAGGGTGAAGAGTTGGGGAATGTTGAGCCAGAGAGTTCTCAAAGAGCAGGGAGGAGAAAAAAGAGGGGAAGAAAGAGGAAGGAGGAAGAAGAGGAGGAATGTTTTCTGGGCTCGGAGCCAGCTCTGGTTAAAACTTTGAAGTAGAATCCTAGGCACAGAGATTTAGAGCCAGGAGGGGACCCGGTCGGGCATCTAGGTCAGCCCTCTTGTTTAGATGGGGAAACAAGCCCAGAGTTGAAGGTCGAAAAGGCAGGTACATTTTGTATTAGGCTTCCTCCTGCCCAGTTTTTTGCCCCTCTGGCCTCTGAGTTCCCTTGGCTCTGGTGAAGGATTGAAAGCTCCCAAGGTGGGCCTGGAAAGGACTCCAGAGGCCATCTGGTCCAGCCCCCTAACTTTACTGAGCAGGGAGTGTGTGGGCGTCTCTGGGGACCGTGACCTTGGAAGCCTTAAAAACCAATCGGAAGCTGTGATATCATATGGAGAAGTGGGTTTAAAAAACAAATAGGAAAGAATGGAAAATGTTCTGTCGTTTTATTTACAAGGTGTTTTTACATGCTTTCATCTATACTTTGAGGTCTGAAATATAGAAACAAACCATGTCATTACTGCTCTATTTGTGCTTTCGGAACACAGTAAGGATCTGAAAGTTTAGAAAAGAAAAACCGTGTTCAGAAAATTTAAAAATTACATATCCACAATGCATTGAAGGAAACTCACAGACAGGAAATCAAACGTGAGAAAAGCTGACATTATCAAATGAAATGAACCAGCATGGCAAAGTATGTTTTTCCCAGATCACACAAAATGAGTACTCTCACAGATTACTTCTGGCAATGCTGGGGGCAGAGAAGAGCAGCGGCAGGGCTGGGGCAGACAGAATAAAAGCCTTATAGCTTTCAGTCCTAGGATGGGGGCCTGGGGCAGCATTGTCAGGTTTGGACCTGGCAGTGACCAGAGAAACAGTGCAAGTCATGGGAGAGGAAGGTTTTCCTCCCTGGGACTCAACCTTTGCCCATAGATGCTGTATAAGGTCACAGAAAGGATATGACCAGTCAGCATGGACAGATGTAAACAAACAGTTGGACATTTGTGAAAATAACACTGACCCTGAAGTTCCAGGATCTAAGTTCAAATCTCAGCTCTGCCTCTCCCTACCAGGGTGACCTTGGGAACAGCACTCAATCTCTACGAGTCTTGGCTTCCTCAACTGGAAGATAAGGTTCTGGAGTAGAAAATAAGTGGCCTCTGAGGTTCCTTCCCACTCTGGATCTATTAGAGGCAGCTGGGCTGGGGCAGTGGAGAGAGTGTTGGAGACCTGAGTTTGGAGGGCACTTTATATATTGACTAAGCTGTGTGACCCTGGCTGAGTCACCCCTCCCAGCCTCAGTTTCCTCATCTGTATTATAGGGATAATAATAAAACCTGCCTCGTGGGTAGTTAGGCGACTTAAATATGTGTAAAATGCTTTGTAAACCTTAAATATAAATGACTAATTTTACATGTGTAATATATTAAATATAATATATAATAGATACATATATAAATGTTAACAATTATTATATAACTGTCGTTTAAGCTATCTAAGCTCTGGTTTCCTCATCTGAACTCAGTGGTTCCTTTATAAATGATTAAATCTATGACCCTATGACCTATTATTATATATTATAAACTATTATAACTTTCTAAATTGTATAACCCTAGATGAGTTGCTCAACCTCTCAGTACCCTAGACTCCTGTCTAAGATTCTAAGTTTTAGAGAAGGCGCACAGGCAGAGTTTACTAAGAGTTCCTTCCACCATGGGGAGGCAGTATGGTTCAGTGGAAAACCCTCTCTGGCTTTTAAGTCAGAGGACCCGAGTTCAAATCCCATCCCTTCATTTCATTAGGGAGCCTGAGCCTCAGAGTCTTCATCTGTGAAATGAAGGCCTCAGAGTTCCTTTTCATTATAGTCTGTGACCTTCTGAAATCACAAGCCCCATTCTCCTTCTTTTATTAGGAGGATTCAGGCATATGGAAGCCAAGTCTTGATAAGCAGGCACTTAGTAGGCCTACTATCAGACAGTCAGTCAGTAAACATTTCTGAAGTACCTACTATGTGGGTATACAAATGTAAAGAAACAGGCCCTGCTCACAAGAGCTTACATTCCAGTGGGGGAAACCATGAAGACATATATAAATCTATACAAGTTAAGCATGAGATGAGTACATGCAGCCAGATAGAAAGTAATTCACCCTACAAGGTACTTAGGGAGGTGGGGGTGGGGGGCACTAGCAGTTGGGGGACTGGAAAGGATTTCCCACAGAAGACAGTATGTCCAGTCAATGCCATTAAGAGATAATGGGAGAGATGGGGAGGTTGGCCACCACCAGGAGCCTGCTGTCCACACATTGTCCGGGGCCTGAACCTGATCAGACATGCCCTTGTAAATAGGAGCAGCAGCAGTGAGAATTCTCCAGCTGAAGGCACTTTAAAAGGAGCTGGCAGGCAGGCCTTTGCCCCGCATGACATCCAAACAAACACTCCCTCAGCCCTGCCTGCGAGTGCTGCAAATTCAGATCATTCTTTGGTCGAGTCTGGCTCCTGGTGAATTGCCCAACACCCAGGGCCTGCAGCCCAAGCACCAGGGCCCTCACCCCTGGCCAGCCTCCTCCCGGGCCTTGTTGTCGTTCCTGGCTTGGACCCTGTTTCCGCTGGAGAAGAACTGTTACCCTCTGTTGGCCTTCCCTCTCCCGGGTTGTTGATCCTGGCTGGTTTGCAACAGACACTGTAGCCCCAGTCTGCTGGGATCCCTTCCAAGCCCCACAGCGATCCCCAAGGCTGGGAGGCTCTAATCAGGCCACCAGCTCCTTAAATTGACCTTTCTCAAGTGCAGCCTTTGATGGACCTCCACCCTCGAGATCGGCCTGGGGGCCAGGACAGAGAGATGATATACAGATAACTATAATAGGATAATAAGTGATCGCTGCATCACATGTGGCCCACCCCCCTTCTTTTTACAAAGGAGAAAACTGAGACCCCCTAGAGATGGAGGGACTTGCCTGAAGGCACACAGGTAGGAAGATTCAAATAAGTGTACAAGAGAATAGAAATTGGGGCGGCTAGGTGGCGTAGTGAATAGAGCACCAGCCCTGGAGTCAGGAAGACCTGAGTTCAAATCCAGCCTCTGATACTTGACACACTTGCTAGCTGTGTGACCTTGGGCAAGTCACTTAACCCTGTGTGGGATGAAAAATATCCTTCATCCTTAATTTAGTGAAAAGAAATAAACACAGAGATCTCTTAGGATAAGAACAGGACTTTATTCTCTTTCCCGGGAGAAGAGGGCGGTCTTCCCCATGACTCATCATGGAGAAGAGGCAAGTTACAAAAGATAGTACTGGAATTTATAACCTAACTTAGTCAAGACCCCTCCCCGACTGTTTCCCCTCACATTGGTGGAGAGGCACACTTCACCAAATACTTCCCCAACTGGGACAGCAAGGAAAGATAAGGGGAGGGTCCCACCAAGGCGGGAAAACAGACAAAGGAACATAAAAGTGATTGACAGAAGCAATTTGAAAAGTTAACCACCCCAAATTGAGAAGTTTTCACTCATCCCGTACAACCCCAATTGCCCTGCCCTCTCCTCTCCGAAAAGCAAAATAAATAAATAAATAAAGAGAATAGAAATTAAGAACTCTGTGTCTGCGGGGTGTGAGGTGGGAAAAGGGGGCATTACTGACTGGGGTGGAGCAGATCTGGGAGGGATCACAGATTAGAGCCTGAAGGGCCCCTAAGTGAGCCGTAGGATTTTTGTAGGTGGAGGGGTGGGAGCTCCAGGTATAAGGAACTAGGTGAACAAAATTTACGAGAAGGAGAGAAAGCTGGGTTGAGAGGATGGGAGTCAGTAAAGTGCCCTGCTGAGAGGTGAGCATTTGGGGGCTGTGGTAAGGAGTGGAGTGGTGTGAGATAAGGCTGGAAAGGTGGGGTGGGAGCAAATGGTGGAAGGCCTAGAATACCAGGCCAAAGGGCTCGGAGCTTTACTGGGGAGATCCCAGTTCTGAAAAGCCGGAACCCAGGGCTTGGCTGATGTAATCCCCACGCAGACTGGGAGCATGCCCAGACTTTCTGTAACTTACTCCTGTCCCATAACTCCCAGACTGGTCCGGTAGCCAGACCCGGGCTCCCTTCAAAAGGCACCAGTTGGCCGGAATCCCATTTCCTAGTTCTAGGCTCCTGATTCTCAGACTTTCTCTACCACACCACAGAAATCTCACCCTGGAAGCTCACTCTGCCCCTGAACTTCCTTCTCCACCCACTTTGCCCCCTTCCTTGGATTAGCTGCTTCTTCCCAGAACCTCAATTTTAAGGGAGATGCCCAGGCTGCCCATATCTTCATTCCTCTCCAGGCTCTAGTCCTAACCTTCCAGACTTTCTCCACCTTGTCCTTGGGACCCCTGTGCCCCCTTCTCTACTTTTACCTTCTGCTTATGTGTCATCTCACGTTAGAATGTAAGCTCCTTGAGGGTAGGGACTGTCTTGTACTTGTATTCCCAGGTCTTGGCAAGTAGTAAGCACTTAATAAAAGCTTATTAACCTGAGTTCTTTTGGTCTGACTCTTTCCTTCCTGACCAAATTCTGGTGAGAGAAGAAAGACAATGTTGTTAGGAGAGAGTCTTCAGCATTAAGACTGACCTATGGCCTGGGAAGATGGCCCTCTGCTTCTTGCCTCTGTATTTATTCTTCCTGTTTCTAGGTGACCTCATAGAACAAAAGGTGATAATATACATTTTCAGGTACACATACACACATACGGCTTTACGCAACCTTAGGGTTTATTGCTTGTGGTAAAAGGTGCCTGCTAGCTGAGGCTGCTCAGCCACTTTCCTTCTTTTGGAGGTGGAATAGGGACCAGATGTCAGGTGATTAGAGGAAAATGTGTTAACCTTGGGGATAAAACTGCTAACCTTGAGGTCTCAATTCTATGAAGATCGGGCTTCTTCCAGAGGTCTGTTTTTTTTGTAGTTAATCTTGTCAGAGTCTGTCAGGAAATCTCGAAGATAGTGGCCTTCTCCTTCTTAGAAATCGGTGAGGCTTGGTTCTGTTGTTGCTAGCCAAAGAGTCTCCATTGCTTTGACCTCTAAGGTTACTTTTTTGGGGGAGATATTGACACCAATAATTCACAACATATAGGTTTTATATTAATTTCCTCCCCAACAGATAGCTAGGCAGAAGAAACTACAGAAAAATATTTTGTAGAGCTAAAAAAAAATAACAAAATTAATCTGGAAGAGCAAAAGGTCAGATATATCAAGTGAATCATTTTTTTTTAATACGAAGGAAGACGGCCTAGCGGCACCAGATTTCAAATTATATTACTAAGCAACAATTGCCGAAACAATCTGGAACTGGCTAGGAAATAGAGAGGGCAGCTAGGTCATGCGGTGGACCTGGAGTCAGGGAGACTCATCTTCCCAAGTTTAGATCTGACCTCAGACACTTACTAGACCCCGGGCCGATCCCTTAACCCTGTTTGCTTCAGTTTCTCATCTGTAAAATGAGCTGGAGAAGGAGAAGGCCAGCCATTCCATTGTCTTTGCCAAGAAAACCCCAAATGTGGGCAGAATGAAGTGAATGAGCAACAAGAAACAGAATGATAGATCCGTGGGGTAGACTGGGTACACAATATACAGTGATAAGTGACTACAATAATCTAGTGTTTGTTAAACCCAAAGATCCAGTTTGGGGGACAAGAACTTAAAATTTGACAAAAATCATGGGGAAAATTAGAAATCAGTTTGACAGAAACTAGGTATAAATCAACGTGTCACACCACATACTCAGATAAGGTCAAAATAGGTACATGACTTAGACAGAAAGGGTGCTATCATAAGTAAATTAGGGTAGCATGGGAAAATTTACCTGTTAAATCTATGGATAAGGGAAGAATTTATCACCAAACAAAAGACAGAGGGGATCATGGGAAGCAAAAATGGATAATCTTGATTACATGAAATTAGAAAGGTTCTGTACAAATAAAACTAATGCAGCCAAAATTAGAAGGAAAGCAGGAATGGGGATGGAGTGGGGGTGGGGGGGGTGTTCTGCAGCAAGTTTCTTTGATAAGGCCAATATGTAAAAAAATATAGCAGCTCTTTTTGTGTTGGCAAAAAATTGGAAATTGAGGAGATCCCCAATGAGTTGTGGTATATGATTGTAGTGGAATACTATTGTGGCATAAGAAATGATAAGCAGGATACTCTCAGAAAAATCTTGAAAGACATACATGAACTGATGCAAAGTGAAGTGAGCATTGGGTGGCTAGGTGGCACAGTGAATAGAGCACCACCCTCGAGTCAAGAGGACCTGAGTTAACACTTAACACTTATTAGCTGGGTGACCTTGGGCAAGTAACCCCAACTGCCTTGCCTTCCCCGCTCCAAAAAAAAAGGCAAAAAAAAAAATGAAGTGAGCAGAACCAGGAGAACATTGCACACAGTAACAGCTACATCATAAGGAAGATCAACTGAGATATTTAGCTAACCTGAATGGTACAAAGCAATTCTCATGGACTCAATGAAAAATGCTACCACCCTCCAGAGAAAGAACTGAAGCAATCTGAGTGCAAATTGCAGCAGGCTTCTTTATTTTCTTGCTTTTGTTTTTGCAACATGACTAATATATTTTGCATGACTTTACATGTATAATTGATATCATATTGTTGGGCTGGAGGGAGGAAGGGAGAGAATTTGGATTCAAGTCTGGTAGTTCCTGCCCTCAAGGAACTTTCATTATAATGGAGGTGGAGAGTACTTAAAAGAGAATTGAGGTTGGGCTGGTGGAGGAGTGAGATGGGGTGGGGGTGTAAAGGGCCAGGAAATGCTGGTACCTTCCAGGCCACTACTCCAACCCCCTCTTTTTACTTTTATTTCAAAATACATCTTATGGATGCCTTCTGTTTTTATATCACTATCATTTCAGTTCTCCCCCTTACCAGATGGAACACCTACCACCCCATCACAAAGCAAAGCATGCCATCCAGCAAAAACAACTGATGAACTAATGGCCTCCGACAATACACCCAATATCCTGTCTTCTTAGTCCCCTGCCTCTTTGCCATGACATGGGAGATATGGGATACTAGCATTATAAATCTGGAACTGGAATATACCTAAAAGGTCCACCCCTTCAAACTGAAACCCCAGAGAAGTAAAATGACCTGCCCAAAGTCACATAGGTAATATAATGCAAGAGCAAAATTCAAACCCAGGACCTCAGACTCTAAATCAGCATGCTTTCTTCCACTGTTCCACACAGTACTGTCCTAGTACTGCCTTGTCTCTGCTTCGAAGAGGGAAATAGGTTTCATTCAATGGCAAAGTATGTGCTGTTCTGCCCTAGGTGTCCCCCACCTCCCTTCTGTGAGGAAGGAGAAATCTATTATTACTAGCCAGTCTCTAAGATCTTCATTCACCTCTTCCAGCAATCCCCCACTTTTTTTTTTAACAGTTGAGGATTAATGCATAGAGAGGAGATTTGCCCAAGGTCCCCTGTGAGAAGTAGCCGGGCAGGAATTTGCGCTTGACCCCTTGGCTCCAGCTGGGCTTCCTCTGTACCTTGCTGGCTGGCAGAGGAGGACATGACCAAACGTGCGGAGGAGAACGTTTAGTCGGCAACAGTAGCAAGGAAGGATTTGAGACGAGAGGGTGGAGGCAGGTGAGGCAGGAGGCAGGCGGAACACCTGTCAGGTTATTGCCGTCTTCCCAAGGGCTGAGGAGGAGGGCTGCTGGCTGTGGGAACGGAGAGAAGGGTCTGATGCAAGATGCCCCGGGGAGGGCACTGACTCTAGGGAGGCTTCAGTCACTGATTGGAGAAAAAGTGAGAGGAAGGGAAGTCAGCCTGCTCCTGCATTCTTCCCCTCCCCCTCCTCCCCCAGCCTCCACTGAGGCCATTCTAGGGCAGCCTCGGATTTTCCATTCGGCAATTAGGGATGTGGTTCGGCGCATTGCGGGCTGCTGGCAGCTGCTGACCTGTTCCCCAAAGTGGCAACTGGAGGCATTTGGCCTGGGAAAATGTTCCTGTTTGTGAAAGAGCCTCCACCCTGGAGGAAAGGCAGCTTTGGGGCCCTGGGCACACCAACAGTCTGGTAGCCATAGGATATCAACATGTGGGGTGATGCTCACCTAACCGTCTGCCCACCTGGTTGGCTGAGGTCCTTTCTGCAGTGACTGGGAAGCTTTTGTCTCCTGTCCTGGGGCACTTCCTTCAGAGGGACAATGAGGTTGGGTGAACTCCCAGGACAATGGCATGGAGGAGTGGGGGGAGAGGATTCATTTGCTATGGCAGAACTTGTACACCGGAAAACACAACCTCTGAAGTCAGGGATCCAGGTTCAAATCCTGCTATTGGCCAAATCGCTCAGACTCATTGGGCCTCATTTCTATTGCATGTAAAATGGTTAGATTGAACTCAGTGGCTTGAGAGTTCTTATTCACCTCTAAATCTCTAATCCTATGAACTCACTGTCCAGGAATTCCAGTCAAACTGGTCTGCTGGACATTTTTCCTGGGTTCAGAAACCCTCAACAGTTCACTCCTCACCTGATGCTGGCTTTAGCTCCTCATCTGTAAAATGTAGGGGTTGGACCAATGATCTTTGAAATCCCTCTGGTTCTGTATCTAAGATGTAGAACGTCTAGACATTTTGCATGTCTAGAGTACCCTGCCTCCTCCCCTCTGCTACCGAGAATCCCAGCATCCTTCAAAGTGCAGCTCAGATGCTGCCTTTCACATGAAGCCACTGGGCACCTCTTGGCATCACTAGACATTTCTTGGTGTCACTTGGTCTATACACTTGACTTACTAATATAACATGCACCATGTACGTTATGTTCTCCTCACCCCCACTCCAGGACTATGTAATCTCTCTGAGGCTGGCAACCTTCACTTTTGTTGTATCTCAAATACAACACAATGCCTTGAGCTCACAGTTGAGGCCTAACAAGTTCTTGCCAAATTGAATAGGATTAAATTGAGACAAGGAGTCCCTCTGTATATCTCAAAATAACTGAGAGGAGGGGACCGTGTTGGTTGGACACAGCCAAGAGGTCAAGGAAGATGAGGACTGAGAAAAGGCATTGGATGTAGCCAACAGTACGTAAGAGATTGTTGGTGGCCTTGTACAGAGCAGCACCTCTGTCTTCAAGCCAAGGCTAGGTGAGATGACTAATTGTCAGCATCATGGAGGGTTTCCCATCAGGTACAGGTTTGATTATGACAGAGGGAGGGGAGAGACAGACACAGAGATAGAGACAGAGACTGAGAGGAGAGGGAGAAAGAAAGAGAGAGAGAAAGAAAGAAAGAGGGGGAGAAAGAGAAAAAAAGAAGGGGGGAGAGGGAGAGAGAGAAAAAGAGAAAGGGAGGGAGAGTGAGAGAGGAAGAAGAAGAATGACTTTCCCAGTTCCTGAAGGAGAGACTTTACAGGGCCAAGGGCAGGCGGCAGACAAAGGGGGAACTGAGAATGGCACTTCTTCCCTTCTTCCACATTAACAATATTTCTACCACAGCAGAATGGCCCAGCTGCTTCTGCTTGGGAAATCCTCATATCCTCTGGGGTCAGTGCCTTGCCTGTGACCCTTTCTTCATGCAACAGCTCACTTACTCAACACCTTAGGTCCCTTCCCAGCCTTGGAGGCTTCAGAGAGCAGCCAGCTTTTCCAAGACTGCTCCTGTTCCATGGCTTATGGTGACTTGATCTCCTGCCCATACTGCCTCTGTCCAGAGGCCTGTTCCAATTACAGGACTGTTTCAGAGTCAAGGCTAATTCCTTTGGGCTTGATGTCAACCTGGAAGGACTTTATTGGGGACTGAATTTCTTCTCTGGAACTCAACCTCCTTTAAAGCCAGGTCTGATTTTCCTTCTCTTTAGCACTTGCAAAGTGCCTGGAATGTAGTAAGTGCTTATTAAATGCTTGTTAATTGACTGACTGATTATAAACCTTCAGCACATATAGGATGATGATGGTGGTGTTTACAGGATGGTAACAGCTGGCATTCATCTGGATCAGGGGGCTCTTCTCTACAACATCTGCCCTTTGAAGACAAGTCTAATCTGCTTTCCCCTGAACAGTCTTTGAAATATTTAAAGACTCCCCCTATGCACACAAATGTGTGGGAATGAGTGCACATGCTTCTCCAGGTTACAGGTTACAGACCATCCCATAGTCATGCTCTTCTGGGCCTCTTCTGTCTCAGCTTTGTCCGTGTTCTTGTATTTTCTGTGATGTTTAAAAAGGTTTGAGAGACATAATTTCTGGGTAATTTAATCATTTTATTCATAAGGCCAGCAGGTTATTAATAGAAAAATGGTCCCTTGGCCATGTCTCTTAGACCAAAAACAATCATGTCAGACTAATGGCTTATATACCTTTCAAAGGAGTAGGTGGTCCATCAAACAGCAATCAAATCTAACAGGTTAACCTGTGATTAGAGGTGGATTACATTAAAATGAAGCGCTAAATTTCTCTTGGATAGAGAAAGTTCTCCATCACCCACATTTTTAAGGCAGTCAATTCAAAGAATGTGTATCCCACCCAAGCTTGAGCAGAATACAATGGGCTTCCTCAGCCTAGATTAAATTCCTTGCAAAATTGGATTGTGTCTGACTGAGATCAAGGAGAATCAGCACAATTTCCTTATCAGTAATGTCCTTCTGAAGAAGGGGGAAAGCTCTGAAGCTACAAGATATTGGCTATTTATAATCACTTTGCTCTTGTATCTTGTCTCTGTACCTGCTGTTATAGCTTGGGTTCCCCAGAGGGTGACTACCTTTGGTTCAGAAAAACTCTATAGGTCCCACAGTCCTAAAACTACAGCTTGAGATCCTTCAGTGGCCACTTCCCTTTAATCGCCAGACATGAGACACAATTAGCTCAAAACAAAACAAAACAACCATTTGCTGAAATAGCGTCTTTAGAAGAATAATAACCAGATGTTCTCCCCATAAACCCAGGGGCAAGCTCTTCCACAATCATATACAGCCCAAGGGAAGAGTGAGCACATGTATAGAGTGACACTGAGAGTGCTGCCCCCTCTTAGGGAAAACATGTGACTGAGGCAACTCACACTTCCAGCATGCCTGGCCCTGATATTTTTTCCCCTCATCTAGTGTCCTCATGCTCTTTCTCTTGAGTGAAGGATCTTTTTTGGTCAAGTTGCTCATCTGGGCTGCCTGGGCCTGTTTCTTTCCAAAATGAAACCCCTAATTCCTACTCTAACCCAGTTCTCTGATGTCAGAGGCCTCCAGTCCATGGATTTACTCCTACTCGATGCAATGTCCCCATTATGTGAGTGGAAAACCACTTCCCCCTTCTGCTATCCTCTGCTAGGAGAATATGGGAAGATGCGGAGAATGCTCCTTTCTCAATAGCTGGATTCTTCCTCCAAGGTTGGCTCTTTTCTTGGTTGCCAGAGGTGGCATTCCTTAGAGATGTCTGAGAACTGCCAACCTTGCTTTCTGGTTGGTTGGTTGTTGTCCTTCATTCTTGAAGAGGACCAAAATGACATCACTAAGCTAGAGTCAAGTTTCAGTGTCTGATGTGGCTGATCAGATCAATACGAGCTTGGAATGCTCTACTGAAGAGGTCACAGTAGGGTAGGGGTGCTCGAGACCCCCAAAATACCAACACACCCAGTCCTGCCAAATGGATTCCACTCAAGTTCTCTCTCAGCCAAAGAAAAGCAGTTTATTAAACGTTCACCATATTGGGTAGACTCTTAAGGAGCCTCGGTATCTGTAAAGTTTGCATTGGGCAAGCAGGCCAGAATCATCTGACACAGAAGGCAAGATGGGATCTTATATACAGAAAGGTTGTGGGAGGAATCTAGGAGTGGTCTAGAGGAGGAGTTTGGGGAGAGTCTTCAGGAGGAGTCAGATAAGGTCAGACTCCAGTAATGAGTTTGGGGAGGGTCTTCGGGAGGAGTGAATGAGGTCAGGTAACAGTTGATTTGGGTTTAGATATTTTGATAGGCTCAAGGGTGAGAAGTAGATGGACAATGCAGGGCCAAGCTAGTAGAAGGTTTGGGCAGAGCCACAATGAAAGGCTTATGGCCTCAGGCAATTGCGTCATCAAATGGGAAGATTCAATCAGAGTTCAAGGGGGTTCCCAGAGCCTGTACCTCATCACTACCACAGGTGGGGCACAAATAGTCCACGTGAACATTTGGGGTGGATTCTCTAAATTTCTGCCTCCTGTGTGTCCTTTGAGCTACTTCAATTCTGCTTTGCTGATATAGCACATTACCTTGTCTGATGTGGGCACACCATGCTGAGAAGTCCTGTGCTAGTGACTCCCATGTCACACAATCCATTCCAAAGTTCTTAAGAGACACCTTGGGAATGTCCTTGATGAGGTACAGGCTCTGGGAACCCCCTTGAACTCTCCTTGAATCTTCCCATTTGATGAGGCAATTGCCTGAGGCCATAAGCCTTTCTTTATAGCTCAGCCCAAATCTCTTACTCTTACTAGCCAGCCTTCCATTGTCCAGCTAGTCCCCACCCTTGATCCACCCAAAATATCTATGCCCAAATCTGTTACCCTTAAACTAGCCTAGCCCTCCTCCATCTGTCATCTCCAGGTAGCCTCCAGCTACCTCCCACCCTTAATCTCTAATTACTGGAGTCTGACCTTATTTGACTCCTCCTGAAGACCCTCCTCAAACTCCTTCTCTAGACCACCCCTAGATTCCTCCCACAACCTTTCTGTATATAAGACCCCATCTTGCCTCCACAAGGAGGCCAGAGAATTATCTAGGACAGACTCATTCTATGTTAGATTATTCTGGCCCACTTGTCCAATGTGAGTTTCACAGATACTGAGGCTCCTTAGGAGTCTAGCCATTGGGATGGCTAGGTGGTGCAGTGAATAGAGCACTGGAGTCAGGAGGACCTGAGTTCAAATCCAGCCTCAGAAATTTAATACTTACTAGCCATGTGACCTTGGACAAGTCACTTAACCCCAATTGCCCTGGCTCTCTCCCCTCCAAAAAAAAAAAGCAAGAATCTACCCATTATGGAAAACTTTTAATAAACTTTGCTTTTCTTTGGCTGAGAGAAGACTTGAGTCAAATTCATTCAGCAGGACCCGACATGTTGGTATTTGGGGGTCTTGTGCACCCCTAAACCTTATACCTCAACATTTATGGTTCCCTGACCTCAACATCCTTGTATTGCTTCTTCTGACCACCATGTGAATGCTTGCCCTGTGTGAGTTCTCCATAAAATAGTCTTTTTGGCAAGAGAGCATTTTGCATTTGAACAACATGGCCAGCCCATCAGAGTTGCGCTCTCTGAAGCAGAGTTTGAATGCCTGGCAGTTTAGTTTGAGTAAGGACTTCAATGTCTAGTACTTTACCCTGTCAGGTGATCTTCAGAATCTTCCTAAGACAATTCAAATAGAAGCGATTTGTTATCCTGACATGACACTGGTAGACTGTCCAGGTTTCACAGTCATACGACAATGAAGTCAGCACCCCAGCTCTGTAGACTCTCAGTCTGGGAATCAGTCTAATACATTACTCTTTTCTCCCACACTTTTCTTTGGAGCCTTCCAAATGCTGAGCTAGCTCTGGCAATGCATACATCAACCTCATTATCAATATACATCCCTAGACAGTGCACTGCCAAGGTAAGTGAATTTATGCACAGCCTTCAGAACTTCTCCATTTGCTATAAGCAATGGTTCCATGTATGGATGGTATGGTGGTGGCTGATGGAGCACCTGTGTTCAGGTCCCTGAACCTCCCAGAGCCTCAGTTTCCTCACTTATTAAATGGGAATAATAATTGCACCCATCTCACAGGGTTGTGAGGATAAAATGAGGTAATGTGTATAAAATGCTTTGCCAACCTTAAGGTTTTGTAAGTTTAGCTATTATTACTTCTATTATTTCCCTTATGCCAGAGACTATGCATCATTTCTCTTTGTATCTCCACCCCCCCTCCCCCCATTGCCTCCTCCCCACCCCGCTTCATCCCCCCACTCCCCAGTGCCCACACACCATTTATTGTATAGAGCACCTAGCTGATTGATAGGGTAAGAGGCTTACCAAGGGAGGCCCTCATCAGTGCCATGAGTTTTTCCCAATCTAGTGATGCTATTGCAAGCTGTGGACCTTGCTGTATGAATCTGGGGCTTTAAGAGTATGGACTTACCTGACCTTCTGTTCATGTGATCCCTAAGAGTGAGCTGTGAAATGTCCCTACCTGCTCCCTTTTCTTTTTTCCATGCTTTCTCTCCCTTGGACTTGTAGACTAGACTACAGCTAAGGAGTGGGGAGGAATAAAGAGATTTCTTGAGCCACCACCACCACCCTACCCCACCCCAGTATAAAAGAGCAATTTCTAGGTGAAGCTGATGGTCTATGCTCCCTTAGATGAAGCTCAGAGGGAGTTTCTGTGCCTCCAGTTCCTGGCTTCTTCTTTCTATTTCCTTTTCTGAACATGGGTCGGAGATTAGGTAGCATGAGGACAGATATTTCCAGCTTTGCAAATGACCTCACAGAGAATCCTGAGTTCTAGAATTTCCAAGAGATGTAAAGACCCTGTGTTTGAAAGTCAGGCTCAGCTCTCAGGCTCCTTAGCCATGAGCCCATTGGAGAAGGTAGAGGAAGCTCACCAGAAGAGCTCATTTTTTCCCTCATCTGGAAAATGGAGATAATAGTAGCACTTGCCTCCTAGGGTTGTGAAGATAAAATGAAATAACATTTGTAAAGCATCTTGCAACCCTTAAAGCCAAATGCTCCCCCCTTCCTCCTCTTTCTCCTCCTCCTTTTCTTCCTTCTCTTCTTCCTCTTCTTCTTCCTCTTTTCTCTTTTTCCTCCTCCCCCTTTCTCCTCTTCTTCCTTTCTCCTCCTCTTTCTTCTCCTCCTCCTCTTCTTCCTCCTCCTCCCCTTTTTCTTCTCTTCCTTCTCCTCTTCTTCCTCTTCCTCCCCTTTCTCTTCCTCCTCTTCCTCTCCCTGTTTCTCTTCTTCCTCTCCCTGCAACTGAACAGGACTAAAACCATGCCACTGGAGGGCAGGAGTTCTGAAGCTTGCAAATCTATACTATTGCTTCGAGTTGCTTGGATGGTACAGACTTGAGATGGATGGAGGAGTATTCTCTCAGCTGCATTTAGTGGGCTATCTGAGCACTTTAAAGTTATCTATTAGTTCATGGACTTTGGTGAATCCTTTGCATCATAGGTGTGTTCTGTGGTGGGTGAAAAGAAGGCTGTTTCATATCTGACACTCATATTGCAGATTGAGAACTTAACACAGGCATTTTCCTCTTTTGGGGAAAACAAGACAATGAGCCAAAAAGAGATTGTGATCCTCTGGGTCAGGGAGTGGGGGGCTAGGATTGGACCTGGCTTCTTGTGAGCTCAGAGTAAGAACTCTCTGGTCGAGGGGTGGGGAGCATTCTGTGGTGCTAGCAGAATTCAAAGTAAGGCAGAACCACCTTGAAGTTCCTCCAAGAGCATGTTTTGTTAGAAGATTCCCAAAAATGTTTTTATAAAACCATCTGACCTATAACCTGGGCACCTAAGGACACTTTCTTAGCAGGGCTTTCCTGTGGTGCCTGTCCCCTACTTAGAATGATTACCCAAGAGTTAGATCGGGTGACAAAGGGCAGATAGAATCCCACATTCTATTCCTGCTTCTAACTCATCAGGTGACCTTGGCTCGGTCACTCACCTTCTGGGTGTAACTTTTTCTCTAGTTGGCACAAAGCAGCCCAGCTAAAGGGGACTGGGAGAGCCAAGGCTCCACATTCAATGCACCTGTCCTTAATTTATGACTTCACCCTAATTGGTGAGGTGATAATGACAACAGACATGAAGATTATAATTTAAGGTTTGCAAAGCACTTAACAGACATGATCTCATTTATACCTTCCCACAATTCCATCTTTATCTTTACCACGTTACAGATATCAAGGGCTCTATCATCACCATTTTCCAGATAAGGAAACCGAGAGAATAAGTGACTTGACCATAGTCACAAAATTAGCAAATGTCAGAGACAGGGTTTGAACACACAGCTTTCTGATTCCAAAGTCAGTGTCCTAGCCACTACCGCACTCAAAACACCTTCTCACCTGAGCCTCACAACAAGCCTGTTGTGAAAATAATACTACCAGTACTATTATCACCATTTTATAGATGAGGAAACTGAGTCTGAGAGAGGTTAAAGGACTTGCCCAGAGTATCATAGCAAGTAAATTTTAGAAGTAGGACTTCCTGGTTCCACCATTATCTGCCCTGACTGTAAAAGAAGAAGATTGAATGAAGCAGAATACAGACAAGCTCTCTGGAACTTATAAGATACAACAAGGGTCAAAAACTGTCCTCTTGATTACTTAGGGCAGGTAGGGGGTTCCATAGTGCACAGAGTGCTGGGACTGGAGTCAGGCAGAACTGAGTTCCAATCTGATCTCAGTGTGACCCTGGGCAAGTCACGTCACCCTGTTTGCCTCAGTTTCCTTATCTGTCAGATGAGCTGGAGAAGGAAATGGCAAATCATTCTAGTATCCTTGTTAAGAAAACCCCAAAATTTGGTCATAACAAGTCAGACTTCACTGAAAAAACAACTGAACAACAATCCTTGAAGAGGAGGGTGGTGTTAGCTTTCCACAAGTGGGAAGCCTGGGCCATTAGGAGAAGCTCTGGTATCAGAGGGAAGGGTCTTGGGTTCAAATCCCACATTTGCTATTTACATCATAAGGCATCATAAGATTTAGAGATGAAAAGGAATATGATAGTAAAATACAGGGAAAATTGAGAAGCATCAAAGCAGTGCTAAGTGGGGCCAGCACAGGTGACAGGGTAGTGTGAGAGCAGAGAAGAGGGAATCATTGTTTCAGTGAGCCCTGAGTTTGATACCAGACCTGAGTGAAAAGCCTAGATAGAAAGACCTTCCAGCTCTGGCTACGGTCCAAAACTCTATTCCAAACTAGCCTCAATGACTTCCACCCATTCATCACTCTTTGTTTTATCTCTGTAGCCAGATCAAACAAGAGGGACCCTTCTTCCAGAGGACAACACCATTCTCTAGATCTGACACCCCAGTTCTTAAGCTCCTCCAGGGCAGGTGACTGTGAAGAGCATCTCCTCTGTAGAGATCCACACGGGTCCTTTGGGCACATACCCCAACAGGCTTCCTTCCAGGCATCATCCAGGTTTTCGAGCCAAATCAAAGAGAGCTGAGCTGGAACAGGATTTTAGAGCCTGTTGTTATCAGGTGGTTGGCCTATGGCACATATGCCCAACGTGACATGGAAGTTGCCTTTGAGAACGTGGCAGTAGGGATGATTGAAGGGAGGAGGCAGGCACAGATGGCAGAATGTAAGCAGGCACTTTTCTGAGCTCTTCCATGAATTCTGTCACTAACCTCTAAAAAGCAAATCTGAATTAGAGTGACAGAATCCAAGGCGGCATGAAATGGGCCAAGTAAGCCTTTGCCACCCTGACTCTCTCTTATTCAGCTTTTCCCTATGCTGTTCCCCCGTCCTCCCAGGAGCCTTTCATGAGGCTGATGAAAGCCTTTAGGAACCAGGAGAGTTGGGTAGTGGGGCAAGGGAGGGGACAAAGGCATTGAGCAAACAAGCAGAGGTCAGCAACCCAAGATGCAGGTCTTGGAACTGAAAAGACCAGAGTAGCATCTGGAGCAGACACCAAGGCTGTGAAACCACAGTTAAAGTTTTCACAGCAGAAAAAGCTGGGTCAAAACCAAACTCCAAGTTGCAGGGTCTTTGCAGCAGGGAAGATCTCACAATGACCCAGGGATGGAATTGGAAGGGACCCCAGACGGCTTCCAGGCCCACCTGTTCCTGAACAAAAATCCCTCCCACCCTAATCAAGGTTCTATGGCTTCAGCTCAAAAACCTTTAGGAAAAAGAAATTCGCTGCCTCCTGAGGTGGCCTATCCATCTTCCTCTTGCCCAGTTCTAATTATGAGAAAATTTTCCTTCTATAGAGCTGGGTTCAAATCCTTTGTCACTTACTACTTTTGTGACTATTGACAAATCTCTTAGCCTCCCTGGACCTTTTGTGGAACGATGGCCTCTGAGGTCTCTTCTGGCTCCTGATTTCTGATCCTAAATTCAGTTCCCAGTTAGCTCCTGTGACTTCCACCCATTACTCCCTGTTTTGTTCCCTGGGACCATGTAGAACCAGGGTGATCCCACTTTCAAATAACAGCCCTTTGATCATCCCTTTCTCTGGGCTAAACATCCTTGGTTCTTTCACCTGATCCCCACGTGACAGTTTCAAGGACCTTTACCATCCCAGCTGACCTCTTTTGGACTCATGCCAGCTTGTAAATACTCTTCTTACAACTTGGTTCCTAGAATTCAGCACCATGATCTGACCAGGGGAGAGTACAGGGAGACCATGACCTCCTGGTTGGAAACACCATGGTTCCCTTAGCATAGCCTAATATAGCACTAACTTTCTTGGCTGCCAAACAAGTCCAGAGTTCACGGAATTGTTAGAGACCTCAGTGGCCTTCTAGTCTAACCCATTCCTAAAAAAGAATTCTCTCTCTGTTCTACCCAATAAGTGGCCCCCAGCTTTTGTGTGAAGACCCTCTGAAGAGGGAGAACACAGCACCACCCATCCTACTTTGGGACATCTGTAATTGTTGTCATGTGTCATATGAACTCATATGAGTTCCCTTTACATTCAGGCTGTAGTTACACAGTATATACTCCTTTGTTTAACTTTCAAAGCTGGTCACAAGCCAGCCCCAATCTCTCTTTCCAGCTTCATGAAACATTACTACTCCCCCTCTTGTATACTTTAATCCAGACAAACTGACCTTTTCTTGATTCCTTATACATGATATCTCATTTCCCACTGCCATGCTTTTGTATGTTGGTCCCCCATGCCTGGCATTCACTCTCACATCATCTCAGTCTCATAGAATCTATCTCTGTCTTTGAGATTCAGTAGCATGAAGACTTCATTGATCTTCTTGACTGCTGGTACCTTCCCTTCTAAGCTACCTTGTGTTTAATGACTTGGTATTTTGTGGGGTCCCGATTGGGGGAAAGCCATTAAAAAAAACTCCAATAAGAAGTGAAAGAGATTAACTTAAACTCTGTGAAAAGTGGAAGCCTAGACATGGTGACCTGTTAAATCATAATTCAGACACTGAGTCATAACTTAGGCACTGTGACCAATGAAGGTCATAACGTGGACACAGTGACACATTTATGATCTATACATGATCAATATACAAATCTATATTTAGCATTTTACCCAATAACATCAGCTTAACGCCCAAGCTCATTACTAAGCAGAAACCCCCAATGTCCACAAATCCGTAGTGATGTACTTTATCGCTCTACCTCCCTTTGTTTGACTCCTATAACTACCACTAGGCTTTCCTGGGGTCTTTTTGGGGATCCACTGAATCATATGGCTGCCACCCCAGATTGCTCCTGTTTATAAGTAATCATACTGACTGATTAAACTCCTATAATTAATCAATCTGGAGCTCCTTGGCCTCTTCCTTTGGTATCGAACTCATCCCACAGTATGGGGACGGTATATGGTTCCCCAGCCAGGGGAATTCTGGACATGCTATTTATATTGTATCTGTGTGGCAAAGTATGGGGTGTTCAAGGAAGAAGAGTAGTACCTGTGGTGTGAGGGCTTGCTAAGCCCTTTTCAGGGCTGCTCATCTACCTCTCACCCAACCTTCACCTGTAACTCCAAGAAGTTATAGCATGCAAAGCAGCCATATCATGGTAAACTGTCTTGGCAGATGGGCTAAACCAGGTGGAGGGTAACCAATGGGAGTCAAACTAATTGGTAAATTGGGGGGGATGACCATGTGAAGACTCCCCCCTTACCTACAGAATGGATGGGTGAGAACAATTTGTTCCAGTGGCCATGAAGGCAGCCAAAGCAGGCACTGTGGAGTGCTTAGAGCTTGGTCAGACATCAGAGACACCAAGGTCATCCATGGCATCCTGGGTCATCACCAGTAATCTTGACTTTTGTCTTGCCATGGGAATTCAATGACTTTGGAAGAGAGAATTAGGCCAACCACTTTGCACAACTCTGTCTCACTTAAATCCAATTTATGCGCAAGTCAAGACAGCACCCTGTGACGTCATTGGTCCTCTTCAAAAAAACCGAAAGACTAAAGACATATGTATGTATGCATGCATGTATGCATGCATGTACATTCACACACATATATGTAAGAATGTGAATATATATGTACACACATACATGTATATGTGCATTTCTACATACACATATATATACACCTAGATATGTATGTCCTGGTCATCTTTCCCATTAGAATATAATAATCTTTGTGAGTAGGGATTACTTCATTCATTGCCTTTATGTCCCCAGTACCCAGTGCAATTCAGTGTAGTACCACTCAGTACTTAATTTTGTTTATCCATCAATCTGTAATATTTTCCCATTGTTTCTAGTTCTGGGGCCATGCAAAACAAATAGAATTCCAATAGTTGAGTTCAGAATGAGCAATAGGATGCTGAAAAACTTATATACCTGGTCCCTAAGACCAAGCCGTACTTTCCAACCTCCCCTAATTCATTTTAGCTGGAGAGCTACTGGCATTTTTTTCTTGTTGTTGTGCAGTCTTTTTTTCCGTGATCCCATCTGAGGTTTTCTTGGCAAAGATACCAGAGTGGTTTGCCTTTTCCTTCTCCAGCTCATTTTACAGATGAGGAAATTGGGGAAAACAAGGTGCAGTGACTTGCCCAGGGTCACACAGCTAGTAAGTGTCTGAGGCCAGATCTGAGCTCAGGAAGACTTGTCTTCCTGACTTCAGGCCCAGCACTCTTATCCACTTCATCACCTAGTTGCCCTACTGTCTGTCACCACAGCTGTCTTCATTATCTCCCTCCCACCCTAATGGTTGAGTAGGAAGTTCTGTACCTCTCCCTCCTGGTATCCCCAAAAGCTACCACATCTATCCTGCTTCTTGATTCTGCAAGAACTGTAATAACCACAACTTATAATAAAGCATTTTATGGCTTAGAAAATTATAAAGCTCTTTATGATTTTCCTCAGGTACAGTGAAAAGAGCATTAGCTTTGGGATCAGAACTCTGCTTTCCAATCCTGCCTCCATCATCTCCTACCTGTGTGACCTTGGACAAGTTTCCCTACCTTTTTGGGTCCTAGTTCTCTCTCCTAAAAATGAGAGGATGGGACCAGATGGCTTCTAAGCTTCCTTCCAGCTTTAAATTCATGATTCTGTGACCCTAAAGAACCTGAGGTTCCAAGAAGCTTAGTGACCTGTCCATGGTCATCCAAAGGATTGTCACAGGTGGGATCTCACCCCAGGTCCCTTTGATTTGAAAATCAGGGCTCTTTCCACTGCCTCCTCCAGCATATTGTTGGGCATCCATTGGGCACTGTTTCCCCTGCTTCCCTCCACCTTTGGACAAAGGATCATGGAATCCTGAGTCTCAGAGCTGAAAGGGATCCCAAGAGATCACCTTGTCCAGCCCCAAGGCTTTAGTCAGGGTAAGCATTAGCCACATGCTGCAGAGGAGGTGACTGAGGTTCAGAGAGCTTGTGACTCCAGGCTTACACAGCCAGTGTTCCGCAGAGGTCGCATGTGAACCCATGTGCCTTGCTTCCCATTGCAAGGCTTCTTCCCTGCCAGTGTGCTAGGAGCCCTGCTGACTTTAACCTCAGGTTGCTTTGGCTCATTACCCCAGGGGAAGAAATGAGTTACTCATTCACTCTAAGGCAGAGCTACTCTTGGAGTGCTAAGCATATTATGCTCATTGACTCCATTAGGCAGAGACCAGCTCACTCCACACTCCCATTATCAGACTCCTACACTGATGCCTCAGATGTAATAATAAGGCATTTTAGCCACCAGCCCTAGGAAGTGCTCTATAATCACCCCCATCTTAGGCTGAGACTACTTAATAGTGCCTCCAACAGCTGGCTCCAAGGTACAGAGTGATAATGAGCAGAGCATTAACCATGAATTTTTGTGCTTGGGGAAGGAGGGGCAAGCTGGGGGTTGGGGGTGGGAGTGGGAGTGGAGCTTTCTAGGGAATAAAGAATGCCTAGGAACACTATGAGGTTTCTTTGCTGCTGAAAGACAGGCACTAGAGGGGATGGAAGAGGGACCAGAAGCTGTGGAGGGTGGAGAAGTGCACCTTTGGGTGAGGCGACAGCATCTAGTCCAACCTCCTTATTTGGTGGAGAGGAGTACATTTCCATAGGTGGTCCCTCTATATTTAGTTCCCCTGGACAAAGCCCTCCTGGTTCATTTCACTTTTTCCCTTCTCCCCCTCCCCCCCCCCCCCAGGGAGGAACCTGAGAATTCAACTCTGCAAATTAGTCTTCAAGAATGCTTGGGTGCCCTGAGGGTGACAGAATCACAGAAGTCATAAGCTCTAAGGGAACTGAGTGGCCATCTAGTTCAACCTTGTATGTGAAGGTGGTCTCCAGCCTCTGCTTGAAGAGCTCCAAGGAGGCAAAACCCACCAACTCTCAAGGCATCCCTTTCCACTTTTGGATAACTCTGGTGGGAGGGTTTTTTCCCCTGTCAGCCTAAATTTTACTTTTTATAATTTTTATCCATTGATCCTGGTTCTGCTCTCAGGGGCCAAAATGGACAAGTGCAATCCCTTTTCCACATTCAAATATCTGAAAACAGCTCTTGTTACCTTCTAGAGTCTTTTCTGTAGGCTAAACATCCCCAGCTCCTTTGGCAAAACCTCTTTGATGTTGACTCAAAACCCTTCACCATTCTGTTATGAAAGTGTCCTTAAACTGGGGTGCCTGGACTGAGAACCCGACTCCAGATGTGGTATAATAAGGGCAGAGTATACCTTCGTCATTTTGGAAGTCAGGCCCCTCTTAATGCATTGGACTCTTTGTCTGCCACATGACAGTTCATGACAGAGTGAATGAACTGCTTGAACCTGCACACATTAAACCCCCCTAGATCTTCAAGAACAGCTGCTTTTCAGCTGTGCCTTCCCCACCTCATACTTGTGAAGCTGATTTTTTTTGTACAAGATTTTACATTTATCCTTACTGAATTTCATCTTTTGAAATTCAACCAGTGCTCTAGCCTGTCAAGACTCTTTTGGATCCTGGCTATGTCACATAGTGTGTTAACCAACACTCCCAGTTTTGTGCCTGAATTCAAGTCATTGATGAAAAAGTTAAATTATTAACTACCACTCTTTGAGTTCCAACATGTTCCCAATTTCTCTGACTGTATAACCTTCTAGTGACCATCTCTCTATCTTCTCTAGCTTAGTATGAGATATTTCACAAAAGCTTTGCTAAAATCTAGGTAAACTATAAACATGGTTTTTCCTTCTGGCATGACCATTTCTAGATGCAGCCATGCTGGCTGTTTGTCACTTGTTCCCTTCCTAGAAACAGCAACCATCTCTTTGATGATCTGTCCCAGAATTTTCCCTGGAACTGAAGTCTCTGGGGGCCTGTGTGCTAATAGAAAAAAGCTGAAGAGGAAGTCAATATCAAGTCAAACATGCATTTATTAAGCACTTACTACATTTCAGGAACTAAGTACTGAAGCAATTTTTAAAAAAGGCAAAACAAAACAAAAACAGGAATGAATGAGTCTTCAAGAGAAGAATTTCAGATTTGGTGATGCAGTGGTAAGGAAATACAGTTCTTGGGGGGGCACAGTCATCCTCACGACATCTAGCATCATGTAGGTGGCCATCTACTTTGCCTGCATATAGGGCCAGTTATAGGCTATATGCCAGTTGTAAGTTGAAGATAAGAATAATTGATCTGGTTCAAAATCAGTGGGTCCTAGGAAGAGCCTGGGTGCCTGGGATTACATAACTCAGCCCTTGTTTCCTCATTACAAAATGGAGAGAATAATAACATTTACCTTCCAGGAGCGAAGGAAATATTTGAAAAGTGTTTTGCAAGTGCTACATAAATGATAGCTCTTATGATTATTATTTTGTACGCTGCTATGGTACTAATACAAAGCTTAGCCTTAACTGGTTTTCCATTGATGCTGATGACTGGTCTTGATCAGAGGTGGCAGGAACTCCAGAGGCCATCTGGTCCAGCTTTAGGGACTGCCAAGTGAGAATGCACGATGTTTGCTGTTCCCATCAGAAGCGACCAGGGCATTATTGATTAGAATGACAATCAAGCCTCACAATCCATAAATGGGGCAGAGGGAAGAGGTGAGACCTTTTTTTTTTTGAGGCAGATAAAAAAAGTAATTTACTTTGGGGAAAAACATAGTAATAGAGCAGTACTGTCTAGGAGCCAAAACCAACTCCCTGCCTAACCCAGGCCAACAAAGGGTCAAGTTCGGGGAAGTCAGCTCTGGAAAGCAGGCAGGATCTGGAGTCCAGGAAGTTAGTCTGCAAGAATGAACTAGCAAGGAAGGTTCATCCAACAAACACTTATTAAATAACTACTGTATGCTAGGCACTAGGCTAGATACCAGAATTATAAGCATAAAAATACATGTGTATGAGAGCGCCGTAAGATGACCTAGCACAGACTTATTCTGTGACAGACTTACTCTGGCCTGCTTGCCCTATGATGCAAGCATCACAGATACCTAGGTTCCTTAAGAGTCTACTCAATATGGCGAACTTTTAATGAACTTTTAATAAACTTTGCTTTTCTTTGGCTGAGAAGACTTGAGTCAAATTCATTTGGCAGGACCCCGCATGTTGTACACAGATTAGCAAATACAGGGAAATTTCAGAGGTCAAGAGTGTGCTAAAAATTGGGGATATCAGGAAAGGTCTCTAGAGCTGAGCCTTGAAGGAAATTTGGGATCCCAAGAGGCAGATATGATGGTAGGTATACATTCCAGGCACCAGAATACATAGCAAATAACCCATTTTGACTGGAATGAAGAGTTATATAAAGGGAGGTCATGTGCAGTAAGCCTGAAAAGGTAGGTTCTAGTCCCAAAGGATGGGTATGACCTTTGGGCTCCAGATAGTCAGCTGAACAAATGAATGAATGAGGGCAGGGACAATCTCATTTTTTAATCCTTGGATTTTTACCACCTAACACTGTACCTTGTATATGATAAGAATCTAATATATATTTGTCTGGGTTGGGAGCCATAGCATGGTAATGGAAAGGATACTGGATGTGGAGTCTGAGGATTTGGGCTTAAATTCCGGCTCTGTCACGTACTAGCTGTGTGTCCTTGGGCAAGTCACTTGCCCTCTTTAGGCTTTAATTTCCTTATCCATAAAATGAGAGGGGTTAGACTAGATGGCCTCTAAGGTTTTTTTCTAGAAATAAATCTATGATCCTGATTGAGACTGGGACAGAGGTGCTTGCATTGAACCACCCTCCAGTGCCCAAGGCTTGAGATGTAACTTGGGCTACAGTTTACTTAGTGAGTTTTTCTTTCTATTAAGAAACACATTTATCTGAGGGACTTCTTATTTAGGACAGTATGTGTGTGTGTGTGTATGTGGGGGGAGAGTGTAGGTATCTCCTAGATTCTCCTGAGTCCTTGACAGTATCTTTCTGAGCCAAAGGTAGAATTAGGAGGAAGGAACCCATTCTTTTGGGTGCACAGTGGCAGGCACACTGCCAGAAGGTCTTACCTCCAGGCACAGCTGGATGGACTCCCAGGCCTAGAATCCTGTCTGCAGATAGAAGTGAAGGACTTTAAATATTACAGGTGAAAGCGTTTTTTCTTTTCTTTTCATGCAAAAGATATTTCCATATTAGTCATATCACATGAAAGAATTTTTCTAATGGAATATACTTAGTACAATATTTCAACAGTCAGAACCTGGGTTTAAATCCTGGCTCTTCCATTTATGGTCTATGTGACCTCGAGCAAAGCACTGGACCATTTTGGGACTCAGATTCCTCAGGATTGGTAGAAGTGAAGTCTAGTAACATGGCTACCAGGATTTCCAGCTTCTGCAGCTCCTTCCTTCCTCCTTTTGGGCCCTCCTGGCTCCCAGTGAATGCAAATAGTAACTGTTTCTCTTTTGGTCAGCAACCCTGAGGGTCCTCCCCTCCCAGTTTGATTTTTTTTTTTAATTAAAGGGGCCTTCCTTTGACTGGATTCTTAAAGAGGCCTACTCACTAAGTGAGAACCTGAAAAGGCCTTAGCCTAAAAGGACCAGGGTCTTCCATTGCACCTGGGCCATCTCCAGTCTGCCTGATGAATGTCTGGCCACTGAACCCAGATGGCTCTGGAGGAGAAAGTGAGGCTGGTGACCTTGCACAGCCCTGCCTCACTTAAATCCAAGTCAACTACAAGTCATGTCATCATTTCCCTGATGCCATGGTCCTCTTCGAAAATGAAGGATAAACACAACTGTTGAGGTTTGGGGTTTAGGGGTGCTCAAGACCCCAAAATATCAACACACCAGGTCCTGCTGAATGAATTCAACTCAAGCCTTCTCTCAGCCAAAGTAAAACAAAGTTTATTAAAGATTCGCCGTAATAGGTAGTCTCTTAAGGAGCCTAATTATTTGTGAAGCTTGTTTTGACAAGCAGGCCAGAATAATCTGACCCAGAGTGAGTCTGCATTACATTGAATTCTCAGTCCTGTCATGGAGGCAAGATGTGGGAGAGGAAGAGTTTGGGGAGGGTCTTGAGGAGGAGTCTAAGGAGGATATTTGATGGAACTGAGGTCAGACTCCTGTAATGGGATTAAAGGTGGGAAATCCCTTCCTTCCTTCCTTCCTTCCTTTCTTCCTTCCTTCCTTCCTTCCGTCCTCTTTCTTTTTCTTTCTTTCTTCCTTCCTTCCTTCCGTCCTCTTTCTTCCTTCCTTCCTTCCTTCCGTCTTCTCTTTCTTTCTTTCTTTCTTTCTCCCAGCCCCTTCATTACATTTACATTTATTTATTACATCACATTTATTTATGATAATACATGGAGGGAAGAGTAAAAAGAGCTCTGACTGTGGAGTTAGAAGACCCAGCTTCAAAACCTGACTCTGCTAGTAACTAACTGATGACAAGGTACGAGTCTCTTTCCTGCTGTAGGCCTCAGTTTCCCTATCTGTAAAAGGAAGAGGTGATCCAGATAGTCTCTCCCAACTCTAAATCCCATGATCCTGTCATACAGCTTAGACATAAGGCTCTTTAGAAATGCCCAAATCACCAAAGCCAAGACTTACTTATCCGTAGGGTGGGTGGCTGGGGGATCTGCTCCACCACCACCCCTTCTCCCCTCTCTGCAGCCCTTTTTCTTTGTGTCTTTGTTTCTGTCTCTTTCCCCCTCCCCTCCCTTTTTCTGCCTTGGTTTCTCTCCCTGCCTTTCCCTGCCTTTGTCTCTCTGTTTCCCTGCCTGTCTCAGTCTCTCTGGCTGCTGCTTTGGTCTCTCCTGAGTCAGAAGTCCAAAGGTCCAGGCAAATTTCTCTGCCTTCCCCTAGATTTGTGCTTCTCTTTCCATTGCCTTTGTTGTTCCCAGAGCCAAGGGAGCCCTGCCTCTGAGCATGGCTCCTTCATGCCCATCTCTGCTGATCTCACAAGGCTTTGTGCCCTGAGTTCATTTTGGCTTCATCTAGAAAATGGCTTTTTAAAAGGGCCGGGGATGGATTCTTTCCTGGTGGGCTTTCTTGTTTCTAAGAATCTGTAGAGCCTGCCCTGGGCTCCCTCTCTTGACAGTCCTCAGAGGGTAGCTGGGGAAAGCTGAGGGGTTAAAGTTTCTCATGCCCCACACTTAAATCTGTTGGGGCATGCAGGGTTGGGTTGGCACGAAGGTTTGTTGTCTGCCTGTAATAAGTACAGGGGATGAGGCTCCCCTGTGTGAAGTAAGGCAAAGGGTAACTCACTGATTTCCTCCCTTGTAGGAGTCCTCACTCAGAGTGCCTCCTTCTGGGAGGGGCATCTTTGATGGGGAAGCCCTTTCTTGTCCAGTTGGGCTAACTCTTTGCAGGACAAGGGACGACTGGTCAATATTTATAGGGGCTGGGGAACCTGTGGCCTTGAGGCCACATGTGGCCCTCTTGGTTTTCACATGTGGCCCTTTGACTGAATTGTCCTGTGAAGTTTGGATTCAGTCAAAGGGCCATACTTGATGTCCTGAAGGTCTACATGTGGCCACAAGGCTGTAGGCTCCCCACCCCTGACGTAGGAGGTTGGGTCAGGAAGACTAGATTTCTCAGGGCTGGGTCCTCACCAGACTTAGCTATTGATGCTACTCACTCCGGGCTCTCTGCTATCAACCGGTACTGCTGAGGCCACCTCCAATGGCTCTGTTGATTTTTGGAAGCTCATAGGGTTGAAACCCAGTTCATTCTGTCTCAAGATACTTCATTTAACATCAGGAGAGAATAATCACAAAACAAACAGTATTAGGTTTTTAGGGATACACACAGTGATCAGTTGGGGAAACAGGCAGCTCCTTTCCTCCTCCCCAGACACTCAGAGCTGTCCTCTTTCCAGGGCTCTAGGAAAGAGACAGAGAGATATCTGTTTGAACCTGGGTTTGATGCCAGTTTGGTGAGCCCCCAGGATGAAACCCAGGTCAGAAACAGAGCAGGTCAAAGCAGGTCAAAGCTTTTCCAATGCTTCCATGGTAGGGGGGGTGGGCCTATGAGTGACTAGAAATGGTCACTGTACTTCCAGCCTCTGTGACGTAGGGGACCCCTCCCCCCCCCAAAAAAAAGCCCTGTCAGCACAAGGCTAGTTTTTGAAACAAGAAGGGAATGTGGGACATGCCTTGTACCCACCAGGAGAGGCATGTTCTAGGAACCAGGCCCCTATTCCATTTACATTAGGCTGGAAGAAGTCTAACCTCCACTGCCTGGGCATTAAGAATTTTCCAATAATCTAGTCACATTTTTCCATTAAATATTTATTGAGTGACACTGATGTACAAGGCCGTCTATGGATGGGTTTGTCCCAACTGACTGTTTCCACTTTATGGCCATCAGTGACTCAGAACCTCATGTCATGGGTCCAGAAGGAACAACAACCACTCCCCCTCCACCCCTCCCTCCACTGGGCTAGGCTAATCTGTTTCTTCACTGGCAGAGCATGGTCCCTAATGTTCCTGCCTGTGTTGTTTCCCCAGCCTAGACTGTCCTTCCTCTCCTGTAAGGTCTCATTGCCCCAGGTTCTTAGCTGGTCTCGCCCAGGTCCATGTCCTGAGGCCTTTTCTGATTTTTCTAGGCCACACCGGTCTTCCTTCCCCTAAAAGACGCAATAGTTAGAAAGGGGCCTGGTGGACCACATAGTCTAACATCACTATACAGAGGGAGAAGCTGGCTTTCCTAAAAAAGACCTGATAATAGCTAACTTTTACATAGCACCTGGCTCTTTGGAATCCCGGGCCCTTAACAGAGGTTTAATCGGTGTTCATCAATTGATATTAAAACTTGTCAAGTATTTATAAATAGTATCTTATTGGATCGTGGCAACAATATTATCCCCATTTTACAGATGAGGACACTGAGGCTGAGAGCGCTTAAGCACCTGCCCAGGTCACACAGTTAAGAGATTGGTACTCGGTCTTCTCGCCTCCAAGTCTAGCACTTTTTCCCCGTGCTGCCTGGATGCCAATATTGCCAAAGCCAAGATCTGAACCTAAGTTCTCTGATTTAAGAACTGGCTACTTCTTTTTACTGGGGCAGCTAGGTGTTGCCATAGTGCACAGAGCGCCAGGCTGAAAGTCAGGAAGATTCTACTCCCTGAGTTCAAATCTGGCCTCAGACACTTCCTAGCTGAAGTGACCCTGGGCAAGTCACTACACCCTGTTTGCCTCAGTTTCCTCATCTGTCAAATGAACTGCAGAAGGAAATGTCAAACTACTCCAGTATCTTGGCTAAGGAAATCCCAAATGGGTCCACGAAGAGTCAGACATGATTGAACAACAACTCTTTTTACTAGGCCTGGGATGAAATCCTGTTTCTGACATGTACTTTGGTGACAGGCTCAACACTGATCCTTAGTCTTTTCATCTGTAAAATGGACGCAATGGTACTGGCACTATCTGTCTGGGCCATTATGAAGGAAGTGCTTTGCAAATCTCAATGGGTTCTAGGAACGTGAGCTACTGTTACAGTTTCACTTTCACCTCTCCTCTGTACCACCTTGCTCACTGTGCCTTGCAGGATAGTGACCCATGGCCAGGCCTTGTCCCTTTCCTTGGACTGTGAGCACAGCAGAGCCTGGCAGGGGTGGGGGGCAGAAAGAGGCTTGGGGTTGGAGAATCTGAGCTTAACTTGGTGCTATTTCAATGTTATTGGTGGCTTGGATAAAAGCACAGACAGTTTGCTTATTAAATGGGTAGGTGATATCAAAGTGAGAGAGACAGTTAAGACTCTGGATGATAGTCAGGAGCAACAAAAAAAGATCTCAGCAGGTGAGAATGTTCAACTGAATGTAAGGAGATAAAATGAGATGGAGATATATGCAAAGTTTTACACCTGGGTTAAAAAAAAATCAACGCCGCAAGTACAGGCTGGGTTGTTAAACAGTTGTTTTTCTGAAAAAGATCTGCTGGTTTTAGTGGACCACAAGCTCTTTAGTTCATGTCTTGGTCAAAAAGCTAATGCACTTTTGGTCTGTTTTGAGAGGTGGAGCTTAGAGGGCAGAAGGACCCTCTTGCCTCTGCTCTGGTCAGCCATATCTGGTGCACTGTGTTGGGTTTTAGACAGCACGATTTAAAGACACTTGTGTGTGTGTGTGTATGTGTGTATGTGTATGCATGCCACATGTACACGTGCATGAGGGAAATAGGCATTTATTAAATACCTTCTGCATACCAACTAGGCACTGTGTTAAGCACTTTACAATTATCATTTCTTGTGATCTTCTCAACAACTCTGGGAAATGGGCGCTCTTGTTACCCCCATCTCAGGGGTAAGGAAACTGCGGTGTACAACAAAGATTAAGTTACATGGGGCAAGCCATATGTTCTTAATAAGAGTAGTAAGTACAATGATACTAACAACCATAAGAAACAATAATCAGCTGATATTTTCATAGTCCCTACCACGTGCCAAGTGCTTTATAAATATTATCTCCCTTGACTCCCACTGCATCCCTGGGAGGTGGGTGCTTTTATGACGCTCATTTTACAGATGGGGAAACTGAGGCAAACAGAAGTTAAGCGACTTGTCCAGGGTCACACAGACTGGATTTGCAGTCAGGTCTTCTTGACTCCAGGCCCAGGTTCTAGTCACTGTAACATCAAGCCGTCTGATGAGCTGGAGAGTTTACGTCCAGCAAATATTAGCTGAATTGGAGTCAGGTCTCTCCAGAGGAAGCAGATCAGTGTTTTTACCTCTATTTTACAGATGTGGACAAATGAGGCAAACAGGACAACCCAGGCTTTGCCCCGGGCACACCTTGGGACTTGCCAGCTCTGGTTAACACTATTAATTCCCTTTGCTTTCCTTCACTTCTGGGCATGTTTTGTGCTGAGGCTAAATTTGCTACTGGTCACTGGCCAGCATTCCATACCAGTCCCACCCACGGGTGCTATGTGACTTGGCAACCTTGCTGCCTAGGGGCCTTGACCAGCAGCAGAAGGGACTGCAGCTGGCTCACCATGATCATCAGATTCTATTTGGTTCAATTGACCTTAGTTTTCTTCTCTGTAAAATGGACATATGGGAGTAGGGGTGGGATTAGTCCGTTGCCCATGAACATCCTTTCAGTTCTAATAACGTATGGATGGGTTCTAGAGTGTTTGAGCTCCTTACATTTTGGGATAACAGTCCATCATTGGATTCTATAATTATCTAAAAATGTGCCCAGCCCTGCACTAGGCATTGTGGGAAGTATGGGCATAGTTCCTGCCCTCAGTGAGTTCATAGTATAGTGGGAAATTTATGACACACACACTATTCAATCATGGAATATGATAAATTGTGTGACTCAGACGTGAAAGTCCTGTAATCCTTGACAGGAGAGACTGAGTGGGGGCTGGGAGGGGGATCTTTCCCTAAAATATGGGAAATAATCCCGAATGGGTGAAAGACTGAATTATGGACCTTTTTTAAAAATGTTGTTGCGTATTGCAATGTGCAAATGGTTAACCACCTGCTGTTCCTCCGGGGAGGTCCTGCTGGGTCTGCTTTATGGATAGTAGACCTCATTTATAAAGTGCTCATAGGGTTAGAACTCCAAGTGGCCTGAGAGGCCACCTCTTTTTACAGATGAGGAAGTCATTTTTATTGTCTTTTTCTTTCCCCTAGAGGAGAAAGCTTCACTTCAGGGAAATGAAATGATTTAGTCATGAGCAAGTGACAGAGGTGAAGTGGAGCCCAGGCCTCTCCTGATTCCAAGGTGCCAGAGGCCAAGTCTGCCCTGGCTGTTTCTAAGCTGTCTGACCTTTACAAATCTTTGAATGGCTCCGAGCCTCAGTTTCTCCATCTGTAAAGTGGGGAGAATCCTCGTCACCAGCAACCTCATGGATGGTTGCAAGCTTCAGAATCCTACAGAAATTCAAGTGATCTGTTTACCCTTTGTCACCTTTTGCATTCTGGAAGTTTGCTGACCCACAGAATTCTTGGAAACGGCAGCACCTTTGAAGAAGAGATGCTTGGAGCCGCAGTGTCGGTGCTAGCGGCACTATCCCCACTGGAAGGGAATTCTTATGGGATATGCTAATTGTTCTATGTTTATTATTGAACTGAGCAAACACATTTCGATAATGTGAAAATTTGTGCCTTGTTATATACAACATCCCAAACCCTTGTACACACATAATCTGTAAAATGGGAATATATAATCACACCTCAAAGGATTGTGAGGATCAAATCATTTCATGGGACACTTGGCCAGTTGGGTGTTGGGAATTCATTTCTTCTTCTTCCTCTGCCCCAAGCCGGTCACTGTCCAGAAAGTGACCTGAGAACCTCCTAGAACAAGCAACATTTTTCCTGCCAGAACTTTCTTCTCTTTCCTACCTCCTGACTAGCCTCTGACCCCTAACCACCATTCCCAGAACCCAGAACCCCTGTTCCACTCAGACCCTCGGACTCCTCTTCTCTCAGTGATGGTAAGCCTGGCCTCCCTGGGTTTTCCAGATATGGCTGTCTACACCACTTGGTGCCCTGCTTTCTAAGGTCATCTAGGCCTTTCTCTCTGAGCTTCTGATGCACTTCAAGGGCTCTGGGGCTTTGCCATCTCCCCAGTATTGCATAGACACCTTGGCCTTTCCATCTGCCTTATGGCAAAACCTTCCTCTATGTGTCACCCCCCAATTACAGCGTGAACCCCATGAGAGCTGAGACAGTCTTGCTTCTTTATCTGTATCCTCAATACTTAGCACAGAGTAAGAAAGACTTTTTTTTTTACCCTTAAAGGGGTATGTAAATCTCTTATAATCTGATGATTTCTTTGGTTCAGGCCATGTGGGTCACAGGTAGCAGTAAACCCAGATCTTTGTCTCCAAGGCTGGCTCTCTCACCACTCCCGAGTCGATTTTCTCCCTATTCCCCTCCTCCTCTGTCTCCTTCTTCATGTGGGTGGTAGGTAGGTGTTCCCACTCATGCTGCTATGTGTGCTTAGGGCAAGATAGGAGCAGTATGGGAGTGCTGTCTCTGATTTTGATGGTGCACCTGAAAGGACCTATTTGTGTATCCTTCTAGAGATGCCCCAGTTAAGCTGCCTTATTCTGACCCCACCGAGAGGGCGGGGGATTTCTGATGTATCACAGAATACTAAAGCTGGTCTGGACCTTGGGAAACCAGCAGTGTGCATGGTGGATAGAGGGCTTCCCTGTTGGAGCAGGGGAGACCTGGGTTCAAATTCTGACCCAGACACTTACTAGCTGTATCAGAGGCAAGGACATCATCTTTCTAAAGCTAGAAGGAGCTTTGGAGGTTGTCTGGCCCAACTCTCTCATTTCACAGATGAGGTCAAACAAGGCCCAGGAAGGTTCAACAATGTGATGTCCCATATGTAGGAAGCTGCAAAGCTGGACCACATAAGTAGGATGGGGGGAGGAGGCAAGTGGCTCCTAGGCATGTCCCTGTTCTCCATCCTCCCTCTTTCATGTCATTCTAGCTAGAAGACAGGGATGTCCTGTGCTCTCCGTCACCCCCCAAACATAACATAGGGATCTCCACACAGTGAGTCCACAAGTTGTAGAATTTGGTCCTATTTTGGTGAGGTAGAACCCCATCTCCAAGCTGATGGGGTCAGGCCAAGCCTGTAACCAGCCCAAATTGAGCCTGTGCTAAATTTCTGGTGGTGAAGCATAAGAGACCCAATGGCTGCAGTGCAAAAGGGAGGTCGATGGGTCTTGAAGGACGGGGTGCATCCTTAAGGGACCCCAGGAGAGGACTCTGTATGGTTGTCTCTAACACCTCCATAATATAGTGAGGCAAGATGCAGGATCAGAGTCTGAACGCCCAGAGCTGGTCATAGGATCTGAGAGCTGCAGGGGATCTCGGGGACCTCCTGATCCTGCTCCCTTTTACAGGTGAGGAGTTTGAACCCCAGGGACGGTTAGTGACTGCCCAAGATATTAGGTGGCAGAGTCAATGTGGGTTCTAACTCAGGTGTCATCAGTTAATCACTGGGTCCCTACTATGAGTTCAGAGCTGAAGTAAGCACTGGGGATATTAAAAAAAAAAGGCGAAAATAAACCAAAGGAGCACGTTTACTAACGGGGGAGACAATTGTAAATCCCTAGGTGCAAGCAGGGTTTATTTACCCAGAGGAGGGAAAGTTAATCTAAAAGGAAAAGGCGTTAGCAGCTGGGTGGGAGGAGGGACCACGACCAGGAAAGGCTTTCCATGACACCAAGTTCAATGCTTTCCAGTGCCGCAGCCATAGTTGTGGCTCTGGGTGGGATCTAGCCCACTCCGGCTCTGAATGAGTATGTAGAAATCTCTGACGTCGGAGGACCCGGGTTCAAACGCTGCCTCTGACAGTACCTGTGTGACCTTGGGCCCTCCCTGGACGTCAGTTTCTTCTTCTGTAAAAGGAAGGAGCTGGACTAGTGGCCCTGAGCTTCTTTCCCGCTCTCCATCTCTGCTGCTAGAATCTTCTCAGCTCTCGGAGGCCGAGGTTCCCAGCCTCGGGTCAGAGAAGGGACAGCCCACGCTTTCCCAGAGCTCGGTTTCCGTTCGCTGGAGACAGTTCTTGGAACTTCCCGAGGGCACAGAAATTCCTGGTCCTGGGAGTTTGCTCCTCCTCAGGGGTTGGCCTGGAAGGGGGGAGGGGGTCAGGCGTGGCCACCGGCTATTGCATAATGGCCCTATTCAGTTGGGTCCCCAGCTTCTCCCCTGGCTGGCTGGACCGATGCGAGCCTCCCGAGCAGTCCCCAGCATCTTTCTCCGGGATCAGCCACGGATCAGCCCCGGACCAGTCCCGGTCCCAGCCTCGGGGGAGTCATTTGCGAGTCCGGACGGGCCGGCTGCATCCCCCTGCGGCTCAGCCCACTGTCCTGGGCTGACACCATCCGGAAACTGAGCCCGAGCCAGGGGGTGGAGGCAGGGTGGAGGGGCGGAGTCCCAGCCACTCGCGTCTAGGTTAGGGTCTCCTCTCAGCCCCTCTCCGCTTCGCTCTTGACCTTCGCCCCTACCCCGCGCCGGTGTCAGCCGCTCAGACCCCTCCCCCGAGGCAGATGCCCGAAGGAGGCAGGGTGGGGGCGGGGAAGTCCAAGCCACCTCCCGGGCCGGCGGGCGTCGGTGGGGGGCGCACTTCTTTCCCAGGCGGAGGGAGCCGGTGCCGAGCTGAGCACTTCGCCTTATAAAGCGTGCGGGGCGTCGCGGAGGAGCAGGCAGTCGGCGCAGTCGCCGACGGAGCACGGGGCTCTCCGGGTGGGGCGCGGGGCCTGCTGTCACAGCGCGGTGACCGGAGCCGGGCAATCGTCCCTGCTCCATTCGGGCGGGGAAGGAGGGGCGGGGGGCCGGGCCGGAGGGGCGGCGGGGGCTGGGCGGGGAATGGCGAGAGCGTGGCCGGCGCCCTTCCCTGGGGGCGCGAGTGGCTCCGGGGGCGCTCAGTGACAGCGGCCGCCGGCGGGCCTGGGCCCAGCGAGGCGCAGCGGCGCGGGGAGCCGAGGCACCGGGAAAGGGGAGGGAGGCAGGCGACGCCCGGCCAGGAGGGGACGGGACGTGAGCGGCGCGGCTGGAGCTCCCCCAGCCGGGGGCCGGACCATGCGGAAGAGCGGCGGCGGCGGGCGGCCCCCGAGGCCTGGCTGAGCCCCGGTCGCCGGGCGTCCCGTTCCCCCCGCCGGGGCCGCCGCTCCGCCGGCCGTCCGCTCTCGCCGCCGCCGCCGCCCAGTCGCGCCCGCGCTCGTTGGGGCTCCGAGGGAGGTCGCCCACCCCAGCATGAGCGACCCCGCCGCCCGGCCGGGGCCCGGGCCCGCAGCCGCCGCTCGTGCGGCTGGGGAGACGCCGCGGCCGGGCCTGGGGGCCCTGCGGGGCTGACCGGCCTCCCGCCCGCCGCCCGCCCCCCGCCGGGCTTCATGCCCCCCGTCCAGCACGCCCAGCATGGAGGTGGTGGGGGACTTCGAGTACAGCAAGAAAGACCTCGTCGGGCACGGAGCCTTCGCCGTAGTCTTCAAAGGCCGGCATCGCAAGGTAGCGGCCGCTGAGCCCCCTCCCCAGGCGGGGCCGGGGGCGAGCCGATCCAAGCCCTGCGTCCCCCGCCCCGCGCCGACCCGGCCCCTTCCCGGCTCGCCTCCCTCCCCCGGTACTTTGTCAGCTCCGAGCCAACTTGTGACTCCGGGGGGCGTACGTGGGGGCGGCCCCGCTGTTCCAGCATTTCTCCAACACGCCCACCGACGTGGTGCCTGGCTGTTGCTGCTGCTGCGGGTTGTCCCGGCGGTGCGCGGGTGCCCAGTGCCACTGGTCCCCCCTCCGTCTCCCTCCATCCCCTGCCCATGTGTATCCCCCGTGATTGACAGCGCCCTTGTGTCCCTGCTCCCCCTCCCCCATCCTGCTCCATCCCCTCTATCCTTTCTTCGTCCCCTCTCGCTCCTCTCCATTCCCTAGGATTGGCAACACCCGTATGTTCTGGTCCCCCCCCCCATTTCCCCCATCTCCCCTCCATTTTCTCCTCCACCTCCCCCCATCTCCCCCATCTCCCTATCTCCCCTCCATTACCCCTCCATCTCTACTCCATCTCCCCCCCATCACCCCTCCAGTTCTCCCAGATTCGACCCTGCTCCTCACTAAGCAGCAAAGGAATAGATATTCGGACACTAACTTAAAGTTTCTGACCCCTTTCCCTTATCCACCCCGCTGGAGTTGACCTTCTTGCCACTTCTTCCCTCCTTAAGAACCAAACCAAACTAGAAACAGAAACCAATAAAACCCTTTAGGAACTTGGGGATTGCAGGCTCTTGGATACATTTCTCTAACTTTTACGTTTTGATTGATGAAATACTGTTAGCCTAACAGTTAGTGCATTTTAGCATGGGGTAAAGTTGTCTTGATACCATCGATTTCTAAAAAACTTTTAACTATATGAGAAACACAGTATAATCGTGAAACATTTTTTAATCAGATTAAGATTTTTTTGGGTAACTTTGTATGTATAAACAAAAGCAGAGGGTCTGTGTTGGTTACTCGAAGGAAATCAGTCCTCTTTAAACTTGAGGCTGAGCTCCATTGAAGGCCTATTAGTCTGCAGTTGTTTTGGGTTTTTTGGTTGCTTGTATTGTCTAGGTTGTTCTGAGGGCCTAAACCTTATTCCACAGGCAGAGCTCCATCTACCGACGACTGCGTCGTGTCTTTCTTGCTTCAAGTTGTGAAATGGATATTCTTTGGTTTATAACACAAGAAAAGTTTTATCTTGTTTTTCCCGAGACTCCAAAATACTGTTCATCTCGGACATTTTAGACAACATTGAGGCTAGGGGCCTTGTGGTCTTTGGGGAGTCCAGCAGTTCCAAAGTTTGTCACAATAATGTTGATAATTGTAGACCCAATGGAAAATTGGCTGCCCTCCCATGGGCTGAGGTTTTCTAAAACTCAGAGGTGTCACGTTTCCCAGCATTGCTTCCTATGCACCCCAGACAAGCATAGCAATATCCCCCCCACCCTCCACCTCCTTTGGGTATCATAGAGTATGAGTGGAAAAAATGAGTTAACCATGGACTTTTAAAAAACAAATGAGCATACTCAAGACCTTTTTTGTCAGCTTAGAAGTCTTGTTTTTGAAAATCGATTGTGTCAGGTTTCAGAATCTGTTTAATGTAAAGGCATGTCAGGCATAGAAATAATTGTGAAAGGTGGTCATTCTTTTTTGCCAAGAATCCTAGATTGCTAACTGGAGTGTGCTAAAATTTTAGTTTATTTCAGTGCTAATTTAGTGAAATCTTTGTTTTTTTCCTTTTCAGAAAACTGATTGGGAAGTAGCTATAAAAAGCATTAATAAAAAAAATTTGTCAAAATCACAAATACTTCTTGGAAAGGAAATTAAGATCTTAAAGGTATGTGGTTACGTCTTCTTACTTTGTCTCCCTTCACCCGAAGTTCACACATGATCGTTAGGAGCCTTGACGGACAGAGGCCCAGAATTGAGTGGGAAGGCAGCTGGGGAAGCACGCACTGCTGCTATTGGCTTAATGAGAGGGAGCTCAGTCCTTTGGCATATCTGGTGCTCTGAAATATTTTAGGAGACTAAATCAGTTTGTGACTAGATAACATTTTTTGTTCTTTCATTAGATTTAGAAGTTAATGGAAAATGGTAATATATTAAATTGGACTTTTCTTAGGTTTTTCCTTTTTCCTGGTTATTTATTTGGAAAGTACACACTTCCCAATGGGGGTAGAGGCGCTGTCTTTATCTTGTGTAGTTTTTGTATTTTCGCTTGGCCACTTACGATACAAATTCACCTTTTACCTCTGTCTCTGCTAATTCAGACACTTCATTCAAATTGTATTTTTTTGATATGGCCTTTCATGTTCACTCCAGAAATGAAATGTTTCCGTAGACTAATTAACTGTCCCCTCTCAGGTAGATAACGTATCCTTTAAAGTATTTTTTGAAATTTTATCAGTGATTCTGTTACTATGTAGAAATTGTACATTGCTTTTAGGTAGTGGCCCTTTTAGCCACATCAGTTTGTTTCTTAGAATTGAATCAATTAGCTTTATCTTACAGGAGTTCTTTATATATTTAATTAAAATGTAGGTGGTAGAAGAAATTAAATCCTTATATTTTCCCAGAACAAGGCTTATCAGACCAATCTGTATTTTATTTACCTATTCATAACCTGGTAATATTTAATTAGTATATAAAAGTTATATTTTGTTTTGCTTTAATCTGTTGGTCTCATTTTCATTTAACTTTTGCCAAAAGAAATATTTTTATGATTGAATTTGTTTTATAGGAACTTCAGCATGAAAATATTGTGGCTCTCTATGATGTTCAGGTGTGTTCATTTAGATTCCCTTTTTTCTTACTGTGATGTCTGTTTTTTGAAGTATATTTCATTGCAAATTCATGTAATACCTAGGAAATCTTGGAAATTGAAATAGAGAAAATAACATTTAAATTCTTTCTAAGTATGACTGGATTATGTAATATACATGTATGTGTGTATGTATATGCATATCTACTTATATGTGTATATAATTAGTTTTCTCTAACTGGATATAGGAGCTTGGATAGCCTCATTTTAACCTTAGTTTCATCCTGTTCAATAAGGGGATTGGACTAGATAATATGGAAAATTTCATTCATCTTAAGATCCTGTGTCCTAGTTAAAGAAACCATTTAAATTACTTGAATTATTGGCCTTAAGTGAGGCAGTGGAAAAGTAAATTAGTAAATACTGAGGATGTATATTGTTGCCCTAACATTGTACTTCAGGCTAATGATGCTTATTAACATTAAATATATCATTTTTCTGTTATTAATAAATGCATAAAAGACTGGGAAATTTGGTGGTCTGATTTTTTTTTCTTATCTTATCTACAAAAGTGTAAGTTGAACATTCTTTGTGAAATTGGGGATTATAGAAGGAAAAATAAGAAAACAGGGCTAGTCTAGAAATCCTTTGTTGGAAATGGGCAGGATTCATTTCTCTTTGGAAGCTTTGGGTGTAGTCTGACTTAACTTTGGTGGACACAGAACATCAGCTGGCATGTCTTTACCTAGTATGAGAACTAGAGAGTAGTATTAACTCTTAATTTCCTGATTTCAGTGGCTTACAGGAAATCCTACTAAATTCAGGGTAGATGCTAACATGCCAGGTTGGGAGTGTATACCATATCCCATTAGATTTCTTTTTGGCAGTCCCCTCTTTGGGGACCATTCTTTGGTTGTTGAAGGAAATGGTGTTCGTGTAATTAAAAATCAGAATCTTAGAATACATCTTTAAGGTGGTTGGATTAGCAGTTGAATGGTTTTGAGGGCTTGTGGGGTAGGTTTGGACACCAGGTGACCAGTTTTGGCCATAGCAATTCATGAGTACAGAATACTAAGGCAGAGGTCGGCAAATTGGAGACCTTGGCCTGACCCTTAGGGGCATGTGATCAACCTCTTTTATAAAATGAGGGGGTTTGCTTAAATGTCCTGAAGTCCGTTCTAGCTTTATGACCCGTTGAACCAGTTGGAGAGTGGGAAGATGGGTCACACACTTTCTTGCAGTCGCCACCCATAGGACTTGTCTCTAATATAACCATGCCTACTTCTGTTCTCCATCGTTCTGCCACTTTTCCTCTTCTGTCTTCTAGGCACTTTATCAGTCTTTCCCCTTCTAAGCTGACTTTTGGCCCCTGGAGAACTAACTTACGTTGGCAGTCATGGCTGCAGCGGGGCAGGTGCCTTTGGGAGAATTCTTCCATACCTCTATCCCTTGAGGCTTTGGCAGGTACTCTTAGAGGCTGGGGCTTTGCCATCCAGGCCCAGTAGAGACTAGTGAGTTAGAGCTCTGCCTTGTGCCTTCTACTCTGAGGTTGGAAAGCTTCCCATTAAGGACCAGTGGATTTTTCATTTTGGCGTGGTTATGTTTTGGTTCAGATTTTGTCTCTTACCTGTATTTGGAGGCACTTGAAATAAGATAGTGACTTTATTATGACAACTAAATGGTATTTCATAAAACTGTGGTGATAAGGAGGTCCAGAGAATAGATTGGAATGTAATGGAATGTAGTTTGGGTGATTTGGCCACTGTTAGTGATAAAGAGGCTGCATTTTCTCAAGACTCTAAATGGATAGCTTTATTAGCAGAGAGATTTGACCAAAGTGTTTTTATGCTCCTCAGACTTGAACAGTGGGGTAGGTAAATACAGAGCCATCTCATATCTGGATGTCTTGTCAGTGAGGTGGAGTGGAAAAAGCCCTGGCCTAGACCCTGTGCCCTCCCTCTGGTTCTTGCTTTGTCCTAGGTTAGCTCTGGGCAGCTGGCTTAACTTCTTTGCTTTTCCTCACATAGAAAGTCAGGAAGAAAGTGCCCACGATATATAGTTAACTTTATGCTTCTGGTATTCTGTGAGAGAGTATCTGTAATAAGGATTGCCATAAAATGTGATGTTCCCCTAAGGTAGAGGAATGAACACTTAGCCATGGTTTTATGGGGATAAGTTATTGTTAGAATTTCTAAGGTCTGACAGTCTAGGAAATTTCATCAGAATAAATGCAAATCATTTCTTATCCTGTGTAAGAAATGAGGGGCTCATTTTTTCCCCTGAAGGTATTAGGTTCCACATATTAATCACTGCCTTTATTTGGGACAAATATGGAATTGGTGAAAGTTTCATTTTACATGTGACTTAATGCTTTCCAGGCTGCTATTGCCGGAAAGATGCAGTCATCATAAATGTATATGATTTGTGTAGCGACATTGGCAAATTTCTCCTAGTCATCTTTCAGTGAAAGGTAATGGGGAGAACTTGCAGCTGTTTTGAGGAAAAAGGGAAACCGTGCAGAAGTGAAGTACCTATTTCTGCCATGAAGTCTTCTGACTTTTCTAAAGTATATTTGATAAGATAAGAGCTACACAAGATTTTCGTATTTCATTTCCAAATGGTCACCTACTTAAATACTGACAATTAAGACTTGTTCAGCAAACGTGCGCATGCAGACTCATGATTTCCCTTCCTAAGATTGGATGTAACTGGAAATATTCTTGGGGATGGGGTTGTGTTGGGAGCTGGGGCAGCAGGTTAGACTATTTTCTAACAGGATGGAGTAGTGACACAGCTTGTTTGGAGCTGGAAATGCCTGGTTCCTTCTGTGTTCCCCTAGCTTTGTATCAGAGGAGACTAATAATAACTCACACTTATTATAGCACTTTAATGTTCACATAGACTTTAAAAATAACTAGCAAATGTGCAGCTCCTTTTTAGACAGTTACTACATTGTATTATATAGTAACATACCATTTAATATTGTATATATTTATCAAAAATTGGTCCCAGAAACAGATTGTCTGCTGTTTGCAGGCTGCCTGACTCAGTACAAAGAGCCAGAAGGTTGTGATGAGTTCTTATAAAGCCCTTTGCTCACATACCCAGGAGGCATGTAGGAAAGGTCTGTGGTGGTGAACTAGGACCTCATCTTCCTACGGTTTCCTTTGGCTTCTTCTAAGTGCCCCTAAGTCTGGGGTGGGAAGGAAGGGAGTGGGGGAAAGTCGTGTCCTTTTTTGTTAATATCTATGCTTGAGAAAGGTGACACAGAAGAAAAGCAGACTTTTGGTCAGATTTGCTGATAGATTTCTGTCACCTTGGTGAAAAAATAGCTACACTGTTAGAAATGGTTTTGTTGCTTAATAATTTGTTTCCTTCTCTCCTGCTTTTAACGCTGACTACCTTTAGACCATTTTGTATTGGAAGGGCAGTATCATAGAATCTTTTTCAAAATGAGTTGTCTTTTGGCTTGTGTGCTGGGGAAGCCAGCATGTGTAGCATTAGCTTCCTTTGATTCTGCAGGTTTGGTGTATCTGTGGAGGAGCATCTGCCAGGTGTGATACTTTGCCATTAGGGACCTGTCTTTGCAAGGAGATTTGGACTTTACAGAAAAAACAATTACCTTGAAAGTCTTACTGTGGTGGCTGGGGCATCGAAAGCCCACTCACTGAAAAATGGTGCTGTTTAATAATGTGCCATTGATCATATTAGGCATCATTGTAACAGTGATAACTAGCGTTTATGTAGAGCTTACTGTGCCAGGCGCTGTGCTGATCACCTTACAAATACTGTCTCATTTGATCCTCACAACAACCCTGGGAGGTAGGTGCAATTATTATTCCCATTTTATAGATGAGAAAACTGAGGTGAGCCAGGGCTAAGTGACTTGCCCAAGGGCACACAGCTAGTAAGTATCTGAGACAGGATTTGAACTCTGGTCTTTCTGACTCCAGGCCTGGCACTCAGGTCCTCTTTAGCTGCTTGAAATTTAGTGAAGCACCAGCATGTTCAGTGAAGATACATCAGGCATCATTCCAGCTTCCAAAATTTCTCTAAAACACATTTCTCAATTTGAGCCTGTTGTGCCCTCCCCTTCCTAACCCTGTTTTAGTCCATGATGTTTTCAAATCATGAGCTTTAAAGAATGCTGAAATGTTTGGTTTTGTTTCCTCTTTCCCATTGTTCATTCCATGGATTACAACCCTTCTTTACAACCAGACTGTCTAATGTGAAAGTATTTGCAGATCCTATACTTGATTGCATGCCATGGTGGGGGGGAGATGGGGAGAGGGAGGGGAGAAAATTTGAAACTGAAGGGACTGTGGAACTGAATTCTGTAAACTAAAAGTAAACAAACAAGTCAATAAAAAAAAAGAATGCTGAAATCAGTGTTCCTATTAAAATACTCAATCGGAAGTTGACATTTCAAATTATTAGATACTTCTTAGCTTTGACCAGACCCAGTTACTTGGGCAATGTTTTAAGTATTTTTGTTCCCAAAAGGTTCTTCTGTATATATCTCCTCAAGTGGTTTTTTGAATTTTGTCGGGTATGGCTTTCTTCACCTGGGCTCTCTCCTCAAGTCCTTAGTCACTTTGGATGTGTTTAACTAAAACTCCATTTCTGGAGGGTTTGGGCTTGAGGGTGGCATAGATCACAGGGAAGGAAGCATGTTGATTGGTGAGGGATGCCCGGAGTGCTAGTGTTTGACGGAGCAGCCTCGTGCACATACATTTTGGCTCCTTATTGCTTAGCTCTTCAAGGGCATGAATTGTTTTTTGTATCCTAAATGGGAACTCTGTCAGTGTTCAGGAATGGGATGGGTTGCATTGTGAGGTTAATGTTACTCATCACTGGAAGTAATCAGTTTGAGAGTGGGCTTACATAAGCCTATCAGGGATGGATATTGTAGAAGAAACTCTGGTGTTGGGCAGGAGTTGGACCAGCTCCATCTGAAGTCCTTCCCAGCTCTCGGGATGTTAGTTTCCAGTAGGAGGCTATACAGGTAGCAGAAGAATTGGGTTCCTCTGTCAGATGCATGTAGGCGGCTTTGAGCTGCAGTGTTTTTATGTTGTCAATAACTCGTCAGTTTCTGCACTGGCTGGGATTTAGATTTCCCTCCTGTTCTCTGTGTGCTGGAGAGATCAGGTTGGGACCTGCAGTGTCTGTATTTGAGCTTATGCATTTGCTTACTCCTAGTTGCCTGTTTTAGCGTTGGCATTAATGGGTTATTTGTAGAAAATACCATTGAAATACTACCATTTGTATGGGCTTCTTTTCTATATGGTTATTCTTTTTTTATTTACCAAGTGAAAATATCACAAAAATATGGTTTTTGCAAACCTCAAATGTGTATGAATTTTGATATGAATCCCTTAGTGTGGTACGCCAGCGAAATAATTTCTCTTCTTTGTTTTTCCTTTGTGGCTTTTGCACATAATATGTAGCATATAAAAACTTATTGCATTAGGTCGAATGGTGACACTGGGCAGTCTTTAGTAAAGTTTACATTCAAGTAGGTATTTTATGCACTTACAGATCTTTCGCTTTGTGGAACCACAATTTCCACAACAGAATAAGAAACTGAAAATGGAAAAAGGCCTAGCACAGGAGCACCAAAGTCAAAGAGCTACCATGGCCAGGTAGAGATGTTTCCTACAAAAACCTGAGAGGATTTTGGGGATTTCTTAACACTTTTTGTGACTCAGACTCTTCTTACAGTCTGGTGAAACTTATGGACCTCCTCTTAGAATGGTATTTTTTTAAAAAAAAATTCATAATTGAAGGAAATGCTAAATTTCCCTTAGAAGTTAGTGAAAATAAAGGTGTAAATTTTTTTTTCCCACCCATGCTGGTGGACCCCTTGAAATCTTTCCACAGACTCCAGCTTAAGAATCTTTATTTCAGTTTTGTTTTTTGTCCTGCATATGCTATGCTCTGGGAGTAGGAGGAGGTTTATCTAAGCTGGAGTTTAAAAACCAGGGTGAGTGCTTCTCAGAGTCTTCTGCATGACTAGATCTACCACAGTCACGGTGACTGACAAACTTGGAAACTTGCGGGGAAATCTGACCCAGAACTGTAGAGGGAAAGACTACGTTTTTCCAGTTATCTGCCAGTCATTCATGAGTGTGTGTGTTAGGGAAAGGGAGAAAGATGGACAGGGAGTTGTGTGCCAGTCCTCACCGTCACCCTTTGGCACCCCTTCTTCTCGGGCTTTGCCACTGTGTTCATGCCAAGAAAGGGCAGAATAGGAGAAGAGAGGGTAAAAAGGAAACAGTGATGCCCACTCACCACTGGGGCCAAGAATATTTAGGCTTGTCAGCTCAGGCTTTAGGCCTTATCAGTAAGAAGGCCTCTCTTTAGAAGTCAGGCTCTCCTTCTTAGGTTCACATGCCCAGTGTGACCACATAACCACAGAAGAGCTGAGCTCCCTTGTGATTTTAGTTGAGGCTAGGAAGGAAGCAGGGATGAATGGTCTGAGAGAACTTGGTCTGCATCATTATGCACTAGAGTTAGTCAGCTGGCTTTCCTGGTTAGTGATGTTTACAAATTTGGCTCTGAGTCACATAGCTGAAAACCAGTGCCTTAATGGCCCCTTCCTGTCATCCTGAGCCAACCGATATCTGTGTAGGTTCATTCTATAGCGCTTGCCACAAGGTGCCAAGTGGCCCAGTGGATAAAGCACTGAGCCTGGAGTCAGAAACACTCATCTTCCTGAGTTCAGATCTGACTTGAAACACTTACTAGCTGTGTGACCTTGAGTGAGTCATTTACCTCTGTTTGCCTTAGTTTCCTCATCTGTAAAATGAGCTGAAGAAGGAAATGACACACCATTCCATTATCTTTGTCAAGAAAACCCTAAATGGGGTAATGAAGAGTTTGACATGACTGAAATGAGTGAACAGTGACAATGACAACACTTGGAGATGTCTTTGAGTCTTGGGTCTGAAGCAATGAACAGAAGAATTATTGTCCTGTTTAGGTTACTTTTATAGTGAATTCTTGATTATCTCTAGAGATGATGGCTTTTTTTCTGAGATCTTCTCTGCTTGTTCATATGGTCTGTACTATGAGAATACCAGGTTCTTTTCCTTTTCATGGTATCTTAATACTTCAAGTTGAAAGGGGCTTCAGGTCATTTTTGACTTCCTAATTTTACAGATGAGGATGTTGGTTTGCAGCAAAGAAGGGATTCAAATCTGTTTTCTGCCTCCAAATCCAGTGTTCCTTACTTTCTACCGTCTCCTTTCTACCCTTTTACTAGGTGCCCTGGATGATAGGGTTAAGTCTCCTTTTCTGCCCCAAGCTCACAATGCCATCTGCATCCTTCCTTACTGAGAGGAGATGCTTGTACACTTAGAAGTGAATAAAAGAGACAACATGGAGAGGCCTGAACTTGTCTTATTACTCAGAGCAGTCTAAAGATTTCTTGGTACACAGCTGATGCTGGAGATAAAGATTGCATTGGGTAGAAGGGGGCTGGAGACTTCTTTGGCCATTTGGGAAGGACTTCAAAGGATCAGTTTAGGACAGAGATTCTCAAGATCACAGAGATCTACTTGTCCCCAAGAGGAAATTGAAGTTGGTGTTTTGTCCTTAACTCACCCCATGGTCTGCTCTTTTATGAAAATGTATCACTTTCTGTTTGTAGACCCTTTAGTTTGTGTTTGATGGGAAGATAGTTTCTTGCATTTCAAGGCAAATATGTCATGTTAGTTGGAAAATTAAGCTTACTCTGAAAGCCTGCTGAATTTCATGTACCTTTAAGTATGGACAGTTGTGAGGGGCAGTAGCAGAGGGCTCCAGGCACTGAAGCACCTCTCCCCTCCTGGTTTTGGGGGCTATAGGGGAGGGGCCGCAGAGAGCCCTATGAGGGGAGGGGAAGGTCTTTGGAATGGTCCACTTCACCTTAAGCAAAAACTGGCTGTTCGTCCTTTTGTTTGCCAGAAAGTGGCTCACCTTGCTTTGTGTAGTAGATTGCTAGTCTTGATTCTTTTTTTATATGAATAATTGGCAGCATGCAGGCTGTCTGATCGTGTAGTCAGATGTCCGCTTACATTTAGCCTGGTAGCAAATTTTTAATCCTTTTGTATTGATGTTATTTGCTAAGGTATTCACCTAGAGGAAAATAAAAAGTACTTTTGGGCAGAATAAGGAGATTGGTTTTTAAAAATTGAGCATTTTAAAAAGGATTGTATTTGAGAATACAACTCCCACTGCTGCTTTGCAGGGGCAAAGGGCCTGTGGATGTAGAACATTTCATGAAGTGTCCGACTTTTGATCTGCTGGTTAGTTTTGCTGCTCTCTTTCCCTCTTTTTATTCTTTATTTTAAGGGATTGACCTTTGGGAAATGTTAGGGGATGGATACAATGGGAAATATTAGAGGTGTAAAAATGAAAGATATTTATATAAGTTTATAAAGGATCATATTTAGCAAACAGTCATCCACTCACAGTTTTTTTATCCAGGAGTAGCAGTTATCAGTAACAAATTTTAAAGCATTCAGCAAGGGTCTGTTAGAGGAGATACATATTACACAGTTTTGTTTTCAGATATTTGGGTGATTTTATCTTCATTTTGAGTTTTCAAGCCCAAATTCTCTTTAGCTCCTTGGAAAAGCCTTTTAGATATAAATAATTATGTTCCCCAAGTTTGTGGATTGTTACTGCCCTTTCTGTCCTCTCTGTTAGCAGAGGTAATTATTGACAGTTAGCTAATACTGCCTGAGTCAGCAGTTCCTAATGGGATTTTAAGTGGGATTTATGAATTACAGTTGGTGTTTTTGATTTAAAAACTTTTGAGTGTCTACTTTGTGTGTATTGCAGTACCATGGATGCTCCCTGCTTTTCCATGGTCTTAAGATCTGCTGCAGGACACAAAATGTATACAGAAATCAGGTGGAAATAACTGCAGTAAAGTAGAGGATCAAGGGGTTAGTGTGAGGGGCGATGAGCTCAGTGAAAGGAGGGGGTTAAGGCCACGGGTGGAGGGGGCACTGCTTGAGCTGGATGTTAAAACATGTAGGATTGACATGGTCAGAGGAGGAAGGAAAGAAATTTGATTTTTTTCTAATTTTAAAAATTCTAAACTCAATAAACATCAACTAAAATGAGTAATTCTGTGTCTGCGGTTTAGCAGAAAGGGGGTTGCGTGTGAAACTGCAGTTCTGTTTATGGACAGCTTTCATTTTTTCTTAAATCTATAACAAATTCAATGGATTACTTTCAAAGATGTCCTGTTGGTGATTGTTTCTGGCCTTCCATCTAACATCTCTGCATTTAAGAAACATGTTTCACTGACCTTCTTTCTTTTTCATTTTAGTAACCGTTCTCTAGCTCCCCACTCCCTTCTTCCCCCACCTTCACCCCAATTAAAAAACATACAAAACCTTTGTCACACGCAGGCATGGTCAAACAAAAACAGATTTCTAAGCTGCCTGTCTCATTCTGCAGCTTATTTGTCTCATCCCCTTGTTTCTGTGAGAAAATGGGTAGTAGCAAGCTTCAGCATCTGCCCTCTGGAATTGTAGCTGGTCAGACATTCAAAAATCTTTTCAATGAATATTCCAACTGCAACTCACAAGTTTCACTTGAAATCCCATTTGGAATTTCCTAGACAAGTCACTTAACTGTTTGCCTCAGTTTCCCCATCTGTCAAATGAACTGGAGAAGGAAATGGCAGACCACTCCAGTACCTCTGCCAAGAAAACCTCAAATGGGGTCACAGAGTCAGACATGACTGAAGTGACCCAACAGCAGTGAGCGACAATAGAAGTCACCTTTTGGTTATCTGTGCTAACAGAGGCAAGTCAGTGGCCCTGATAATCCAGCTATCTGCCGGGAGGCCTTTCAGAGTGCTTTGTGGAAAACTCTTCTAGGCTTGGATCAGCATGATGAGGAGGAAGAGAGTCTGGGGGGACAAAGCACAGCGGACGATGGAGATGACAGCTGCATAATGAAATGGAACATTCTCTTGCTTGGACTCCTTTGTTAGTCGGGGAGGGTTCTGGTGGTGATGGTGGTGATAGGGGGTGATGCAGAAGCAGACCAAAAGAGCATTGGCCAAACATTGCTTTTGATCTAAAAGAGCACAGGGCCTAACTTAGCCACAGGTTTTTGTTGGAATAACTAAAAAAAAAAAAGACTGGATAAGGGAGGTGGAACCAGCCCATGAAAAGCCTTGAATTCTCTGGAAAAGAATTTGAACTTGGTCCTGGAACCAGTGCAGACCATTGGAGGTGTCGAGTGACATTGGAGCTTGAGGTGGAGGATTCTCATACTTTGATTTGGGAAGGAGAGTCTTGGTGCAGCATCAGAGTTGTAGGATGCCGCAGTGGTGGAATGAACTGGGGCTGAGGATAATTATGCCCAAACCGTGCAGCTGACGTGTATTTGTGCCATCTTGGACAGCGATGTATCCTTAGCACCCTGGCTGTCCGCCTGTCTCCTCCTTCAGGCTGTTTATGTCTCCATTTCTGGTGACCAGCCTCAGTTTCCTCGACTGTAAAATGGAGATCATAATCACACTGACCTAGGGTGGTAGTCAGGATCAGATCTGATAATCATTGTGAAGTGTTTTGCATGTGGTAGGCACTACATAAGGATGCTGAGTGCTGCTGTTGTTGTTAAGTATCTAGCCTCATTTTGTAAGTGAGGGAATCAACACCTTCCTTCTTTCAGGCCACTCTCTTCACAAGCTCTGTATTCCAGCTTTTTGACTCCGTGTGGGCTGGGGTGCTGGCTCTGATCCTGCTGGGCCCTCATGACAGACCAGAAGTTAATTCTCAGGCATCCAGGCCTGACATCTTTTGAATAATATTTGGCTTTACACCTACCCTCTCATATACAATTAGTTGGTTGCCAAGTCCAATTGACTTTCCTTCCAAGATTCTCAGATCCTTCTTTCCTCTCCCATTACCTTTACCCTAGTTCAGTCTTCAAGGGGTTTTCATCTCTATCTTTAGACAGATTTAACTTCAGATTGGAAGAGTTGGAAGGGACCCTTAAACCCTTAGGTCAGTGGTTCTCAACCTGTGGGTTGCGACCCCTTTGGGGGTCGAAAAACCCTTTCACAGGGGTCACAGGGGTCGCCTAAGACATCAAAAAACACATATTTTCGAGGGTCTTAGGAACCGAGACACCGCTCCTCTATCCAACTCCAGGCGGGTCTGCCCACATGAGGATACGCCCACATACAAGTATTGAAGGGTCCCGACATTAGGAAAGTTGAGAACCACTGCCTTAGGTTGTCTAATCTTACTCTACTCTTTTTCTTCCATCCAGGAAACGTATATTAAGCTCCCTACTGAAAGATAGCCCCTGCCCTCAAGAAACTTGCATTCTTTTCTAGATTCCACTTTTCTCCAGTCACATTCATTTAATCAATAAACATTTATTAAGTGCCTCACATGTTCTAGGCAGTGTGCTAAGGGTACAGAAAGGGACAAATGACAGTTCCTGTTCTCCAGAAGTGCACAATTTAACGGGGGAGATAACGTATAAACAAATACAGAAAAGATGAGCTGCATATCAGAATGGTAGGTGATGGCAGGATCAAGGATTTGACCTGCTTTGTGTGTGCCTGAGGAACAGCTCATGGCATGGGAGGCAGATGTTTGAGGGAGAGGCAGTATGTATGTTGAAGTCCCCTAATGTGAGGGAGGAGGGAAACATTGTGAGCAGGTAGCAAAAGGCCTTGGGGAAGGAAGGAAGCGGAGTGAATTGGTAGTCTGTAGGCTATGAGGATTGTAATGGCATGGTACATATGAATTTCATGGACCTCAAAGGCAGAAGGATTTCTCAGATGGATCCTGCCCAGCAAGTCATCCCTTGTAAGAAAAAATTTAAAAAGGGGAGGAAAAGCCAGTTCAGCAGAATCACCCAGATCATCAGTGATGTCTGACAGATGCTCAGTGCTCCATTCCCCCTGTCCCCCACCTCTGCAGTGAAGGGATTGAAGGGCGTTCCTGGCTCTTCCTCAGGATGTGCTTGGATGTCATTCCACATTTCCTTGTTCTTTGAGCAGACATAGTAGTCCTTGTGTGTGTGTGTGTGTGGAGATAGCAAGGTTCTTGGGGGTGCTTACTCTAGTCAGAACTAGCTTTGACCCCCCTCAGCTAATATGTTTATGTGGGCAAGTGACCTGACCTCTGTGGGCCTCAGTTTTCTCTAAATGTGTTCTTGTGATGCTGATCCTGCTTCCTTTACTAGACATCAGTTCTTAGGGCTTTTCCAGCTTCTCAGTTAATATCCATCATTTCTTCGAGCACAGGGAATAGACCTTTACATTCAAATGTACAACAGCTGTTTAGCCCTTCATCCAATTGAATTCAATTCAATAAAATAATTAAAATTGACTTCATTTAAATAATTAGGATTAAATTTAAATGCCATTAATAATTAAAATTATTTGTTTCAGTTGGTTTGATGCTCCAGAAATGTTGCTATGAATATTTTTGCATATATTGGACCTTTCTGACTTTGTCCTCCTGGGGTCTAGGGTCAAAGGTCAGTCATTTTCTAAACAAAAACCATTTCTTTTAGCATAATTGCAAATTATTTTCAGTGATGGTTGGAAAAAAAAATCTTTCTACCAACCTCAGTTATGCCTCTTTTCTGTAGCCTCTTCAACAGAGACTGCTTCTCTGCTATCCTTGCCATCTTGCCTGGTGAGTGAGTAATGGTCTGAATTCTTATTTTATAGAAATAGAAACAGGTAAAGAGAGTTAAGTGTCTTGCTGAAGGTCAAGAGCTTATTAAGGTCAATTAAAGATAGTTGTGGTATATTCCAGAAGACCCTAGTTTGACTGGGAGGCTGAAGACCTTGACCTTGTCTGCCTTCCAAGAGCCGGCCTCTTCTGGGAGTGCCCAGAGGCGGCCCCAGAGAAGGAACACAGAGCCTTTTGAGGAGAGTGGTCCAGGGGTGGAGCTGGGATTCCAGCTATTCTCATAAATAATATCAGAGAGTGCAACTAGTTCACCTGGCTTTACAACATTTGAATGGCTTTTTTTGATGAATAAAATAAAAGTTTTTGGTTATTCTGTCTCCATCAAGAGTTTGTCCGTTGATTTCCAATCATTTTACTTCTCATATAATAAGTTGCTGTATACCCTGTTCCTAGAATACTCTTGTGAGAGGCAGTTAGGTGGCCCATTGTGCAGATCACTGGTCTTTGTGTCTGCACGTCCTGAGTTCTCGTGTCATCTCAGATAAATCCCAGCTCTGAGACCTTGGACAGTTCACTTCATGTCTGCCTGCCTCAGTTTCCTCATCTTTAATGGGGATAGTAATGGCACCTCCCAGGGTGGTCATGAGGATCAAACGAGATCCTATTTGTAAAGTCTTTGTAAGACTTGAAGTACATATAAATACTGGCTGTTATTATTATTCTGATTTTTCATTCTGTGTTATTTCGTAAGTCTTTATGTATCTTGTATTTTGTCTTAAGCAATTTATTACATATTACTATACCACAATTTATTTGACCATTCCCTTTATTGTTGAACGCACAAGATCCATCTCTTCTTTACTTTTTGTACTTTCAAACCGATGTGGTTGTGAGGCTCTTTGTACATAAGGCCCTTTCTTGTTGTTTGCCCTGTAGCTAGTGTGTGTTTGTCTTTCCCCCCATATCCTCAGGTGGTGGGAGCTTCTAGAAAGTAGAGCTTGTCCTGCCTTTTCTGTCCTATCTCCAGCATTTGCTTGACAGATGTCTTCTCATGTATTCATTTGACAACATTTTTAGGATATAGCCTTGGTGACAAAATTCCTGTGTCAGATCATTTTGGTAACTTTTACTGCATGCTGCCAGATTGCCTTTTAGAAAGATTCTGCTAGCTTGCATTGGATTAGAACTGAATAAGTGTGCCTGTTTCTTCGTACTCCCACAAACATTGAGTTGTATTGTTTTAATTTATTTTTTGCCAATTTGGTGGCTGTGAGGTAGTACCCCCCATTTTAATTTGCATCTTTCGTCTTAAGTTGTATGACTTTTTCAAGGTAATTGTTAACAGTTCATGTTTTTTTTTTGACAAATTCTGTTCTTCAGAAGAAGAAAAATCAAAGCTATCAGTATAATATGAAAAAATGCTCCAAATCACTATTGATTAGAGAAGTGCAAATTAAAATAACCCTGAGATACACTTCACACTTATCAAATGAGCTACATGACAGAAAAGGAAAATGACATGCTGGAGGGGTTATGGAAAAATAGGAACTTTGTACACTACTCACGGAGTTGTGAGCTCATCCAGCCATTCTGGAAAACAGTTTGAAACTAGACCAAAGGACTATGGAACTACTCTTTGCCCCCAAAATACCACTACTAGGTCCAAAGAGATCAAAGAAAAGGGAAATGGGCCCATTTGTACAAAAGTATTTATAGCAGCTCTTTTGAAATTAAGGGGATGCGCATCCATTGAGGAATGGCTGAACAAGTTGTAGTATATGATTGTGATAGAATATTATTGTGTTCTAAGAAATGACAAAGTAGGATAGTTTTAGAAAAGCTTGGAAAGACTTATATGAACTGATGCAACGTGAAGTGAGTAGAACAAGAACATTGTCAGTAACAGCAGTATTATAATGATGATCAACTGTGAAAGATTTAGCTACTGAACAACACACAGATCCAGGATAGTTCCAGAGGATTCATGATGAAAAATGCTGTCTACCCTCAGAGAGAGAACTGGCAAAATTTTTTCTTTTTAAAAATTTAAAAATTTATTTTGTTAAATCTTTCCCAATTATATGTAAATTTTTTAAAAAAATACTCAATTTTAAAAAAATTTTGAGTTCCAAATTCTCTTCTTGACTTATTTCTTCTACCTCCTTGAGAAGGCAAGCAATTTGACATTGATTTATATATGTGAAGTCATGCAAAACATATTCCATATTAGCCATGTTGCAAAAGAAAACACACACACACACACACACATTCACACTCTCTCAGTTCATCAGTTCTCTGGAGAGAATGATAATAGTATTATAATACAGAATAGCATAATACTATAATAATATAATGTAATACGTAATAGTGTTCTATCACAATCATACACCACAACTTGCTCAGGAGAA
>CM053584.1:371309249-371375432 GCA_028627135.1 Pseudochirops cupreus
TGATGAATGAAAATTTTTAAAACATCAAAAGTTCCGTTTTTATCCTTTGACCATTTACCCTTCCCCAGTATTTCATCTTATCCTCTCTTGCCTGTTCTTATTTCTGCATACTGTCCATATGCTTGGAGCAGTCCTTCCATATCTCTTTTAAAACCCTTTTCTTTAAAGAAGTAGTCTGGGTGCCCATCTCCTAGATAATCCTTCCCATTAATAGTGATCTCTCCCTCCCATTTACTTTGATGTGTGCCTGACCTCTCCTAGGCACTTAAGATATTCTAACTTATTTATGTATGTGTATTGGTTCTATTTTTCTGTTTATGTTTTACCATCCTTGAAGTCAGAGACAATTTATAGTTTTTATGCTCCTACTGTCCAGAGTTACCACTTGATGCTGGTGGACTTTAATTCTCCTCTTCCTTTTTTATTTGAATTGAACTAAGGTCAAGGTGGAGAGGAGACTTGTGTCAGGATTGACCACTGGCAAATAACTCATTTGGTTTCCATAAGTGATCATCAATTATTTTAAGTTAATAAGGAATTATTGTGGTGGGTCCATTCTGTACTTTGTCATGTTCCTGACTGTGTACATGGACTTAAATACTTCCCTCTCTGTCTAGCTTTGAAACAGGAATTTAGTTTGGTGAAATTTTCTCTTTCCAGCATGGAATATGAGGCTTAGAGAGGTTCAGATTTGTGGAAAATTCTGAAGCATTTTAGGGGACTTCCAAAATCAAATAATTGAATTTAGCATTGCCTCAGCCTGTTACCAGTTATGAAATACTTGGATGTGTTGTTTTACATAACCTGAAAGAAAGTACTATCAGAAAAGTTGGAATTTACAATACTCAAAGAAATAGTGATGTATTGCTGTCAGAATTGGGAGTTTTGTGCCTATTCTTTTAGCAGATGATCAGTTTAGTACTTGAAAGACAGAGACATAAAGAAAAGAAAAACACTTCAGAAGTTGCAGCAAATGGAAACTTCCGACATAGCCATTTCATTGTCACATGTATGCTTTCTTAACATAGATCATTACTTTTTGTAGCTACCTCTTTCTGCTGGAATGTGTGGTGATTAGAAGCAAATCTCTGTAGTCAAAACTTGCACCTCTTGTGACGTTTGTCCTGCACCCTTTCCTTCAGTGTGGTCTGTGAGGTCCGTGTTTGTGTTCAGCAGGATCATCTCTGAGAGACAGGTTGTTGAACTTAAGGGAGAATTCTTTTTGCCTTCTGCTTATTTTATGTTCTATACATTTGACAGCTTAGCCTCATGCCATGGACAGAATTAGACTGAATGTATTTTTTGGGGGGGAAAAGAATTTAGTCTTTTGAGTAGCAAAGCATGTAAAAACGTCATGTGAAGACTGTAATACTATATAATTTGATGGGATGCAACCTCCTCATATTTAGTTAGAATGATCACAAAAAGCTATAGACAGCTTCATCCTTCCTGCTTTACCACATTACTCTATAGAGTGAGCCATTACTTGCCTTCCCACCACGTCTGTTACCATAGAGCATCCTAAATTTAAGTTTAGGATTATGATGACGCCGAGGATGTGCCCAATTGCATCATTCGTAGCTTAAAAATAAGGTCTAGTTAAGTCATCTTGCAAGTGTCCTTCATAGTATTGAATGGATTGAAGGCTGCTGGAATCATCTGCTCAGATTCTGAACTGACTTAACCCAGGCCTGTCCAAATCAAATGGTGCCCAAAGTCACTTTGCTGTTAAAGTGTTTTCTGCAGAGCTAAATTAACAACTAAGAAGCCTAGATTGAATACTAAAGATTTCACAGGATATTTAGTGATACTGTTTATCTAGGCAATTTCCTGGACCTAAATTCATAGATGTTTGGAATTAATTTGAAACTGAACAACTCTCTGAAGAGGAGAACTTTCTGCAAATTGCCTTCATACAGGTAGCTGACTCAGGAGAATTTTTTTTAACATCACAAAAAATGAAATTGATTTTATATATACATTTTGATTTTTTTTTGAAACCCTATTCTTTCATTCATTTATTTTTACATCACCAAAATTTATCCTAGTTTCCCTTCCATTCCTTCTTCCAGGGAGCCGTTCCACATAACAATTTTTTTTAAAAGAAAAAAAAGGAAGAAAAGAGAAAAACCTGCAAAACCAAAAAAGTCTGAAAATATATGCAGATATTCCATATCCATGGCTTCTCACCTCTGCAGAGGAGTGAGTGGTGAAGGGGGAGTGTCTTCTCCTGTCTCTTTGAGGCCATGCTTGTTCTGTATAATTTGGCAACATTCACTTTGGAATGTTTTGTGGTTCTTTCCATATACATTGTTATATTCATTATTGACTCTGCTTAATTATTCTGCATCAGACCATACCAGTCTCTGCATGCTTCTCTGGAAGCATCCGTATTCATCATGTTATGTTGTTATAGCTCAGTAATGCTCGATTACATTCATGTACCACAGTTTGCGTAGACATTTACCCAGTCAGTGGGCATCAACTTTGTTTCATTTTTTGCTACCCCAAATAAGGTTGTTATAAATATTTTGATGTATATGAGGGCTTTCTTATCAATGAACTCCTTGGGCTATAAGTTTAGTATATGGAGTCCCTGGGTTAAAGATATGTATATTTTAGTCACTTAATTTGCATAATTCCAACTTCTCATACTGATTCACTCATGGGCCTCCTCCCAACTATACCAGCATGTTTGTCTTCCTATAGTAGCTGCAACATTGCCCATTCCCAGCTTTTCCGGTTTGCAAGGTGTGAGGAGAAACCTTAGGGTTGTTTTATTTTGCATTTCTCTTATTAGTATTTTGAGCATTCTTTAATGTGGTTGTAAATACTTAGCAATTCTTCCTTTGAGAAATGTTCCTGTTTATCTTGTGACCACTTAACCGCCCGAACTTGTGATTCAAGAGAATCTTAATACTACTTATTTTTTGCTCTCATTTTGAATTTTGTTTAGGCTAGTGATAAAATGAATCTTAAATTCTAACTTTAATACTCTCTATATAAAATTGGTTCTGCTTTTTGTGACTAAAGCAGAAGTTTGACTGGTCTTTCAGATGCTTATAACTTTTGTCATTGGTGGAATTTAGTATTTTATATTAGTGTAGTGTTCTCCCTTTAGTTTAGAGCAGCGGTTCTCAATTGGTTCTCAACCTGTGGGTCATGACCCCTTTGGGGGTTGAACGACCCGGTCACAGAGGTTGCCTAAGACCATCGGAAAACACGTATTTCTGATGGTGATGGTCTTAGGAGCTAGACACTGCTCCTCTATCTGTCTCCAGGCGGGTCTGCCTACGTGCAGATACGCCCACATATGAGTATTAAAGGGTCGTGGCATTAGGAAGGTTGAGAACCACTGCTCTACAGTTAGTGTTTACTTTTAGCATTTGGTTTTAAAATCTTTAAGCAATTTCTTAAATTTATTTTGAGAACAGTAATCATAATTATTTTAGATTTTGATCATCTATCTAAATAAGGTTTATTGTGTTTTATTTTAGGAATTGCCCAACTCTGTTTTTCTGGTGATGGAGGTAGGTAGTAGTCTATAAATGTCTGCTTAATTGGATTTGAAATTTCTTTGATAAATATCTTGAGAATATTCTGGCAAATAGTATAATTTTGAGAATTGGAGCTAATACATTCAATACAGCAAAATTAAATTGTCATAAGTAATATTCTCATTTTTGGTACTATGATTGTCAGAATGGATCTGTTTCAGATGATATTTATTAAATTTTATAAGATGAAAGTCCAACTAAAAATTAGTACCTGCAGGTGGATTGAGTAAACCACTGAATAAACACCCTTGATTTTAACTATCTTTTTCTCTTTAAAAATCAGTATTGCAATGGCGGAGACTTGGCAGATTACTTACAAGGTAATTTTATTCTGCTTGCGATCAATAAATGCTCAACTGTTCTTTTACATTTACTTTAAAAAAATTAATAGCAACACATTATGATTTGGCTGATTGCGAGGCTTTGGCCTTGGATCTTATAGACGTGTCTGTGTGTGTTTACACTTGATAGTGTTTCTAGGATGCCGTATGAACGCTTCAATAATGCTTAGTAATGTTCTCTGTGAGTTGTACTTTCTTCTGTTTCTCAGAAATGACCTATTGCAGCCATTAGCAAAAACTTAAGAAGTTATTGATGTAAAAAACTTTATAAAATTAAAAACACTTTACAAATTCATTCAACAAACATTAAGTACCTTCTGGGTACAGAATATTGAACTTCATGTTGAGGAAGAGGGAGTAAATTTTAGATGAAGCATAGCCCCTCGCCCTCAGAGGGCAAGAGGGTGATAAGATCACCCCACAGAGAATTCTAATAGAAAGCGGCATTGCTGCGTTAGTGACAGCAAAGCGACATAGGGCTGAAGGACCAGATTGCCATGGATTGGGGAAGGGAGTGGCGTGTGGGGGGGTTTGCTTGACATAAAGTTAAAAAATCCCGAGACTTCGCTGGAAATCTCGTGCAGATGCATATCAGGGAGACCTGGTTGGTGTCCAGGCCATGGAGATAATCTTCTCTGGCATCTGTTAAAAAACCAGCCAGAGGGTTGGACAGAATGGATGATGAGGAGAGCAGGAGACCATGGTCTTAGGGATATCTCTTCTTTCCCCCCTTGTTGACAGCATTTCTACTCTAGTTGAGCAGAAACAAATGAAATTAGGGATCTAGTTTGCAAAATAATTAGTTCAAAGAGATCCCAAGTAGCCCCTACCCCCCAAGGCTGGAGTTGCTTCAGTGGTTCTCTGGATCTCCATTTTGATTCCTGCGCTGGCTGCCGACTGCCTGGCTCACAAGGGGCCCAGGGACGTGCTTCTGTCCAGATCTGTGAGTTTCTCTGCCTTGGCAGTCCTGGCTCTTGTCGTGCCTACTTCCACTGCGCCTCCATTTCCTGTGCCTTTCTGTCTTCCCTGGAGAGTCTCATTAAAATATTCCTACTTGGCACCACCTATTTCAGAGAATCCCCTCTTCCTCTGAACAGCCCGCTGTGAGGTCGTCCCAGGTTCTGCCCTCTCCTCTGCTTCCTCGGGCATGCCATCGTGCTTCAGCTCCCTTATTTTTCACAGATTCTTGGTGAATGGCTTCAGACAGGTGTCTATAGATGTTGTGCTCATAGCCTCTTTGATGCATAGCTCTGTTAGCCTCCCAAGATCTTGACAGGCTGTCTCTACAATAAAACATTAATCAGGAAGCATGCTTGCTTTGTGCCCAGCCCTGTGCTAAGCACTGGGACACTGAGACAGCAAAAACAAATGTCCTTCCCTGGAGCCGGAACACCAGTGGGGTGGGCATGTATGTACCTGAAGACCTAGATGCAGGTGGGGGTGTTGAGGCTTAGAGGAGCGATGAGTGTGGAGTGTGGAGCACTCCGCAGCCCTGGAGTGCTAAATAAATGCCGGTGCTTGTTATTCTCATCAGCCTCCAGTCTGCTGATTGACTTCATTCTCTGAGCTTTCTGATGAGTTCACGTAGTATTTTTAGCACGAGGGTGCACTGGTAAATGTTTAATGAGCATGCTCTCCAGGGGGGATGTGTGTGCATATGCTTAAAGTTTAATTTACATCATTAATATTTTCTCCATCACCTTCTTAAGTCTACACAATCAACAAAGCATTAAATGAGTCCTGACTTGCAATGATTGCATAATACTGAGGCATAGATGCTCACTCTGAAATTTTAACAGTTGGTTCCTGAAAACCTGCAGTTTACGCTTGAGGAAAAGCCCAGATGCAGCCTGGCTCACATAAAGTCCGTGGTGATTGGTGTTTTTCCTTGATTTGGCCCCTGAGGCCACACTTTGCTTTCCATGTAGTAACACTTGTGGATAGACTGACATAAGAACTTTTTGCTTAAAATGTCTAGTTATTCTTGAATGTGATTTTTTTCCTGGTATGGTGTTTGTCTTTAAAATATAATTTGGAGGAACAGCTAGGTGGTGCAGTGAATGGAACACCGGCCCTGGAGTCAGAAGGACCTGAGTCCAAATCTGGCCTCAGACACTTGACACTTTAGGTGTGTGATCTTGGGCAAATCACTTACCCCCATTGCCTTGCCTTCCCCCCTCCAAAAAAATAAAATGTCATTGGATTTTAAGTAGAAATGTCAAGAAAACATCTGCTTAGCTATAAAATACAAATCTATTTGAATATACTTAATATACACATATAATAAGATTTATCTTGCAGTAAGTCGGTGGATGATTATCTGGCCTTTGGATTAACACCCTGATCTTATCTCCTCCCCTTTCCTCCTCCCCCTCTCGCCAGAGATGGGTAGTTAAAGCAAGAGATGAAAACTTGACCCAGTTCTTACTAGTTGAAAACATTTCTTTGGAGGAATATGATAAGAATCCCCTGAATAAAATTAGCATCTGTGGCTCTGCTACATCATCCTTTCCCTTATTACCACTGATAATTGAATTATGGGCGTATGCAGACGGTGTTTTGGCTTTGCATGTGTAAGTATGTACAAATATTTATGTAACTGCTTTCCCAACAGCTAAGGGGACTCTCAGTGAAGACACCATCAGGGTGTTTCTGCATCAGATCGCAGCCGCCATGCGGATTCTGCACAGCAAAGGGGTCATTCATAGGGATCTCAAGCCCCAGAACATCTTATTGTCTTACGCCAGTCGCAGAAAATCAAGCGTCAGTGGTATTCGTATCAAAATAGGTAAGTAAAATATTTCCTTGAAGAAATGATCCCTTTAGCAAATTAGTATTCAGTGATTTTGATCAGTTTTGAATAAGCGATAAAGTTGATATTATTTTGAAATTTTAACCAAGTATTTATTAGGCTCCTTTTAGGTATCTAGGCCCTTGGGATAGAAATATAAAAGGGACAGTTCTTCCCTCAGCAAGCCAACAATCTGCTTTGAAAAGCTGTGGAGAGTAGTGGCAAGAGGACTAGGTCTGGGATTCAGGAGAGATTTGAGTTCAGATGCTGCCTCTGACGTTTATTAATTGTCTGAACATGGGCTAGTCACTTCCTATCTCTTAGCTTCAATTTCTTTATCTGTAAACAAAATAATAATAACTGCAATATTTGGGCCCTAGGGTTGCTGTGAGAACCTGAAGAGATAAAATGCACCTACTCCTTGGCAAACTACATGAAGATTGCTTCCTCTTCCTCCTGCTGTTGGTTACTCAGGGCCCAAAAGACTTGAACCAGTGGTTCTCAACCTTCCTAATGCCGCGATCCTTTAATACAGTTCCTCATGTTGTGGTGACCCCCAACCATAAAATTATTTTTGTTGCTACTTCATAACTGTAATTTTACTACTGTTATGAATTGTAATGTAAATATCTGATATGCAGGATGTATTTAAATTGAACATAACCCGCGGGTTGAGAACCACCGGCTTAAACTCTAAATGTTGGGTGTATGGCAGCGGATCAGTACGTGTCACATTCTCTGCCCATCAAGACTAATTACGGTGATCAGAGGAGGATAGAACCCGAAGGGCCCTTCGTTATTTCTGGTCCCGTCCCTCTGTTTGGTAGATGACTGGATTCTTGGGGTCCTTCATGTAACTGGTAAAGTCATGAGGTAGACATCAGATGTTTTTGGAGCGCTTAGTTATGCTGGAAGTGATTAGTTGTAGAGCAGGATGATATTGTGTGTTCCTGCTGGTAATAGGGATTGTCAGCAGTCTACGAAGTTTCTTATCTTGCCCTGTTAACGTTTGGATTCTGGAAAAAATAAAAAGGGTGAATTTTCCTAACAAATGTTGATGACATTTTAACAAGAAATATGGCATTTGACATTTTGCATGAATGATTTATAGCTAGTTCTTTTGCTCTTGGTGCCAAGCATAGCTGGCAGAGCCACAGTTTATACAACTGATGCTGACACTGTTTCTTGGTTTGTTGATGCAGGGTCTGCATTTCTGTTCTCTTTAGCGTTAGGCCTCTTATCAGCCTTTTTCAGTAAGATATTTTTTGTGCTTGTTTTTGTTTCCTTAAAAATTCAAAAGGTCAAACTCCAACTGCTAATCCATCTCAGTATTTTACTGGTCTAGACTTTTTATTAAATAAACTTAAATGTTTAAATATCTGACTCCTTTTTCTCCTCCTTCCCCTCTACCCTTCCATTCCTGTATTTTCCCAGCTTTCATACCCTATGTAGATGATAGAGATATTAAAAGTAGAGAATTTAGATATTTTGCCTGTTAGAGTTTGGATTGGGAAACACAGATTTTTGGTAAAGTGAAAAATATTTGTCATTTTCTTCTCATTGCCTGAAATAGCGGACTTTGGTTTTGCTCGTTACCTGCATAGTAACATGATGGCTGCCACCCTGTGCGGATCTCCTATGTATATGGTGAGTCTTGTAGCCTTGTCTGTTTAAAACTGTATATCTTAGGTAATGTGAGTAAGAAATAAGTGCTTGCTTGCTTGCTCTCTTCAGAAAGGATGTGATTATAGAGATTATACATCTGGTTTTATAATAGGCTCTAGCAGGGTGAGTGTAACAGTAGTGCTAGTAGTGCTCTGTAGACATTTTTCACTTCAGTAAATAGATAGCTTCCAGCAAAGTTATAAAATGAATTCTTATAAAGCATACCTTTATAATGGGAGGCAGGAAAAAAATGTTGCCCTTCAGAAAGTGATCTCTCCAGTTTTCTGAGATGGAAGCTTCATGGAGGGGTAAAGACATCAGGTGTGGCACGGTTGATGCTATGCCTAAAAATACCTTTAGAAAACAAAACAAAGGATTTTTTAGCCCCTTGGAGCACTTTCTCAACATCAGAACAGGTTTTTCTTCTCCTTTTCCCCGTGTTCTTTCCATTAACTTCATGGTATTTGTGGATAATATTAGAACATTGGTCACAGAGTCAGTTAGAAAATGTATCCTCTTCAGGTGTGGAAAATAAGCTTGGACTTAAAAGCGTTCTTGGGATCCAACACTTCTCTGTTGGGTGGGAGTCCTCTGATGCCCCACTTGGAGATCAGATTGACAATGTCTAAGAGAATCGGTAGCACATCATATACTGCACCCTACTATACATCACTCTTCCTTTACAATTTCAAGCTTCCCAGGCCTGTGAAATGAATTTAATGTTCCTCTTGAATAGCTCTGTCACAGTGTGTTGCAGCCTGGCAGCCAGCTTGCTACTTGTGCTGATGAAGGGAACCCAAAATTTGAATGGTTTGAAAACTGGATAATTCAAGAGTAATTTATATTTAGTGTGATAACAAAACTTGTTTTCTTTTTGGGACAGTTTTATCTTCATGATTATATTTTACTGAAGGTAATTTTAAAAATTAGCTAAATTTTTCTAACCATAAACCAGCTGTGCCATAAGGACAGAACATCTCGACCCGTGCTGAGTGGTAGGGGAAAACCAGCTCTGGATTTGAAGTTTTCTAGGGAAAATAGAAAAATAATTCACAGATGGAAGGGCAGTTCTTGATGGCATACTTGGAAAGTGTTAGAAGTTTTGTAATTTAGTTGGTGATGGGCAGTGGAGGTGAGTATTGTGCCAGTAATACCTTGCCTTCTGGGTTTCTCTGTTCTTTAGGCTCCTGAAGTTATTATGTCTCAACACTATGATGCCAAGGCTGACCTGTGGAGCATAGGAACTGTGATCTATCAGTGCCTGGTTGGAAAGCCCCCTTTTCAGGTAGCAAAGTTTCGCTACTACTTCTCTCTGGATTGTCTTTTGTTCTGGTGGATCCTTCCATCATATTCCCAAGCTGTCTTCCTTCTGTCCTGAAAGTTGTAGTGTTCATTTGACTCAGAAAGGTTAGAAAGAGGAACCAGATTGTTCTTAGTCTTGGTTACTGTTGAGTGGGCAGAAACAACTTGAACCTCATCAGAACCTTCTCCTGCCCTTCCTCCTGCCCCTTCCAGCTGGGCTTTTCACAACTGAAGCTAGCATATTTCTTAGACTGGAGTTACAAGGAAACTTCCAGGACTTCCAGACAAGATGACTACTTGAGTGGAGGCAGAATGACTAATGCCTTCATCCCTCTGTCAGGAAAAATCTGGCATTCTCATTGGACCAAATAATTGTTTGGTTTTTTTTTTAATGACTTGTTTATTTACTTTTATTTTACAAGATTCAGTTCCACAATCACTTGAGTTTCAGATTTTCTCCCTTCCCTTCCCCCCCCCCCCCATGGTGGCGTGCAATCATGTATAGGATCTGCAAATACTTTCACATTGTACAATAGTCTGGTCATATAGAAGGGTTGTAAACAATGAGTGATCACTGGGAAAAAAAAAACAAAACCAGACATGAAAAAGAATGATAGCATGTTTTGCTTCAGTCTCCGTTTAAACTATAGTCTTTCTATATCTTTCTCTGAATTTAGATATCTCCTTCCACCCTGAGGCTTGTAGAGTTGTCTTTTAGCTGTGAGTTGTTGAGGATAGTCCAGTTTATCAAGGTTGGACCAAATAATTGTTAAGAAACCCAGTGAAAAATTATAGTACATGACTTCTTCTGTTCCAGAAGTGCACAAAATATCACTCAACCTGAAGCTTGTAGGCATCCCTTATAGGGATCTACCAGCAAAGTCAACATCAGCACAGGCAGATAAGCTGGCAGTCCCCTTGGGCAAATAGAGACAGCCCACAGACACATAATATCCTGGAGGACTCTTTCCAGAGACAGAGGGAAACCTAGGGTAGAGACCTTGGAAACCCTGGCTATGGTGTCTAGGATGGTAGTGCTCATATCTGGAGAATTCAAGCACCAGGGACTCCAGGGCCCCCAGCACCCAGACCTGATGCATCATAGGATATCCTGAAGATGTAGGGGGATCCAACTGGGGAGGGAGAGGAAAGTGCAGGTACCCAGATGATCCAGGGCACAAAGCCCCAATTCAGGAACTAAAGTTGGAGTTTGATAAGAAGATACCGATTAGCATTAAAATGATTGTGGATCTAAAGATACCCCCAAAGGAGAGATTAATTTGTAGTAACTATAAATAGATTCAAAGAAACATGGATTTTTCACAAGTACTATGTGAATGAAATGAAATGAGATTTAAAAATTGAAACAAAGAAGAAAGAATTGGAAGGAGAGCTTAGGGCATGGAAGAAAGCATGAACTGTATACAAGTAATGGACTCTCTGAAAACTAGAATAGACTGAAGAGAAATCAGTAACTCTGTGAGACTAGAAGTATTAGAACAAAATCAAAAGATGGCAGAAAATAGAAGAAAATGTGAGCTATCTGATGTGGAAAATAGGCAAGGAGAGATAGTTTAAGAATCATCAGACTCCCAAAAACCAGGATTAAAAGAAAAAGTCTGAATACCATATTTCAGGAATTCATAAGCGAAAACTGCCCAGATCTATTAGAATGAGAAGGCAAAGATAGAATCCACTAATCACCCCCTGAAAGAAACCCCAAAAAGGAAGAATATCAGGTACATCATAGTCACACAATCTGAAGCTTCTGTGGCAAAGAGAAACTATTGCAGCCACCCAGGAAGTTGCAAGGAACCAAGACCTGGCAGCTGCAATCATGAATAAGAGCTCTCGAAACAGAGTATTGAGCCAAAGGCAGAAGAGAGAAGCTCATGACCAAGAGGAGTGACTTGCCCTGCCAAAGACAGCATGATCATAGAGGGGAAATCATGGACCTTGAAATGGAATAGAAGACCTCCATGCCTTTCTCATGAACAGGCCAGGGCTGAGTAGGAACTTGAAGATACAAACCTCAACATGTGAAGAGTGATTAGAGCGGCTAGAAAGGGCTCTAGAATGATGTTAGGCTGGTATTCTACTGGGGGCAGCAGAGACAAGCGTTCCTTCTGAACCTTCATGGCTTCCTGGGTTAAGGGCTCTGAATAAGGGAAGCAGCGCTGGGGGTGGGGATTGGTTCTGTTCTGAGGATTTCAGGGGGAAAAGAGAAGGAAGAGCAACAGAAGGTGCTCAGAAAGGAAGAACAAAGAGGTGGACTTGGTATTTCTTGGTGTCAAAATGAGTGAAAAGAAAAATATACAAATGTGGAGGAAGGAGTGCGGCTAGGTGGTGCGGTGAACAGAGCACCAGCCCTGGAGTCAGGAAGACCTGAGTTCAAATCTGGCCTCAGACCCTTGACACACTTTCTAGCTGTGTGACCTTGGGCAAGTCACTTAACCCCAATTGCTCTGCCCCTTCTGAAAAAAAAAAGCAAAAAAATATGGAGGAAGGGAGTGGTGGAGAGGGCATCAAATGAATGTCACCTGTCTCAAAGGACAATTGAATGCATAGAGTTTGGTGTAGAAATACATCAGTGCAGTAGAGAAATAAGTCAAAATAGGAAGGGGTGGAAGTTGAGGGTAAGATAATACTGGGAATTAATAATAGTCACAAGCAAAACAGAATTCCTGTGCTTGAAGGAGAAGTCAAAAAGGGAAAAAAGAAAAACAAAGAACTGAAATCTGGGGGACAGAGAGAAGGGGGGTGCCTATCAGCTGGGGAATGACTGACCAAAGGATGTATGAGTGTAATGGCTGAGAAACGATGAGGGAATTTCAGGGCCTTCTGGGTGGTGTGAACCACGGCAGAATGAAGTGAGCGGAGCCCGGAGGAAAGTTTATTTCAGGTCTGCACAACCTGTGGCCCCCAAAGGATTTCTGGCGGCTGCAGAAACCTCGGAGGACATTTTCTGAAATCCTCTGGCGGGCCACGGGTTGTGCAGGCCTGGTTTGTAGACAACACGCTGTCAAGAAAAGCATTTTGGAAAGACTTTGGAACTCTTGGGAGTGTAATGGCCAGCTCTGTTCTCAGAGGGATCTTCGATGAAGCACCGTGTCACCTGTACCCTGACAGAGACGATGGCCGTAGGGCAGAGAGACACTAATTTTCCAGCACAGTAGTTCGTGCGTGTGTGTTGTTTGATGGCATGTTAGTTGCATTTTTCTTTTGATTTTTCATTGGGAGAATTTGGAGGGGGGAGGGCCATTGAAACATTTTGAAGCCTCCCCATAGCTGGTGGGAGCAGTCTGTGAAATATATTATCTACTTTTTGAAAGAACCAGGTTGAGATTGGCAGTTTTCATGCGGGTTTCATTTTGTGTTCTGCTTTGTATATGGAAAAGCTTTTTTAAAAAATATATGTTGCGCAACTCTAAAAAGTGGGGGCCAGTAATTAGGTTCCAACCAAATCTGGGCTGATGTTGACCTGAGGTAAGAGTTTAGCCAGGAGCTGAGAAATAGAGATAACAGTACCTGCTTGATTCGTACCTCTAACCAAGAAGTGGCCTAGGACACAAATGTAAATTTAATTTTCCACATTCATTAATCCCTGGAAAAGACTGCATATGAAGTGAGATGGATTTAGTTAGGCATTAAGCTTAAGTAGAAAATTGTTCTGATTTCTTCCTGTTCCCATTTAAAGTCTCCCAGAAATACTTTTTAAGTATGACCATCATAATTGTGATTCTGAATTGTTCATGTAAATATATTTCTTTGGGCAGATGATCATTTTGCCCCAGTTTTCTGGTGGCAGAGATCACACTGGCATTCTGAACTGGAGGCAAAGACTAAATCCTCTTACTCATCACCAGCATTTATTCCATACTCACTATCCGAAGAGGGATCAACTTGGTGAAATTAGTGGGCCAAGGCAAAGGAAAGATTGGGATGTGGTTATGGTCCCTGGGGGTCCTGCAAGGCAGCTTGTGTGCAGTGGGACCATCTGTTAACATGCAGACTATGCAGCCTTTGTAGTAAGACTAGTATTGATCCCAAGTTGTGGAAAAGCGTTTTAAGCCTTTTGTCTGATGAGGAAACTGACATTAACTGTTTCCTCCCCATTTTTCCTATAGGCCAACAGTCCACAAGACTTGAGGATGTTTTATGAAAAGAATAGAAGTTTGATTCCTAGGTATGTATTTTTGTTAAACTGAAGGTTTTAAATATCTGAAAATTGAGGATTTTATTTTTGCTGCATATTTTCAGATTAATTTTATGTACTGCGATTTGTACTCAGAATTTCATTTATTTAAATTCAGTTAACCAATTTTCATGGGTTTGAGTATCCTATCTATTCAAATGGTTACTGGACTTAACCCTAGTCTTTTCTTGTGAGCTCTGGTCTCACATCACCGACTGCCTTTGGGACATTTCACATGGGCTGCCCTATATGTAGAGATCTCAAATTCAACGTGTCCCACACAACCCTGCCCCAGGTCCTCAGCCTCTTTTGATTTCCCTGTTGCTAATGAGGCCTTTTCCTCTCGACAGTTAACCACCATACTCAGTATCTTTCCCCCCTTTCTCTTAGTATCCCCAGAGAAACGTCACCATATCTGGCTAATCTTCTCTTGGGTTTGCTTCAGAGAAATCAGAAGGACAGAATGGACTTTGGTATGTAATGTACATTCTTTAAGCTTTTTAAGGTTCATAATGACGTGACTAAATTAGGTTATATATTCATAATGATCGTTGTATTTTCTAGTGAAATTTTAGAAATTATTTTGTGGATGCTTTTTGTTATACCAGTTGCTTCCCAACAATCCCCCTTTCCCCATAGGAATTCTTCCTTATCCCAGAGAAAAACAGTTAAGCAGAATCTGAAGCTGTGTGGAGAAGGAACCTGGGGGGAGTGGATAGGAGAGGCAGGAAAATTTGGATTTCAGCCCTATCTCCAACACACATTAGCTCTGTGACTGTGAGAGGAACAGAATCTCCCAGTGGCCCCGGCGGCTTTCTAAGGCAGTGAGATGCAGAAGAGAGACCAGCCTGTAGTGCCAGAGGGAACGTCTTTCCTGGGAATTCCTTCTACCAGCGCTTCCCAAGCCTTTCTGCAGTTTAAACGGAACTTTGGCAGAACCCTTGTAGTAAAAATCTCTAATTATTATTTTTAATGCCTGTCAACATGTGGTTTATTAAAAAAAACAGCTTGGGATGTTTCAGAGTTCCTTGTGTAGCACAGTTTGAGAAACACTGTCCTCTGCCATTTGTGGACATTGAGGGAACCCTAGTGACTTCATTTTGTGACTCAATTCTGGAGCTAGATCAGTTTTCTTTCTGTTCAGTTATGGGTCTAGTCCAATTTTTGGCTTGTAGGAAAATTTATTCCATCGTGGGAACTGTGAGATAACTTTATTACGTTGTCTGAACCTTGTCCTGCATGGCAGGGTGGCTAGGCCTCCTCTCCCTTATCTCCCAGAATCCCGCCGGGTCTGAAGATCGGTGCAAGGAGTTTTCTAACAGTTACACATCTGAAGCAGCCCATATGTCTTATCAGATGACTGGCCCTGTACTGGTCAATCAGTTGTTGTTTCCATGTTCTTTTGATTGTATACAGACAGTCGGGAGGACTGGGACACCTAATTTTCTGATTTCAGGGACCTGTGTTTGCTCTTTCTGCCCTCACCCCCAACTTGGAAAAGCCTCAGTCTTTCTTCCAGTTAGAAATCATGTTACCTAATCACTGTCTCACTCTGTATTCAGGGTCTTTGGACTGACTGGGAAGTCTGTTGACCTGTTTATTATGCCTGTTTTGTTAATAAATTGTATAACTCAGATTGTTTCCTCAGTTATTATTAATTATCCACCACATAGTGAAATCACAGGTCCTGTCCAGGGTCTGCCTGCCCCCAAGCCAAAGATCTGAAAGACTTTTTTGTTAAGTAGTAAATACCGTGAATATCTGATTTCTGCTTGCAGTTCCTTTATTGTCTTAAAAAAAATCTGTGTCATTTTCACTGTTACTGGAGGCTGTGAGGGTAGTGAAAAGTATGAAGGAAGTGTATGAATAGACATGAAGGGGAGATAAGGCAACAAAGTCGTGCAAGGTGGAAGGTCGTATAGTATGTCTAGGAAGAGGTATAAAAGTGCTTTATTACATGGGGGAATTATCCCAGTTTGATAATTAGAGATTATTTTGGATCTGTTCTCGTGTGCTCAGTGGCTGCTGCAGCGTCCGTACGGCGACTCTAATAAATACAGATGCTTTTGTTGTAGAAGCGAGGGACCAATTAATTGGATCAACAGAATTAAGGGGAATTATTGTGAAACCAGCTGCAAAAACAGCGCAACTGGACTAGAAGAGAGTATATTGTATAACTCAGCTGATAGATTCTCTTTCCATTAGACAGTGAGGAACAGCAACAGTAGTCCTAGTAGTCTTTGGAAAAAGTTTATAGAAATATCTCTAACTTAAGGTCTTCAACAAGATTTCCTTAGAAACAAGAGTGTTTTGAAAATGGACAGAAGAAAAATTACACATTCAAGTGATCTTAGAACTACAAATTTTGTTTGTTATGGAAAAAACTGCTTTTGCAAGTTCATGGTATATTTGTTTTAAAAATTTCTTGGAGGGATATTCTCATAGTCTGATGATTTTTTAAGAAAGGCTTTGATTAGGAACATAAAACTATCATACCTGAAGGAATCAGAAGCAGCTTGTGGCATTATTGAGAATCCTATCGCTTACCTGCTTTGTGGGGCTATACTTATGGGGGCTTGTCTGAGAAAACTCTATTTTTTTGTCTTACAGAAGCATTTTTTAGTCATCCTTTTCTTGAGCAAGTTCCAGTTAAAAAATGTAAGTAGATGCATTTATTCAGTAGGATGATGCTGGGAAATCATGCGCTCATCATAGTCTGGCTGAAACCTCTCTTTAGGTGCCAGAAGGTTTCTTAGTAGAAGGTTTTCTTTCTCTTCCCCTTCCACCCCAATAGAATTTTTTTGTCCTGGGGAATTGAAAAATTGACCCCATTTTAAATGAATTTCCCATGAGTTTTGATGGGTGAATGCTGGTTTTTCAGAGACAAGTGCAGCACTTTGTTGGAACAGTTTTCAGAGTTTTTATATTGGAGAATTCAGATGCTGAATTTGAGAGTGAGTGACCTCCCCCTCTGTTTTCTCCTCCAGCCTGCCCAGTGCCAGTGCCCATCTACGCCGGTTCAGTTTCTGGCAGTTCTTGTGGTAGCTCTCCATCTTGCCGCTTTGCTTCTCCGCCAGTGAGTTCTGGTTTACTTTTAAAATAATTTTATAGAGTCTGTAGACACATGTGACTGTTGTCTGTATATATAAGATCTGTTGTAAATTCAGATTTGTGTTACACAGGATTCTCAGTGGTCCAGGAGCAGTCTTTGAGCCAACATCTTAACAACATTTGCTGGTCCCCATAAATTTGCTTCTGCCCAAACTTGTCTGCCTTGTTCGGCAGCTTCAAGTCATCTCCATCTTCATGGCTGTTATCATTCAAATATTCCTACCAGATCCTCTTTCCTGTCTTAGAATTTCTAGCTGCTCTGGCTCTATAACCTGCTCTTTCTACCTTCCACTTTCCCTGTCTTTCTCCCCAGCCTGACACATTCTTTCAGACTGCTGGAATCATGGTCATTCTTTGATTTTTTTCAGAACTCTGTGCCCCAAGACTGGCTCTACCTTGGATCGGCATTATCTAGGCTGTGGTTTTTAGTCTTATTTGCTAAACTCAAGCTGGAAAAAGAGATGGAGGGTTTTGTTCCAGCAGGGGACTTTCCCAGAAACTCACAGCCCCAGTACACTGGGGCTTACACTGGGTGTTGCCACCCAGTTGTAATGCTGATGAAAATATTTAACCTGCTTCTGAAACTAGTGCAACACCTCTTCCTTCTGTGCCCTGTTTTCCTTCAGGAGAACCACAAGGCTAATGGCAGAAGTTGGGCTAAGCCTTGACCCTTCTGAATTTAAAAAAAAAGGAAGAAGAAAGAAAAATGTAGTCCAGGCCATCCTGGGGCACATCCTGGCCGGGGGTCAGATCCTATTTTAGCATGGCAGGGCTAGAGAGGAGCTGGTGGGAGTGCATGCAAAGGTCATGAAAGAGTCGTCCAGTAAACAGGGAGCAGAAAGGGAAGCCAGTGGGGGGTGGGGCTTGGGAGAGAATATGAGCACGGAGGGGACTGGTTTGATGTGCGCAGGCAGGCTCTATTTGGTTTAAGGAGACACCAATGTCAGCAGAGAAACCGGGATGTCAGAGCCCCAAAGTGGAAGAAGACAGTTCAGGTGCTGCACCTGCAGCCAGGTTTTGGGGTGTGACTAAGTAGAATGAAAAGAGACTGGCGGCAGCAGTGCGGGGGGAAGCTTTATTTGAATACCAGTTAATGTAGTTGTGGTGGATTGTCTGTGATTGTCTATTAGTAGCTGAGATGCTTGGTAACTTTGGGTGAGAAAGCTCTCTATCAGAAAGTATTAAGTACTAGTCCCTGAAGTTAGAGGAGAAAAGAGGAAATGGGATGATGGGTGCACATGTTCTTTTCATTAGAGAATTCATTGTCTTCCCGCACTGCCCCACCAGATTTCCCTGTTTCTGCTGAATGTGTTGCCATCTTCCCAGCTCTCTTGGCTTATCCTTAAAATCTTCCTTCAGCTCTGTCCTCCCCGTATGCAGGCAGGGCCCCAGGAGTGCTACTTCTGCCCCCCCAGTCTCTTGCACCAGCCCCTTCTCTCACCTCATACAACCATTGTCCTTGTTCACATTCTGCTTGCCTCTTGCCTGGATTATAATGATAACCTGCTACTTGGTTTTCCTGTTTCCGTTTTCTCTCCTCCTGTTCGTCATCTTCACAGCTGCCAAAATGACCTTCTTAAAGCATAGGCCCGACCGAAGTCTTGAGTACCCTTAAGACAACCCCTCAGCCTGTCCCCATTTCCCTCCAGCTTCCATCTCCTGTAAACCCTTCTTCCCAGCCTGTCTGTCCTCCTGCTGCCAGCTTTGGTGTTCTCCTGGCCTAGAATGCCCGCATGAAATTTTTCTGCTTCCTTGCATTGGGAAACCTTTCCCCAGCTCTCCTTCTGCCTCCTTGACCAACCCCCCAGAAGTTTCATGATCTTTGTTTGTTTGGATTACTCTGTCATTTACATTTTGTCTTCCCCGGTTAGAATGTAAGCTCTCTGAAGGTAGGGGCCATGTTTTTGTCAGTGTATTATCTCAACACAGTGCCTTATATTCTGATACTTAATGAATGTTAGTTAAATTGGATGAATAGGCCCAGTATTTTTATAAGAGGTACCAAAAGCCACCTTGACAAGGAATAAGCTCTGATCTCCTCTCTACTCCAGCATTTTCAAATGCCTGATTCACTATTTCCTCATACTTTACCCTGATAAAAATTGTTGAAATTCCATAAAAGTCCCCATGCAAATGTAAGGGTGTTAGGTTGTGGCTGTTGCCCTCATTGACAGTGTTTGGGAGGTTCCTTCCCCTCCCCTCCTTTGTCAGACAATTGCTGGTTGGTCCTAATTTCACTTGACTTCCTAAAATAAGACATCTTTGAAAGGTTTGCTCTGAAACAATTCTACAAAATTATTGTATGAAATAAAACACAAGGACCTATTTCAGAGAAACCTGTTTTTCTGTAAGTAAATGAATTGCTGTTACATAAAATGAAAGACACATCAAATTAAAGGGCATCCTGGGAAATGTAGAATAGAAAGTAGACAGGAGGTTGGGCTGTTTGGACCAATGGTTCACCTTGAATCCTCTGTGCCATGCCCTTTTCCTTACTATTAAGTCAGCCCCTAATTGAACTTTAAAGCTTGGTAACCCTCCTGAATCCTGCTGCTGTTTGGCTTCCATCCCTCTTGACAACCTCTTCTGCTGAATTTTTTTTTTTTTGCTTTTTGGAGGGCAGTTGGGGTTAAGTGGCTTGCCCAAGGTCACACAGCTAGTTTTTGTGTTAAGTGTCGGAGGCTGGATTTGAACTCAGGTCCTCCTGACTCCAGCGCCAGTTTTCTATTCACTGTGCCACCTAGCTGCCCCTCTTCTGACATTGAGCTCCTCAAAGACAAGCCCGGGGTCATATACATCTGGGGCTTATTTGTCCCCAAAGGATAAGCAGAGTTTCAGTAAATTCCTTGGGAAAGGGGCCTCCTAGAGAGTGGATATGCTAGGAAGGAAGAGGCTTGGGCTTTGTGGAGAGAAAGGTTCCAGTTTTTGAGGAACTCGAGGGTCTGTGCAAGGCCAAATGCCTGGATAGAGCTTTTAACACTATAACTTCCAGTATGCCTAGACTGGGTTTAGAAGGAAAGATACTGCAGCCCTTGGGGAGATGAGCCAGATGTAGGCTGTTCCAGAGTCTAATCTCCTTGGAAGCTAGTTAAAATAACTCTAGTGTTTTTACCTTGTAGAATTCGCTGAGTTGTCTGCAGCTTGGGCAATAAACAAGTTACTAAAACTGACGATTTTAGGGAATGTTTGATCTAGAAAGTCAGTTAAACTACCCATTAGAGTTGGGATCCTTGGATCAGGTAAATACCTAGCTTGTGCCTAATGTCACTTGGAACCTGAACTGGATTGCTTTGTGTTGGGATCTCTTGCTGGGCGCTATACAGAACAAAACTGGAAAGGTTTTCCAAAGTTTTGATTCTGTTATCAATGAAACTTGAAATTTTAGATATCCTTCTTCCTGGTACTCTGTCCAGTGTTTGAAACAACCCAAGGTTATGCATTTCCATTTTTTCATTTTATATATAGAAACATTGTCATTCTGAATGTTTCTTTTAGTTTAGTTCTTTTATGGTGAAACAATTCTCTGAATGTCATAAGTTTAAAATCTTTGGCTACTTCCTATAAACTACATAGAATTTTCTGAAGGCGTCCCAATAACTTTAAAATGTGTGTTTTTTCCCCCCTTCTCACCTGTATTTCCCACTATATGCTTTTCCTTCCCTTCTTCCAATCCCCTTTACTATCCCTCATAATAAAGAAAAAAAAAACCAGATCAGCAACACTAGCCAGCACCTTGAAAACGTCTAACATCCTCGGCAGTGTTCCGCACTCGTGTTTCCTCACCTCCACAAAGAGTTGGAGGAGCTCCCATTTCATATCTTCTCTTTGGGGCCCAGCTTGGCCATTATTTTTAGAAACCTTCAGATAGGATATATGGGCAAGGGTAACTTCATTTTTCTTTCTAAATGGAAAACTTTAAAAATAGGAACATGTGAAGTCTTGTATTAAAATTTTGCTTTGGCCCCTTTTTGGTGAAAATGTTTAGAATACTCATAGTTTTATTGTTTGCTGTTGCCTAAATTTAGTCACTGGGCTAGTTTTTAACTTTGTCATCTTCAGTCCCTTCCAGATATGCAGCACATTCAGGAAGACAACTTATCTTCCCCTCCCTTGGGTCCCCCTAACTATCTGCAGGTGTCCAAAGATTCCGCCAGCACTAGTAGTAAGAACTCCTCCTGTGACACCGATGACTTTGTTTTGGTTCCACATAACATTTCATCAGATCACTCGTGTAAGTATTCTTTCTGTTTGTGCACTGAAGTATATTTTGTTCCTTAAAATAGTTTCTGTATCTGAATATTTCTGGTACTTTATGTCAAACCACTTCCTCATCTGTAGAATGGACTCATGTGCTAGATGGTCTCTAATGCTGTATCACATTCCAGGCTTAAATTTCTAACAAGCAAGAGTTAGTTTGGGATCTAAAGGTAGAAGGAAACTTTAGAAGAAGTGATTACAAATCGATTGTATTCTTTGTTCAAAGATAGAGGAATAGGAAAGGCAAAGGAAGGAAAGGTACAATATAATAATAAAGGAAAGGAAGGGAATAATTAACATTTATGTGATACCAGGTCCGAGACACTGGACTAATTTTTTATAAATACTATTCTATCGATCTTCACCATAACCCCAGGAGATAGGTGCTATTAACTATTTATGCCATTTTATTGATATGGAAACTGAGGTAAAAAGATTAAGTGTCTTGCTCAAGGTCACACAGCTAGTAAGTGTCTGAGAGCTGAATTTGAACTCTTGGAGTCTCCTGACTCCAAGCCCCATGCTCTTTGCATTGCACCACCAGCTGCCTATGAAAGCAGAGAAAGAAAATGAAATTTAAGAAAGCCAGTGAAAATGAGGATTAGTATATCATTAGGAAGGATGCATTGGAGAAAGAACTTTGAAGGTGACAAGGAAAACCTGTAGGTTTGGGAACAAGATATGTCTTGTACGTTTTGAAAGTTTCACTAACTTAGACTAGGTCCCCTCCAATATCACCATGGCATGATGAGCCACTGGGTCAGCAGCCCTTCCTAGTGTGGTGAGGCTGGTTCCTAGATCACCGGGCAGTTCATTGGTCAATGCAGTTAGACCCTCTCCAGCTTGCTCAGATGACCTTTGGTTGACATGGCTGCTTCCCTTTCACAGCAGAGCATCCAAGGAGGACTACAGGGAGTTTGTTGAGCTACAGGAAGGACAAAAGGGATTTTCAACTAAATTGGGCACTTCCCCCCCCAAAAAAGGTGGCTGGGAAACCACAAAGAAAGAAATTAGGCAGAACAGTAAAGGGGCTAACCAGTCTAGCTGTAGAAGGCTAAGTTAGGAAGACTAAAAAACTAGAAAGCAGATGCATCCCGGAAGATACACAGGAAGTAGCACATGCTGGGCACTGATGTGTGGGCCATCTGCTCTTCTCTTTCCATCGTATCTGTTGTCACGGTCATCCTTCTCTCAGAATTTGATAAAGGATGGCCAAAGTAGGAGAGGAACCCTAGCGTAACATGGCATTCTAGGAATGTCTTTGCAGTGTACCCCCAGGTACTGATGTGGTTGGGAAACCGGTGAGAAGAACAAGTCTTAACTGTTACAGAAATCATCAAAACCATGCTCATGCAGGAAAAGGGATTCTTATAGAAATGAAGCATCAGATTGCTAGTGTCTGAAAACATATACCCTAGATTGTTTAGGGAATTGGCAGTTAGGATTTTCACCATTAGATCTGAGAAATGAGAACAGAATTGCCATGTAAGGGTAAATATTTTACCTTTTTTAAAGAGACTAATTATTTTAAAATTATTATTAAATTATTACTATATATTATATATTATTATAAATTATATATAATTATATATATTATATATAAATTATTAAATTTTTAATTATTTTTAAAGAGACTAAATATTCGATTGGTAAGATGCAGGAACAAATTGTTAAACAACTTAGCAACTGCTAAGAATAGCAAAAGTATCAGGAACCAACTAGTGTGGCTTTGTTAGCGCAAATCATGCCATACCAATTAAATATCTTTCCATGATGTGTGCTATCAAGGGAGGGATCTCAAACACGGTCTGTTCAGGAAAATATTGGACCCACTTTGTTCAGAATTCTCGTTAAGCTAGGAAGGCATCGTTTTGATCATACTACCATACTACAGTGATAACTGTGAATGAAGCAAAGATTCCATGTAAAGGATGGTTGTAATGGCATTATTTGGGTGGACACATTGTCTGGTATCTTACGTGGGATGCTTCTGGGATCCGTTTTTTTAAAAATAAGCTTTATTGCTGTATTTTGTTTTTATATCACCTAGATGTCCCCTTTTATATCTCCTTCTTGTTCCCAGACAGCCCTCCTGTATAACATAGAGTATTTTTTTTAAAAAGAGAGAAAAAAGAATCTGTAGAACCAATCAATATTGGAAAAAAAAATCTGAAGGCAATGCATGTGTTGTTCTGCACCCCAGTTAACTCCTGCCTCTGCAAAAGGAATGACTGGGGCTGTCTTCTCCTTGAACTTCTGAAGAGGCCAGGCTTGTTCTTGCCACATCCCTCTGTTGTCTTCTTGGCTCTGCTTGCTTCATTTTGCTTCAGTTCATCGAAGTCTTGCCATGCCAACGACCTCCTTGGGGCGTATGCCTAGGAGTGGAATCTCTGCCGCCAAGAGTACGGACATTTTAGTCTCTTTATTTGGATAATTACAAATTACTTTACAAAATGGCCGTCCTAATTCACACCCCCACCTCCCCCAAGGCGGTGGCATATCTGTCTTCCCACAACCTCTTCAACATTGACTGTTTCTGTATTTTGTCATCTTTTACAGTTTGCTGAATATGAGCTAAAGCCTTGGGATTACTTTGATGTGCAGTGGTCTTATTAGTGAATCGGAGCATTTCTCATGGTTCATAGTAGGCAATTTTTTTGAGAACTATTCCTGTCTTTTGACTACTTATCTGTTGGAGAATAGCTTTTGGTTCTTTGTATGAATGTGTATTACATACATGTGTGTGCATGTGTGTGTATACATATGTATACACACACACATATATAAATATATATATATGTATATATATGTATATATATACATATATATATATATATATATACACACACACACAGATAGGGAGAGTGTTTTATGTGTTTATAGATGTGTCTGTTGTCTGTGTGTCTGGAAACCAAGTCCCTGACAAATCTGATACAAAGGTTTTTTTCCCCATTTGATTGCTTCCTTTTTTACCATAGATGGATTAATTTTGTTTTTCAGAAACTTTTCAATTTAATGTAATTAAAAATTAAAATAATTTCTTTTTTTTTTGATAATTGCCTCTGACCCCTGTTTGGTTAAGAATTTGTCTTCTGTCCTTTGCAGTGAAAGGTATATGATTAGCTTTTCTTCTGATTTTTTAATGGGATGGTTTTTACTATTCAGTCTATGAATCCCTTTTGAAGTTATTATGTGTTACCATGTGGGATGTTAGTCTAAGCCCAATTTATATCAGACTGTTTTCCACATTTTCTAGCAGTTTTTGTCAGATAGTTTCTGAGGACCATTTTATTGATGAATTAGATGAGGGAATTTGCTAGTGATATTAAATAATTTGAAAGACAGAAATAAAATTTGGAATGGGCAATTTGGAAAATTGGACATCAGGTGAGATTAGTAGGACAGGTACACGTGGTATGTTTTAGGAGTAGAAGACCAGTCAAAATACAGCAAAGAGAGAGCTGAGCAGGCACAAATAAGGCAGGAAAATACCAGAGGCCCGAGTGAGTCCTAAATCAGATTAGTTTGATTGACTGTGTATCTCCTGTCACAGGGCTCGTATCCGTAGCGACACACGGATGGCTCAGTGGCTGATGAACTTCAGCTCTACCTTTTCCTACCCTTTTAATCTTACGAGCCAATGTCATTTGTTTCTATTCGTTTTATTACATGTTGAAACTCGACAGGCTTTTTCTGACATTGTGACCAGTGTTGCCGGCAGTGGCAGGCTTCTGCTTCACAGTGCGCTTCTCCGAATTGCTCTTCATTCAGAAAAGGACATCCTGTTGCACTGTGAAGTGGTCTGGTGGAGAGGAGTCAGGAAGGCCTGGCCTCAGACACTGAGCTGTGTGTGACCCTTTGCAAGTCACTGCATGTCTGCCTGCCTGCCTCATGTGCTCAACTTCTGAAAAGCCTCTCCTTTGCAGGGTAATTGTGAGGATAAAAGGAAACAAGAACACAGTAGGCACAGTGTAAATGTGTATTGTCTTCCCTCCTCCCCCACCCCCAGGATTATATATGTTATACCAGAGGGTTTTTGTAAAAAATAATTTATGTTGAGCATTTTGAGGTGTTCAGAATGTGTTGCATCTATTCTCATTTAAGCCTTCTAACCATATAGAGCAAGTGGTGGGTATCACTGGTTTGTAGATGAGGAAACCGTGGGAGAGAGATCCCTTGACTCCCTTGTAAATGATAGGTCCAGGAACTGAACCTGGATCCATTACTACCATTCTTGGTTCTCTTCCCACTGTGCCCTGCTGTTTGAGTCTAGGCCTCTTGAGTACTGTAAAGCGTCATCATCATTCACCAAGCTTGATAAGCTGTGGTTAAAACACTAGTCCATTTTTTTTTAAATTTTATTTTATATTTTTTGCTTTTTGGAGGGCAGTTGGGGTTAAGTGACTTGCCCAAGGTCACATGGCTAGTTTTTGTGTTAAGTGTCTGAGGTCAGATTTGAACTCAGGTCCTTCTGACTGCAGGGCTAGTGCTCTGTTCACTGCACCACTTAGCTGCCCCTTAGTCCATGTTTTAATAATTGTAGTAGACGTGAGAAAAGCAAATTAACTTCTTGCTGGTTTTTATTTAGGTTGGGTAGGACCATTTCTGGTGCATTGGTCTTGCTATTTCAGAACAAAGACCATGAAGATCTTGAACCTTGCTGTTTTTCTGCTAAGTTTTTATCTTGATTTTTAGAAAGAAAAAATTATCATTGTTGTGGCTCAAAAGTGTGAAACTAAAGACGGCAGCTCTTAGGACAGACTGTGGGCCGTGTTAAAAAAAACTTGGGTAAAACTGCACTCAGACTAAGTAACTGCAGACAAATGCATGTCTTTTAGTGATCACTCAGAAAATTTACATGGGATTTACATGTCGACTGCCCTGTTAGAGTTGTTAAAGTATCTTTGTCAGCTTTATCTGGTTTTCTGACAATCATACGAAGAAAGATTTTTTCTCCCATTCATATTCTTAATCTCTGTGCCTTTTCTTTAAAAAAATATTGGTGCCTTAGTGTTTATATCACTCATTTCTAGATCTGTACCCTACTACCACTCAGTAAGCCTTCCACGTAACAAAGGAAAACAATTCAGCAGAACCAAATGAAGCAAGGCCAGCAGCTGGCAGCGTGGGCAGTATTCCAGAGCTACGGTCCCTCGCCTCCCTCATGGAGCGGAGAGGTCATGGGGCCGAGATTGATCATGATTATGCCACAGTCCGTTCATGTGAGTGTTCTGGGAGAAGGGCAGAGCTAGAGCAGGATGAAGCAGCCCAGCGCAGTTCTCTCTTACAAGTTTTCCCTTACCAAAGACTGAGGAAGAGCCACAGTGATTGACAGTTGGACAATGCAAGGAGAAGCCACAGTGGGTCACATCGGCATAGGAAGATACCCAGGGGGGTGGAGCCTAGAGTTTTATATCTGAGCATGGGTAATAAGAGGGAGCTGGCAGCTGGGATGCTCTGACACAGGCATGAGCTCATGCATCTAGTAAGGACAGAGGCTGCCAGGTCAGGGGGCCAGGGATCCCTTGGGTCTGAGGCTGTGTACTTGTGACAAGGACAAGGCGCTAGAGTGAAGCTGTCACTGATCGCACAGCAGGATCTCTGACTTAGCCCAAAGACCCAAGCTGGGTAGGACTTGATGCTTTGTAACCGGGGCAGGGAGCTCAGGTCAGTGTTGAGCCTGCAGTTTTGTCCCACCAAATTTACAGAACCTTTCAACCAACTGACAGCAACTATTTACTGGCAGTCTCATCAGAATCAGACCTGCAGTTCTGTGCTCAGACTCAAACCAGAATTGGGAGCCAGCAAAGCTTAAGATCATGAGAGCAGCAATCCCATTTTGTCCTAGAGCCAGGTATATTTAGGAAGCACTGAAAGTTTGCAGCTTGCTAGCCTGGACTGTGCTGAGAGCCTTGAAGAATGAAGCACTCGGTACCTGTAGAAGGCAGCAGGCAGACTACCAGGGAATATAGATCAGAACCAAACAAGGCCCTGAGGTTCCATCTGGAAATGTTCAGAAACTTGCTTTTTAGCTCATAGCCCTGATTCATGCAGCAAAGCTGTCAGACGAGCCAACAAAGAGGAGACACCCTGATCAAATGCTTGTAGGAAGCCAGGAAATCTCAGATAAACCTAGTGAAGAGCTCCACTCTTTCTGTGAGGAAAGCCTTAAAGAAAAACATAGCTTAGCCACAAACCCAGCTCGAATTCCTGGAAGAAATGAAGCAAGAGTTTAAGTCTCATAATAAATAAAATGAGAGTCCTAAAGGAAAGACTTAAGGACGGTCAACAGCTTGGTACAAGAGATGCCAAATCTTCCTTAAGTAACAGACTCCCTGAAAGTTAGAATGAACCAAACGGAAGGTAATGACTCCAAAAGACAGTAAGAAATATAAAAACAAACTCAGAGAGACTGATGTACCTTATATCAAAAACCCACCTAACAAACGGGTCAGGGAGAAGAGAAGCACAAAAATCATTTGATTCCTTGGAGGGTATGATCAAAAAAAGAGCCTGGATGTTGTATTTCAAAAAATTATGAAAACTACTATTAGAATCAGAGGGCAAAGTGAGATTAGAATCCACCGTCATCTGCTGAAAGAAATCCCCCAAAGGAAAACTCCAAGGAATGCCACAGGAAAAAATCCAGGGCTTCTGGAAAAAAGGGTTCCAGTCCCAGGGAGACAGGCTCACACAAGACTTGGCAACTGCTACTGTAGAGCAAAGAACTTGGACTAGGATATCCGAAAGGCAAAAGATACAGACCTGCAACCCAGAATTAACTCATTTAGCAAAACAGAATATAATCCTCCAGGGAGAAAAAGGAACCTTTCATTTTTGTGTTCTTTTCACTTTTGTTATTTGTGTACCTATGGTATATGGTTTTCCTGGTTCTGCTTACTCCATTTTATCTAAGTAGACATAGGTTTTTCCATGTTTCTGAATTTCTTATACTCATCATTTATTACTTTGAAATAATACATTAGCATCACATACTATAGTTTATACATTCTTAATTGATAAGTGTCTACTTTGTTTCCAGTTTTCATGCTACCACAATGAATGATGCTATGACTTTTTTGGACGTGTGTAAGGGATTTTTCTTTCTATCCTTGGCCTCCTTAGGGTTTACGCCCAGCAGACAGATGTCTTTGTTAAAGGGTATGAACATTTTATCCATGCTCTTGGGGCACACACAAATGTGCTTCATAGCACTGATGCTGGAAGGAACAAACCTCTAGCTGGGGTTCCTGGCATGCCCAATGTGAGAAGCAGCAAAGGGTTAAGTTTCCACAGGACCGCAGAATTGCTGAAATGAGGCTGCTGGTAAACGTTAGGTTAGCAGAGCAGACAGCAGCCTTGGGAAGAAGTTGGATTCCCATTTCCCAGAGAATGCCTAGATAATACAAAAAGTGAAATAAAGTAAGATAAAGAAGCTGGCAACAGCAGGTGGATTTGACCAATTAGAGAACCGGCCACACGGCCTTGGGACACTCAGGCCCAGATAAGGACACTTCTGGGTTAGACTAGTGGGGGGTGTGTGTGTGTGTGTGTGTGTGTGTGTGTGTGTGTGTGTGTGTGTGTGAGAGAGAGAGAGTGAGAGAGAAAGAGAAAGAGTCAGTATTCTGGGGTTGTTACTGCACTTACTTAGTGAACCTCATGTATTATGTATATTGTCTAATAGAATTAGAGCCTCATTAGTAATAAAGCATGATAATGGGAAAGTGTACTCAGAAGACAACGAACCAAGAGTCCTCTGAAGGGAGTGTCTGCAGCAAACTAATGTATAAAACTTGCTTGGCTTTTGTATCTGGCACTCCTCCTTCCACAAGAAGGACGGATTCTACTTCTGGCCAGAAGTGTGCAATTACTCTGGATTGCTCCTTAATAAATTTCTTTTGATATCAGATTTTGGTATCAGTTGTGTTTTTGTTTTTCCAAGTTGGCATTTCCAACACTGAGAAAACGAATCATTGCCTCCCCAATGTTAGACTGGCTCCAGCACATTGTGACAGGATTTCCTGGCCAGATAGCCTGATGTGTTAGCATGTTAATGTTTATCCTGGACTGGGGGCTTTCATAGCCATGTAGTCCAATATAAGGGCCTCTCCTCAGTATTCTCATCAGTGCTGCTGATCTCAGACTGTAGTGACAGTTGAGTTGAGTGTGGCTCAGGAGTGGTTTAGACTCCAGTGAGTGGCAGAGGCTGGTAGAAAGAATTGTGGGACAGGCCCAGGGACTGAAGACATGCACTCAGGTTGGAGGCGGGCATTCTTGCTTTCTGGAAGTGTGTGTTGCAGGGAGGTCTCATTCCATGGCCTATTCCCATGAAGAGCTGCAGCCTCAAACTGTTGGCATACAGAGATTCATTCTTTTATATTACTGTAGATTTTAATTTGTCCCACCAAGGTCATCTACTGTTTGCTAAAGAGATCAAGGTGAAAGATATTGTTGGGGAGGGCAGCCCCAATGATTCAGACCGTAGGTTCTGGATTGTTAAGGGGGAGGCGGGGGAATGACTGCTTCATTTGGATAGATACTAAGCATTGGTGGGTGTACAGACCTTTATAAACACTTCATTTGCCCTCTTTCACTCCAACTTTCTTCTGTGTTTTAAAATTTAATCTTTCTTGAAAGAAAACAGTCTTTAAAAAATTCCAGAGTAGGAGGATGGGAAGTTTCATGCTTCTTATTCCCCTTAATTTGATATGACATAGGCAAAGTGTGGACAAGATTGGTTTTTAAAGAGTGTGCTGGTGTCTTTTTGCTGCCAATTCCAAATTCCCTTTTAGCTTTATACGGTAAACTTAATCTACAAGTACTTGTTTCGCTCTTCCTCAGTGCCAGGCACTGAGGCAGTGTGGGATAGTGGAAAGAGTGTTGGCTCTGGAGTTCAGAGGACGCAGGTTCTTCGATACCGACAGTGGGACCCTCTGTGGGCCTCACTTGTTCATTGTTTATTCTTTGATCTCAAAGAGGACAGTGACATTAGGGAGGAGATGCCATAACATGCAGGTAAATTGGAGAGGGAGAGCTGTGCAGAGTCACCAGCCTCACTCTCTCTTCCAGAGCCGTCTGGGTCCAGTGGTCAGATATAGATCAGGACGACTGGAGATGGCCTGAACGCAGGGGGGAGACCTTGGCCTTTTTAAACTAAGTCTTTCACAGGTCTGAGCCTGTCTGAGGCAATGCCCATTCAGTGATGAAGGCTAGGTAAGAATTGAGGCAAAGAATGTCCTCTTTTACCTGGTCCAAAAAAAAAAATCCATTTGGGAGGGGAAGAGCCTCAGGATTGTGGCCAAAACAGAAACAGTTGCTATTTTCACTCACTCCCAAGCTATGACCAAGAACAGCTTGGGTTGGAACTTCACTTGACTTCTTACCTGTAAATGAGGGCAGTGGCGCCTTCCAGTGCCTGAGCTCCAGTCCTGTGGGGATGCTGGACACAGTGACAGCCCTTCCCTTAAGGAACCTCTCTTCTACTGGATTTTCATTTTGCTAACAGCCCTTTGCCAGGATTAAGAGGAATCTCTTGACTTTTTTTTCCTTTTTGTATGATGTGTTATTGTTTTATTTTAAAAACACATTTTTTACTTACAGGGTTATTTCCTGGGTGGGGTGTTTTTGTTATTTAACGCTATTCAGGAAGGAAGGAGCTGTGGTTCTACACTTGTTTCTGTCCTCAAAGAAGCTTATAGTGACAGGCATGGGGGAGCCTGAGAATGTGCTTGGGGGTGCGAGGTAGGAGTGACCTGGTAAGGTATATGGAGGTAGCAGAACCCCATGGCCAATGTGGGGAATGTTTGGTCACACTGGGGGATGGCTGTGATACTGGGCTACTTTTTAGGCTTAACTTTCTTTTTTCTTTTTTAAGATGATGTACCGATGGGAACTGCTGGCAGACGGGCTTCAAGCGAGTTCTTGGTGTGTGGAGGAGGGTATGTTTCAACAGATCATTCAGAATATTCTGAACATTTTCACATTTGTTGCCCAGTCTCTGATTTTTTGGGAACAGTCTTGTTGCCAAGGTGCTGGGTTATTTCTTTTTTAAATTTTAAACTGGAAACTAATATTCACATCAGAGCAGCAGTGTGAATATTTTAAATGAATTAACAAAATGGTTTTTTTTTTCCTGCCACAGTTATTTTTCTCACCTTTTTATCGTAGTGCATATGCCTCTTTTTTTTTAAACAGTCTTTTAACTGTTTCTGGGAGCTCAGGAACATTACAAAATCCTTCTTCAAATTCTACTCGATGTAGCCCTTCTATCTCAGCCACCAGGTAGGTGTATGTGGGGTGCTTGGTCTTAAGAAAAATCTAGAGTTTAAATCTTTGGTCATTTGAGGTATTTTCATACAGTGACTGCTTAGTCATAATAAAAGTAGTAGCTGGCATTAACATGGTGCTTTAAGGTTCTCAAAGCACTACATATTGTCACATCTGATCCTCACAACAACCCTGGGAGGTAGATGCAGTTATACCCACTGTACAGATGAGGAAACTGAAGCAGACAGAGGTTGCGACTTGCTCAGAGTCACAGTCAGTATTGGAAGCAGGATTCTAACACAAATCTTTCTGATTTCAAGCCCAGTGCTCTAGCCACTGCGCCATCTAGTTGAGTCTATATATAAAATGATTATGAACTTCCCAGTTATAACTATTTTCATTTTGTGGTGGAATTCTAGGCAATACAGCTAAAATGAGATTTACTGAAATTTGCTTCTTGGTCTTCTTAGTAACTTTTAAAAAACTCATAAAACTTATGAAATTACATTAACTGCTAGGTCATAGATTTGAATGCTCATATTTTAGTGTGACCAGGGCAAAATTTTATTTATTAATTCCTAGCCTCAGGGAAGTATAGTAAAGTCCTTTAAAGGAGCACTTGCCGTTCCCCAGATTAAGTTATGAGATGATAGACTCAGAACTGTGATAGTGACTGGAGACGTTCTGGTCTTGGCTCCTAATGTTGCATTTGAGGCCCAGGTGTGTGAGCTGACCTCTCCACAGGCACAGAGGATGATGAATTGTCAAGCTGAGATTTTTGCTTGGACCCTCTTGATTCCCAGTCCAGTATCATTTCACTCTCCCATGCATACATGCAACCTGTGGCTTTGGTGATGTGTCTAGTGCCTCTCACTAATAAGGCAAGCCCTTTGCAGCAGGAGGGTTCTAGAGTAGTAGAAGCTACCTGTGAAGTCAGGGACTTGTAGGTTCAAGCTTAGCCACAAGCACCCTCTGGACATAACGCCTGGCAGACCATGCCATACCTCTGGGTGCCTCAGGACTAACCCTAGAAGTGGTCAGACAGGCACTGATCTGCATTGGGAGTTCTTAGACCAGTGAAATCACACTGCTGCCCTCCCCCCACCTCCCCCAAAAAACAGCTTAGAAGTTTCCTGTAGATTAGCGCTAGGAGTGTTGGCGCTGATGGCAAGTTATCAGAAAGCGATATTGAAGACATCACTGAATGAGTTATTATTTAGGTAACGTCTAAGAGAGTGTTAGAGAGCAGCGTCCATGTTAAATGCGCCGTTCTCCAACCACTTTTCAACATCCCGGCAGGCTCTAGAAAGTCTAATGTCTTCGGTGGCATGATCTTTAGTGGATCGCTGTAGCCTTTTCTTTTATTTCATCTAAGAAAAATCTTTAAAGTTCTTTGAAATGAGTTTTGGCAATACAAAGTGGGTTTTTTCATGTTTTCAGTTAGATGGTTTTCTAGAGGGACATATGTCCCTATTGGTCATGAAGCATTAGTGTTGCAATTAAAATTAAGGTAAACTGAGGCACAAACTCCAAGCATGGTCATTTTATTAGCAATGTGCGAATTTGCAAATAAGCAGAGTCTCAGCCTCTTCAGCAAGCTAAGACCCCTCAAATGAGGGCAGATAGATTATTTTCATAGGCAAAAAGGAGATGCATCCAAAACATAGAATGCAGCATCACAGATGGGAAAAATGTGATTGGATGGTAATCGGAAATGACAGCCCCTCCTTCCATCTTGTTAGGGAATTCTGATTGACTTAGCCCACCTGCAAGAGTAACTAATGCTATGTAGAGAACCAATTTTCCTCTAATTCAGCGGTTCTCAACCTTCCCAATGCCGCGACCCTTTAATAGGGTTCCTCATGTTGTGGTGACCCCCAACCATAAAATTGTTTTTGTTGCTACTTCATAACTGTAATTTTGCTACTGTTATGGATCGTAATGTAAATATCTGATATGCAGGATGTATTTAAATTGAACATAGCCCACAGGTTGAGAACTGCTGCTCTAATTGAACAAGGACAGCTAGTGCTATAGAGATAATAGGTTTCTTTTAATTGAAGTGATTTATAGGGAAAATGAACTTTTAAACTTAATTCCGAGAGGGAAACTGACCCCATGAACTCCTGAACTTAATTCAGACAAAGAAACATGACTTGGGCAGTTTTACAAAATGTTGGCGGTGATATATAATAGAATCAATTACTGAAGAGAATCATTTCTGATTTTCTCAGTAGGAAGAGAGAGTTTGTGCCACACTTGGACTGTTTGTGATAAGCTTTTCAGAGCTCTGTCCCACCTATAGACATACCATTTCTTTTTTTTTAAATTAAATTTTATGTCTATTTTTAGTTTACATCATTGATTTCCACAGGATTTTGGGTTACAAATTTTCTCCCTGTCTTTCCCCTACCCACCATTCCAAAACAGCCATCGATCACTGTATACCCCCTCGCCCAATCTGCTGTCCTCTCCCATCCCCTCTCTGACTTTCTGGTAGGGCAAGATGCATCACCTTACCCCAGTGCCTGTGTATATTATTTCTCAGTTGCATGTAAAAAAAAAAAATATATATATTTTAAACATTTGATTTTAAAACTTTGAATTCCAGATTCTTTCCCTTCCTCCCTTGTCACCCACCATTACTGGGAAGGTGAGCAATTCAATATAGGTTGTATGTGTGTAGCTATGCAAAAATATTTCCATAGTGGATATACTGTGAAAGACTGACTATATTTCCCTCCCTCCTATCCTGCCCCCACCTTGTTCTGTTCTCTACTTTGTCCCTGTCCCTTTACAAAAGTGTGTGCTTCTAACTGCCCTCCCCTCCATCCTCCCCCCCCATGCCCTTCCCTCCTACTCTCCTGTAGGGCGAGATGCCCTATTTAGTGTTAGACATACCATTTCTATAGGACTTTGTCCACGAAGTTTCTCTTGACAAGTCGGTTTTACTGTGATAGTGGAACCACGCTTAGGTTCAGCTGCTGACTATTGGTATCAAGAATGGGAATAAATTGGACTAGAAAAAGAGCCAGACATTGAGCCCATGGTCGGTCATATTCTGCTAGGATATTTGGAGGGCAGCACCAGAACACTGCTTGTGAACCCGAACACTTCTTTAGCTTGTTAGCGCTAGTGATCTACAATGGCTAGGCCACTGTCATAAATGGACAGTGTCAGATTTTTTATTTTGTAACAATCCAGCTTCAAACACTTTCTGTTTTTCCATCTAAGAAGACATCATGGGGGCGGCTGGGTGGCACAGTGAATAGAGCACCGGCCCTGAAGTCAGGAGGACCTGAGTTCAAATGCGGCCTCAGACACCTAACACAAAACTAGTCGTGTGACCTTGGACAAGTCACTTAACCCCAGTTGCCCTCCAAAAAAAAGACATCATGACACAATGAAAAGAGCTTGGAACCAGAAGGTCTGGGTTCAGATACCACCTCTTGACAATCCAGTGCCTGTGACAGCCTTAGACAAGTCACTTAACTCTCTGGGCCTCAGTTTTCTCATCTGCAAAATGAGGGTGTTAGGCTAGATGACCTGAGGCTCTTCCCAGCTCTTCAGTGATGATCCAGTGATTCTGCCCGTTACGTTAAAACCACAGGGGAAAAAAGAAGCCCTCAGTGCAGTCCTTGTTCTTGGTTGCTTTGTTGTAGGCTCTTGTAATGCCCTCAGGCACATGCCCTGTTCCCGGGAGGAAACGCTTTGTGGGAATGCTTCATATGTCTGTGGAAGCATTGGTGGCAGTGCTTCTGGCATTGCTGGAGATTACGCGCTCTACACCTTTTAGTAACCGCTCATGGCAGAAAAAGTACAAAGTCCTCACTTGGCAGCTAAACATGTAGCAATGAACTTCCCCATGACGCAGGCATGTGGTCCATCGCCACGCGTGCCATGCTCAGTCACTGACTCGGGTGACCTTGCAGATAGTGCAGGGGCAGCTGCAGACTTATCCCAGGGGACCGTAGCGAAGGCAGGCGCCTTGTAGCCGGCCGCTCGGCCATTTTACTTGGAGCGCTTTCTGTTCGCCAGCTTACAGTAAAGCTCAGATGCACATTCACCAAAAGTATGGGTGGCTGTGTTGGGAATTTCTTAACCCGAATACTTTAAAGGTAAAGAGTGTTTCTCCGTTTGAAATGTATTCGTGGGTTTGTTTTGTTTATTTGGAAAGAGCGTTAAAACATTCTAATGGCTAGATAAAGATTAATTTCCTTGTCACACTTGAGGACGTCAATGCCGTTCGTTTGGGTTTTTCGAACGTGTGGTCTCGTTACAGTTGACTCTGTCGGCAGGAGGGGGAATTCACAAAGCCTTGTTAGGAAGGGAAAAAGCTTAGCAAGCTTTCCCGTTCACACGTGGTGTTGTTTCTGAGTCATGAGGAGTGTTCAAGACTTGGTTTCAGATTAGAAATTAAAGTAGAAATGTGAAATTATCTTACATGTCATGTTACATGCATTTCTGATAGTGATCTCTTTGATAGACTTTTCTGTATTAAAATGGAGGAAAGAGGTAAAATCTTTAGGCCTAATTATATGTGATTTATATAATTAGACAGTAGACAGCATGTGGACTTTTTAAAAGAGAGGAATCACACAACATGTTTTTAAGCTTGAGAAAGTCTGAGCTCCTTGGGCCATCTTACTTGTTAACAGCTTTTGTAAACATTCCCCTCCTCTTAGCTTTTGAACATCCTGTGCTTTTATGCAGTAGATTTTCCTAGACCTGTTTTGCTCTCTCACAATGTGCAGACGTCTGCCAGTGGGACGCTTGGAACTTCCTCCATTACTGTGTGTGTTTGGCTTTTGTCAGTTCATGTCATAGTTCTTGGCCTTTAGTGGGAGTTGGAAGGACATTTTAAAATGACAAGAACACAATTCAGATACATCAATTTTAAAGTCATTGTGTTTCACTTGACCTCCGAAAGTCTTGAAAGATATCCCACATGCACAATAGAGTGTTAAAATCCCTCAATGCCAATGATAGCTCGGCCGAGAGAAGCTGTCTTGTCAGTATTTTTCTTATCTTTGTCAACAAATTGTGGTTGCAGACCATGTCAGCCCTCCCCGTCACCTCACAGTGAGACAGCACCTATTCCAGTGCCTACTCAGTTGAGGAATTATCAGCGGATTGAGCAAAACCTCTCCTCGGCCAGCCCTGGGACAAACCCCCACGGTTCTCCCAGGTGAGTGAGTTATTTCTGTGGCCAGTTGTGCATTTGAAGTTGAGCTGGTCTCTGTTGCAGAGCGCTTCTTGGTGTGTCTTGTCGACGTGGACAGAGTGTTCCCAATGCAGCGTCAAGGGGGCTTGATGGGAAGATTAAGTCTCTTTTGGTCTGTGGCCCTGTTTCAGCAGCCCCAGCAGCCCCGTGTTTGCTCCATCTCCTGCATTCTCATCAGCCAGCCAATGTTTGTCAGTGAATAATCAGCAATTCACTGCCTGTGTTTTGAGCAAACTTCTGCTCTTAACTTACTTCAGCTAGCATTTGTGGTGTGGGTGCTGCTGGGTTGTTCTTGCTTTCACTGTTGTTTTTGTCTTGGTCCTGTGATATTGGTAGAGGAAACTGCCAGTGAAGAAATTCTCAGCCTCAGTTCTGTGGTCCTCAAGACACCCTAACCCTAGAGCAGGAGCTATTAGGCCAGAAAAGAGGTGTTAAATCCTCACAAATTTATCCTGTTCAGGTTCTTGTCTTGTTCACTCTAAACTCAGTACCCTCTAGGCTCCCACCCTGCCCTTACTAATGATAGTGAGACTTCAATGTCCCCATGTACTACTCCCCAGGGCACCTTCTAGCATCTGGCCAAAGAGAAGATAGTCTAGTCTGTGCACTTGTGGATTCACAGCTGCGTGATGGGTGGCCAGAGCCCTGGGCTGGAGCTCATCCCCAGGATCTAAGTCCTGGCTCTCCCCAGGCTAAGACTTGGTCATGAGACTCCAGATGGCATCTTGGTGCCAGCCCTTGGATGGATTGCTCCCTTCTTGGAGCCTCTGTTTCTTCATTTGTGAAATGAAGGGCTTAGACTAGAGCCCTTCTAAGCACCCCCGCAGTTCTTGGCACTCCGGAAATGTATGTCAGTGGGGAATGGATTCCTAGCACATTGACAATCAGACATGTTTCCTGAATTGGACATGTAAGAAAGCGCAAAATGGTCATAGAAGTTTATTGGTTTTCTCTAGAAAATTGATCTTAAAAGGTCAACAGATTGGCTTCGTTTTGTGCCTTCTAGAATAGATCCTGTGTTATGGCCCCATGTATTATCAAGGCTCCTTTTAAAATCTTTTGTTTCATGGTTAAGCTAAATTTTCCGTTTTGGTCTTTCTTTACTTAGTAAAGCTTATTGGGCTTAGTACAGTGACATCAGAAGCACAGATATCGGCTCCCTTTGTGTGTTTAGCAAGGCAGCCTCCCAAACCAGTGGCCTTTTCTCCGTTCTCATCTTCCTTGACCTCTCGGTGCCTTTGACACTTGGTCGCCCTCCTGGTTTTTGGGTCCCTGTTCTCTTCTGGCTTTTCTCCCTCTTATCTGCCTGTTCCTCCTCAGTCTCCTCTGCTGGGTGCTCATCCAGGCACAACTGCCAACTGTGAGCTCGCCCCAGGCCCTCTCCTGTTTGTACTACTTCACTTGCTCATCTCATCTGCTCCCATGGCTTCAGTGAGCTCTCTACTGATGATTCTCCCCAATCTCTTTGCTGACCTCCAGCCGTTTTCAAGTGCCCATTAGTCATCTCAACCTGGATGTCCCATAGACATACCATTTCTGTGTCCAATACTGAGCTCATTTCTCCCTCTGCAACCTGAAACCTTCTCCCCTTCCAAACTTTTATATCCTCGTTGAAGGCACTGCTCTCTCAGTCCTATAACCTTTCAGCCCAAGAGTCATCCTGGCGTCCTCCCTGTCTGTCTCAACCCCACATCCAAGCTGTTGCCAAGGCCTGCTGATTTCACCTTTGCAGCACCCCTTGAATCCCCCCTCCCTCTTCTCCCCCTGCCCTCACCCTTGTGTAGACCCTCATCCCCTCACACCTGGATTATTGTCCTAGCCTGATGGTGGGTCAGCCTGCCTCAGGTCTCTCCCCACTCCAGTCCAGCCTCCATTCAGCTACTGATGCTCAGGTCTGACCATGTCCACCCTGCTACTCCATAAGCTTTAGTGGCCTTCTTTCAACTCCAGCATCACATATAAAATCCTTTATTTGGTGTTCAAAGCCCTTCATAAGCAAGGCTCCCTACCCTGCCTTCAGTCTAATTACACCTTCCTCCCCATCTTGTCCTCTCCATTCAGTAACACAGAGCTCCTGGCTCTCCCTTGAACAGACCGCTCCATCTCTTGGCTTCAGGCCTTTTACTGACTGCCCCCACTCCTGGGGGGTTCTCCCTCCTTGGCCTCCTGACTTCCTTCGAGTTCCAGTTAAAATCTCACCTTCTGCAGGCAGCCTTTCCTGATCCCCTTCATTCTGGGGCCTTCCCTCTGTTGCCTGTGTGTGCTTGTTTGTACGTGGTTTTCCACGCTGTGTGAGCCTCTCCAGGGCTGCGCCTGGCTCCTGCCTGTCTTTGTGCTGCCAGCATTTAGCACAGTGACTGGCATGGCACACAGTAAGTGCTTAGTGCTAGACTCGAGTTTTAGTGTGCTAGGCCAGAAGGGCTTTTCTTGAAATTCTAAAAAACCCCAACTTTTCAGATCTGCAATGGTACGAAGGTCTAACACCAGCCCTTTAGGCTTTCCGAAGATGGGCTCCTGCTCTCCAGTACCTGCAGACACAGTCCAGACTGCTGGGCGCCGGCTGTCCACTGGGTCCTCAAGACCATACTCTCCTTCTCCATTAGGTGAGGAAGGCGTTAGCGATCAATTTAACCAATACAAGTGGGCTTGTAGAAGCATTTTGTGGGCATGTTTGTTTAATATGATTTCTAACTATGCAAATTGCATGTTGTTAAAGTTAGATGTTTTTAAAACCCTAATTCACCATGTTGTTTTGAGTGTTCTCTGTATGTTTCTGTTCTTCTGCCTCTTCCATTTCTTTGTCCTTCTCTTATAGTTGGCACCATCCCTGAACAGCTCGGCCATTGCTGTTGTGGACAGCCCCAGGGCCATGACTCAAGGAGTCGGAATTCTTCAGGTGGGTCACCTTAGCCACGGGATCAAATGGAATTCTGCAGCTTCATTTTTTCCTGGTCTTTTCTCATAGTAGACATGACCCTTCCATTTCTCTGCGTTTTTGAATGCCGTCTTTGGTTTACTTCGTAGTTATTTCATTATCTCACTGTGGGTATCATCGATGCTTCAGGAACTTAACTCCTAAGTATCCAACAATCATATGTAAACACGATTATCTCATTCAAACAGTGATAAATGATGCAGAAAGTGAACCATGGGTTTTCATAGTATTCTTACTACTGTTCAGAATGTGACCTCTTGGTGTTGCTGTGGTGTGGCAGTCTAGACCAGGGATGGAGAACCTGTGGCCTCGAGGCCACATGTGACTGTCTAGGTCCTTGGGTGCAGCCCTTTGACTGAGTCCAGATTTTTACAGAACAAATCCTTTTTTTAAGGGGATTTGTTCTGTGAAGTTTGGATTTCGTCAGAGGGTCACCTTTGAGGACCTAGAGCATCACATGTGGCCTTGAGGCCAGAGGTTCCACGTCCCACCCCTGTTCTAGACTCTTGGATGGTTGGATTCCGTGTCTCTATTAACTGTCTTTTCCCCTCCTTAATTAACCTGTTATTCCCTTTTGCTTGCCGGTAGAGGCAGCAGATGAAGTTGTCCCAATAAAATCCTGTCCTCTGAGAGCAGCAAGCACAGTGTGCGTTATCTGGATGTTGTGGTGAAGAGGCCAGAGAATGCTCAGAGCAGCACATCATGGAAAGACAAGATATTTCCATCTTGTCATTTTAGTTCTTAGACTGAACCTTGTGTGGCTCATACTTGTAGTGCTTTAAGATGTTAGCTATGAGTGTTCTACTCTTCTTTCCTTGGTCATTTTTCTTTATAGGTTCTCCAGTACCGCCGTCACAGTCCCCGCAGTCTCTTTTGTTGGGTGCTAGACTTCAGAGTGCCCCTACACTCACCGATATCTACCAGAACAAACAGAAGCTTCGAAAACAGCATTCTGACCCTGTGTGCCCATCCCATGCAGGATTTGGATACAGCTACTCACCACAGCCAAGTAGGCCAGTCAGCCTTGGGACCTCCCCCACCAAGCACATGGGAACTTCTCCTAGGAGCTCTGACTGGCTATTTAAAACTCCTTTACCAACAATCATTGGTTCTCCCACTAAGGTTGGTGTATTAAACCATGTTATAAGTGGAGAGACATGGTAGTACTCCACCCAAAGCTTCCATCTTTAGCATGTCATAAATGGAAAATGTATACGCATTCTATTAAAACCATCTTAAATGTGTTTGTCTAGGCCACGGCTCCTTCCAAGATCCCTAAAACCCAAGCATCTTCCAATTTGCTAGCCTTGGTTACTCGTCAGGGACCAACAGATGTGCCAGCTAAAGATGTGAGTGACCCACGAGAGTTCTCACATTTTCTCTCAGCCCAAGGAAGTGAAAGGCAGGTGGCTGAGCAGCATAGCAAGGCCACATTTGGCAGGTAAAATATTCCAATTTGCCAGTTTTTCTTTGTAACCTTAAATATAAAAAAATGTAAGAGCATGAACATTTTCTTCTATAAAAGTTACAAGAGTTTAATGAATAGCTTTACGTCCTTAGTATATGATATGAAATTTCTTCTGTGGATATTGAACACTTCTGAAAATTACAGATGTGCCCCGTATAGCATAAATACCACGACTTCCTCGGCCATCCTATTTTTGTTTTGGTACTGAAAATTTGTTTCTACCCATTTTGGGGATTACTTATCTCCTCAGTATAAGCCTTAGTCTTTTTGGCACTCAAAGTAATTTTTTCAAGATCAAGCATTGTCCTTTCCATTGTCAACATTACTGTCCTTTTATAGATCTGTAAGTACTGGGAAGCTGTCAGATCAACAAGTGAAGACACCCTTGGGTGGGCAGGTCTATCAGGGCAGTACAGACAGTCTCAACACAGAACGACCCATGGATACAGGTGAGGAGGATCAGGTTTCTTCTTAACCGTAGTAGAAGTTCAACAATACTAGCAGATTTTAATTGGGGCTTCTTTCTTCTGCCTACCTACCCAACTATCAGCCAACTTTTTGGTTAGGGTTCTAGCACTGGGAGAAAAAAGTTAAGCCTAACTCATAATCAAAATCACCTGAAAGAACATAGTGAGTCTTTCATTCAGATTTAAAGTAAAATTTACACTTTCCTATCAAACAATGGTACTGCTAAGATCTTAAGCATTAGAAATAGCATATTGAAATTTAAAGTACTTGGTACCATAGAAGAGAAAAAAATAGCTTTCTTATTCCCTGACATTGTGAATTCAGCTCCTTTCTCTCATTAGGTAAATGTTCCCTTAAAAATGTTTGTGTTCAGGGGCGGCTAGGTGGTGCAGTGAATAGAGCACCGGCCCTGGAGTCAGGAGGACCTGAGTTCAAATGCGGCCTCAGGCACTTGACACACTTACTACCCATGTGACTTTGGGCAAGTCACTTAACCCCAATTGCCCTCCAAAAAGCAAAAAAAAAAAAAGTGTTTAATCATCAGCAAAGACTAACAAATAAACATCTGCTACAAGTAAAGCACTTGTGAATTTTTATGTATAGAAAGATCCTTTTTACGACTTGTTAGGATAATGTTCTAACAGTAGAATTGCAGAACCAGATAGTTTGTCCAGTTTAGTGATTCCTTCCAAAATGTCTCCACCAGTCAAAGCTCCACCTAAAGCCTGCTGACCAACCTGCATTAAGCCATGTGCCCTGCCTGGGTCAGACACGGGGTAGGGGGAATAAAGACCCAGTGACGCTGTCCCTCCTTCTTCTTCTGAAGGAGCTGACCTTCTAAATGCGCTTCTACAAGAGACGCTTTCCCTGCCAGTATGGGATTCGATCAGTTTGTGCTAGTTTTGTCCTTTTGTAAAAAAGGCTTCTTTTACATTTTCTCTGCGTATTGCTTAACACACCTAAGTGGGGCTGCTGGTGGCCATGAGCATGTTGATTTTAGAATCTTTGATTTCATTGTATCCCAGGCCCTGATTGTTTTTCTGTAAACTAGACCATTTCTCTTCCATTGGTCTTTAATCCTCTTTCTTCTGAGTCCTCGTGCTCTGTTTACGTTGTGTTCACTCTGTCCTTTGTGATGTCTTCTGCTTGTATCTCTGGGGATTCACAGTTTTCTCGATAGCCTTCTTCCTCACTTCCCAGTCCCCTGCTTTCATCCTTGATTGGATCTCAGTATTTTTACTGATCACTTCTCTAACACCTTGACCACACAGTTCCTCCCCACTAGTCGTCTCCTTCATTTCCAATTCAGCTACGCTCAGGCCCCTTAAGCCTACCTCATCCTCTCAGGCCATTAACATTTCGGAGGTATTCCTGTCTCCTCTCCTCCTTCTCTGTTGTCTTCTCATATTCTGTGTGTTCTTTGCCCTCCTCTTGTCTTTTAATCTGTAAGATTGTGTTCTTATCCTGGTGTCTCTACTTAGTGCTGACTCTTCCTTGTCCTGGGGATGACTTGTTTCTGGTTCACTCACTTATCCTGCCCCTAAGAAAATACAAAATATGGATATTGAATTCTGTTTTGTTTAGAGATGTTTAGCATGATATCGTAGAGGGCTGGACTTGGAGTCAGGGGACCTTATTAACTGTGCAGCCAACCCACAGGGATGTTATGCTGCGTCTCATCTCTGGAGTGGAAGTAGTGGGAGCCTTGTGTGTGTGTGTGCACAGGGTTATTGTGAAGGAAGCATTCTTTCTGGAAGCCCTTATTGTAGTGCAAATCTGTGGTGTTTATGGTGATGAGTCTACAAAATGTAAAAAGGAGAGAATAAACTCTTGATTTTAATGTGCTTAGAGAATCTATTTGGGTAGCTGGCTGCGTCTGGCTGCTGCTTTTGGTTTTTTTCCTTTAATGAATTCATGTTGCAAACACTGCTTTGGAATTACAACCCAGATCTCCTGGCTGCTTTCTTCCACAGCTGTCAAAGCAATAGCTCTCAATTTTATAAGTCTTAATTTTTCTGTGATTCTTCTGTCCTTGTCTCTGCATCTTTATTTGTGTTCTTATATTGAAATTTAAAGTTTTCACATAAGATTATTTCCAATTTTATCTAAATTAAGAACAGGATGTATATGTATATATCTACATGTTTATAGATATAGATATATCTATCTCTGTCTTTTTATCTATGTCTATGTCTATACCCATACCCATACCCATATCTGTATTTCCTGTTCTTTACACGCACACAGTCTCTCTCTCTCTCTCTCACTTTTTAAGATGATATATACCGGGCGGCTAGGTGGCACAGTGAATAGAGCACCGGCCCTGGAGTCAGGAGGACCCGAGTTCAAATCCAGCCTCAGTCACTTGACACACTAGCTGCATGACTTTGGGCAAGTCACTTAACCCCAATTGCCCTCCAAAAAGCAAAAAAGAAAAAAGATGATATATACCAAAGCAAAAGTAATGCCTTTTCTGGCCTCTTTGTACTCATCCCAATAATGAACCAAAAGCCATTCATTTGGTCCTTGACTCACATTTCCTCCGAGATGAGTCAGAGCACTCTTCCAGCTGTTTCTGGGTATGGTGTTTGTGTCCATGGTGGAAATCTGTTGGTAAAATCTCTGTGGTTAACAAGGGTTAGTTTTGGACTTAGTAGTTCCTACTCTAATGGCTTTTGGTTCTCTTGCAGATGGTTCCATGTTTATAGAATCACCAGACACCTGATTTTTGAGGTCACAGATAGGAAAAGGCAGTTTGTGCCTCAAATATAGGGTAGGCTGAGCTCTATCTAGCCGTCCTTGACAACTCATACGAAGTTTGACTATAATATAGCCCAGAGCTAGTTCAGTGAAGATGCCTCAAATTTAACTCTTTCTGAAGGGAAGAATCTGAAAAAAGCCTTTGTTTGGGCTCTTCATCAACCTGTATTTATACCCTACCTCTCTTTTTATTTTGGGAATAGTATAGGATAAGGGGAGAGAATATCCCAGGCCTTGTGGGGGCATCACCACAAATTGCCAAAGCCTGTCACTTCCATGTGGCCTTGGGGAAAAAATGTCCTTCACGCCCCCATTTATAGTGTTAAGACCAGCTGTGAAAGAGTTTGGTCAAAGAGACAGGATGCTTTGGGGATAATCTCCCAATCAGCTTGCAGCTCAGGATGATCATCAGGTCAGATGGTTCTGTTGGCTTAGAGAACCTGATGCTTGAGGCTGAGCAGGACAGAGGACAGTAAGTTTCCTGATTGGGAGATGAAAGTTTCTTCTGGAGGAATGAATGTGTGATTTTAATAATAAAGTCAGTTTATTGGAGCTGCTTTGATGGAATTTGACTTAAAACCAGTGTTTAGCAAGTACATTTATTCGGTATCCTGGGAGAGCCATCATCAGGCCTCAGCAGTCGTCTATCTAGATTTTGTTCTCTTGATTCTTCTCCAGTCACAGTGACTTGTGCTCGTGTTGCTCCACGGGGACAAAGTCCTTCTGGGGCGTCATCTCATCTAACTCTCACGACTTTCAGTCATAGAGGTACAACGTATGTTGTTTCCTTCGTAGAGCTAAGGAGTCCAAGTGACCATAGGTGGGAGATGGGGCTCCCATATCAGCCCACCTGCTGCAGTGTGGACTGGAGATTTCTCTAGGAGAGCAAGATGATATTGAGAGTGGCTAGTGTTTTGCTAGAAATCATACCTTGTGCCCTTCTCTTGTAGCTCCTGCAGGGGCCTGTGGCATTGTTCTGGGACCTCCTGGGGCCACCGGGGCCAGTTCTAGGGCTGTGATGTTTACGGTAGGATCTCCTCCCAACAGTGCTACACCTCCTACTTGCACCCAAATGGTTCTTCGCACGAGGACAACTTCAGGTGAGACATGGCTTTCTTATGGCAGGTTTTTGGTAGGGATAGTTAGACTGGTAGCTGGAGGTACTGTCTTGATAACTGTAGCTGGTTTCAACTTGGTCGTAATACAGAAGGTGCTATTGGACATTCTTTTGGGAGTTTGTCGCTGTCTCACTGCCTGTCATGGAGGCAGGTCAGAGAACCTCTCAGGACCTTCTCTCTCCTTTTGCAGATGGGAAAACTAATATTTGTAGTCAACATCTCACAGCATTTTCAGAGTAAAAAATGAGCAGATGGCAGTAAAGATATTTTGTTTTTAAATGTGCATTATCTATTGATGGAATAATTTAAAGGATAAATGAGCAGTTTTTGATGCTTTAGTCTTACCTGGAAGGCCTGTGATGGTAGACCCAAGTAACTTTTGGAAGTGTTGCTAGATACCAAGGTGATGCTGCAAGTGATTCTCTCCTTTTGGGGAAATAGTTTTTCATAGAATTGTACACATTTTCCCCTTCTTTTTTCATTTGATTTCACCTCACTGGTTCTTGTAACCCCTATGATGTTAAATAAGTAGAGGAATTAATGAATTACCCCCAGGAGACTCCTCTGTGTTTTCTGTTTTTATGTAGTTGGATCAAACAGTTCTGGAGGGTCTCTCTGCTCCACCAGTGGCCGTGTCTATATGGGCTCCCCTCCTGGCGTTTATATGGGTTCTTCTCCGCCGGGAGCAGAGGCAGCGCCAAGCCTGAAGTATGCACCTTATGGGACGTCACCTCCCAGCCTGGAGGGCTTTATCACTTTTGAAGCTCCAGAACTTCCAGAAGAAACTCTTATGGAGGTAGTGAGAAAGGCATTTAATGTCTTGTTTAATACAGATTAGAAAAAGGCACCATTGAATCACATTTGGAGGCTTTTTTCATCCAAAAAAATTCTATTTAATTCTTTTCTGAATAAAGTAGAAGTGACCATTTCAAGCCACAGTTTAAGAAGTGCCGATCTAGGGGATACCCAAGGAGGCCCAGCACCAAAAATGTGCTTGTTATTTTCTTGTTTTGTTCTTCTCTGTAAGAGAGGGAAAGCTCACACATCTATGTTCAGGGGTTGTTAAAAATGGGAAAAGTGCCCACTTTGCTAAAGACCAGCCTGCTCTCACCACCCCCTCCAGAATCCCTGTTGTCTACAAACAGACTGAGCAAAGGGTTTTATACCAAATGAGAACTTTTATAGTGTTCTGATGCCTAAAGGGCATCCTGAAATAATACACTATCCTTTCTGGATGAGACTTTGAGGGATGTTAGGAATTCTGTTTTCCACACTCAGTATGAAGGCCCATCCAGCTCCAGAGCTTTCAGCCTGCTTCTCTCCTCATCCTCGATGAGGGCATCAGCATTGTTCTCACTCTTCATGCCTTGGGAAACCAAACCCACTGGTGGCCCTGAGAAAGAGAGAGGGAGGGAGGGCAGTTTGTGCTCTTCACCCGCACCCCAGGATCTGTTTTCTTTTATCTCAGAAATGCCCTGCTCAGGCCAGCCTTCTGCTTCATCTTCAATGGAGAAGAAGCAGTTAGGTTGCCCACCATCACCCAGCCTTTGCTTTTAATTTTGGAGGCAGCTTCCTAGAGCCACTGGGTCAGCTGGGTTTCTTTTTTGCCTCGAAGGCTTATTCCTTTGTCCCCATCACATGCCCCTTCTCCTCATGCTCACTTCCTCGTATGCTCTCCTTCCCTGCCAACACAGAATTAGGGGAACGCTCAACTAAAGGGTATTTGATGCTTCAGGCCTTTACTCTGATCCGGTTGGCCTGTCCAGATCTCTTCTGCCCTTTGAGTAGTTTGACAATAATTGAAGACAGTTAAGTCGCACAAACACATGGGTGTGTACCTTGAGGGAGGACTGTGGTGCTCCCTGAAGAGCACTCAGTCAAAAGATGGAATTAACCTTTGAAATTTCTGTTGTCAGCATAAAACACTGTGCAGATGAACTTTAAGATGAAATCAGTTGGAATGTTATTTACTGAAGCTGCGTCCTTTCTCTACAGAGGAGACTGTAATGTTCTTGAGCACAGAGATTGTTTGGTCTTTGTCTTTATCTCTGGCCCCCAGCTCAGTGCCTGCCTCAATTGTAACTGAATTGCTTTGAATGAGTACTCCTTTACAGCTAGCTACTTAGGACTTAGACAAGAAGTGTGGTTACTCAGAAACTGGGGACCTTGCTGTACCACTGTTGTGGGCAGGGACAGAGACACGCATGTGTGTAAACCTTCACATTGCACCACCTGGAAGTGACAATTGGAATCTTGTTTTGTCTGTTGGTGAATATGTGACTCTTTTGTGTATAGATGGCTAGGCAGGTGGTGTGACTCTGTCCTGGGGGTTGAAGTTAAGCGATAACCCTCCTCTTCCCCACAGAGGGAGCACACAGATACGTTGCGCCATCTGAACACAATGCTGACGTTCACTGAGTGCGTGCTGGATCTGACAGCCCTCAGGGGAGGGAGCCCCGAGCTGTGCACGTCGGCAGTGTCGCTGTATCAGATCCAGGAGAGCGTGGTGGTGGATCAGATAAGCCAGCTGAGCAAAGACTGGGGGTAGGTGCCTTCCGTCCAGTCCTGTAACAGCAGACTTCTAGAGGGGAGGGAGAGAGGAGGAGATTCAGAATTCTTTGTTCTGTGGTAAAGCCACTAGGGAGAGACCTCTCCCGCTGCAGGTGGCCCTGCAGGCCAGGCACACGCACCTGGTGGCCCGCTCTAGGCCTCAGTGTGTCCTGCCTCGTCTTTTCTTCTTTAAAAACTGCCCTTTTTCATTCTGAACAGCACCCCCAGCAAACGTGAACATTCAGTAAACAAAAAACAACCACAAGGACAATATTTGAAACTTACAACGGTTTCATATTTTTAAAGAGGTTTTATTAAATTTAGTAAAAGAGTAAAAAACTGCCCCTGTTTGTCTGTGGTCAGGTGAGAAGAGAAGATAGCTTGTGCAGTTTGTGTCGGTCGCCTGTGTTCTCCCTGAGCTTCCGAGTGTCTGGGAGCAATTTTTGACAAATTGAAAGATGTCGAGTCCTCTTGGTACCAGGAAGCATAAAGCAGGGGGCCGCCCCACTCTGCTCTCTCTCTTTTTATGACTCGCCACCCTACAGGCCCCAGTCCCCCTCCTTTGTACCACCAAGCAGAACCCACTGGCTGGTCTGCGCAGCCCTGACCCACCACACGGGAGGTGTGCTCTGCCTTCGGGCCAAGGATATGGAAAGTAGAGGAATGATCCTTGCTCTGAAGGAGCTTACGCCATGTGTGAGATGTGTGCCAGTGTGGGTGCCTGACCCTCAGTGAGCAGACATCGTCCTAGATGTGGGGAGGAAAGGATGTGTGAAAATAAAGTATAACTCTGAAGTGAATAAAAGCTAGCGTGCAGGGGGGTGGGGGGTGGCATGCGGAGGAGGTGGTGCTCAGACCGGAGGACCCTGTGAGGTGAAGGGGAGTTGGCATGTGGAATGACCAGTGGCAGATGGAGCATCACGTGTGAGCAAATGAGGAAAGGCCAGTTTGGTTTGGTCATAGAGTACAGCAAAGAAAGTCATGCCCATGAGCCTACGAGGACGTGGTGGGCAGCTTTGAAAGCTGCATGGAGGAGTCACCACCTTAGATTTGCACTTAAGGACTAGTACTTTGGCAGCTGGGTCTAGGGTAGCCTGGAGCTGGGGGAGGGGGAGACAAGTTAGGAGGTTCTTGTGATAATCTAAGCAAGAGCTGTGAGGTGACTGCAGGGGAGGGCCTGGATCCCAGCCAGATTTAACTGTATGAGATGCGGGAGGGTAAAGAGTGGAGGGAAATGCCAAGATGAGGAACTGAGGCCTGGGAGAAGGATGGTGGTGCCCAGAACAGAAATCAGGAGAAGAAAAATTCTGTTTTGGATGTGTTAAGCTCAAGACTTCTCTGGGACATCCAGTTTGAAATGTCCAATAGACAGTTGTTGATGCTGTGTACTGAGTTTTAGAGAATGGAACTGGGAATGTCTGTGACCCATCAGTAACCTGATTAGCCGACTAGGTGAGAGAGAGGGAAGGAGAGGGAAGAGAAGAAGGGCTAGGACAGGACCTGGGGAACAGCCACAGTGAGGGGGCAGGGTGAATAGAGGGAGCTGGCCAAGTAGATGGAGGAGGAGGAGAGAGTGGTCAGCGCTGTTGAATTTAACAGACAGGCTGAAAAGCATGGGGAAAGACCACAAATGGCAATTAAGAGATTGGAGGCAGTGTGCGTAAACAGCTTTTTCAAGGAGTTCATGAAAGGGAGGTGAGACATAAGGTACTAAGTTGAAGGAGGGGTGTGGTGAAGTTGTGGCTTTTAAAAAAGCTGCTCCAGAGTCAGGGAGAATTGGGCGTCCTTTGGCAGTGAAGGAGGGTTGAGGATTTGAGAGGGGGTGGAGTGAGATTTCCCACTGCTGGAGAAGAAGGGGAGTGGATGGATCCAGAGAGCAGGTGATGTCAGTGAATGGTGTCTTAAGGAGAGAGTGTAAGAAGAGGCAGTTAGGCAGCGCAGATAGTGGGCGTAGCCCAGGCTTCAGCATCCAGCAGTTTCATCCAGCGAGGCACCTCGTGTGGGAGGGCTGCTGTCTATACGGGATCCAGCTTCAGACACGGAGTAGCCGTGTGACCTGGAGCCGGCCACTTTGCTTCTGCCTCAGTTTCCTCAGCTGTGAAATGAGGATCACGATGGCACCTCATTTTCAGGGTTGTGAGAATCAAGTGAAATGTTTGTAAAGCACTTTGCAAACCTCAAAGCCCCTATGTAAATGCTAGGCCTTATTAGCTGTTACAAAGCGGGGTCCCATCATACGGCCTTGTTTCTGTCAGTAAGTTGCAGGGTCCTTCATTGTGGGAAAGAAGGGATATGAGGTGTTTGAAGGAGGGAGAATTTTTGGAATAGCTTCTGTGGGGAGTGAAATAGGTGATGGCTTAGGGAGGAACGGAAGGTCTGCTCTGCTGCTGTGAGGGCCTTGTCAAGGTTGGATACCATGATTTTGTAGGGCACCCACATGGCGTGGCTGTGAGACTTGGAAGCCTCCAGCAGCATCCAGTGGTCTCTGCGTCGGTGTTTCAGCCCATCGTGAAGGGCCAAAAAGGCCACTGGGGCAAGATTAGAAGGGGAAGGAGATAAAGCCAGAATGAGGATTGTGGTTAGAAAATCTGAGGGTAGAAGACTTGGAGGCCACGGTCAGATAGGGCATGTCAGGGTTTCTCATTTGGGCTTTATACCCTGAACTTGTCATCGACCTGAGAAACATCCTTTCTTTGGCTGAGACAAAGTGAAGGAAGAAGGAGATGGAGGGAGCATCTGTGGACAGTGAAGACCCCTGGTTGTCGAAAGGGAGGAGAGGTGGGTGGTGGGAGCAGGTGCTGGACTTCTTGAAAAAGAAAGAAGGAACTTTTGATTAAGTGGACTTCAGGAGAGGAAAGGTTTTAAGGACAGTGGATGAAAGCTGATGTGGGAGGGAAGGTGCTGGCGGCCAAGGCACAGGGAAGGTGGCTTCTGAGCTAAGGCTTGAAGGGATCTGGGAATTGTAAGAAGTAGAAGTGAGGAGGGGGAGCTTGGGGAACAGCATGAACAAAGTCTTGTCCTTTAGGGGGTCCGGAAGCAGGTCTCCCACCCTGGCTTGCTGCTTGGGACCTTCTTTGAATGAGGCCCGTGTCTCCCCAGATTGATCGTAGGCTTGTGTATGGTGAGGCACGTTGGAAAGCCAGACACCTGGTAGGGGAGGGTTGTTGTCTGTAGAGAGCAGCATCTAGATGCTAAGGTGCAGTAACTTGCCTTTGCTTCTGAAGAAAGAAAACACAGTCCCTCCCGCCTGCCCCCCCGCCCTGCCCCGGACAAAGCCTTTCAGCCAGAGGCAGCTGGACTGTGAAACAGGACTTGTGTGCCTTGAACTGCATAGCGACCTGAGAGAGAGAGAGGGTGCAGTCACCACTTTGTCACTGATGCCAGACAATGAAAGGTAGCTAATTAAATCTGCCCCAGTCTGAAAGGGAAGCAGCCAAGTTAAAATGCAAAGAAAAAATGCTGATGAAAGATTGGTTTGGGCCAAAATTCAGATGACAGCGCTCCAGTCTGGGAGCCCCCCATGCCTCGGAGAAGGCGCACATCTCCATCCTAGAGAAGGCACCCCTTCCTCCCAGAAGGCGGAATCCACATTTCGTTGATGTCCCGTGGTTGACTGGCCTGCTTTCCCTTTGTGTCAAGTCTCAGCTTCGAATTCATGCAACTTTTACCATTTACTTTACAAATAACGTGTGTGTGTGTGTGTGTGTGTGTGTGTGTGTGTGTGTGTGTGTGTGTGTGTGTGTGTGTGTGTAATTATGGTGAGTTGTTTGCATTAGGATATGACTTTGATAGTATTGCCTGGCCCAGGCCTCCGCCATCATTAGGACGTACTTGAATTGTTGGTGTCCACGTGCCTCTCTCTCTTTCTTGACGGTGTCTGCCAGCTGGAGCGGGTGCCGTGCGTGGTCACCAGTGTGGGGGGAGGAGGTCGGGCCCTTGTTCATATTTCTGTAGCTGCTGTGCCCATAGATATTCTTCAGGGGGTCATGTTAGCATCACAACAGAACTGGAAAGCCACTCACAGCATTTCTACGTTAATATGTGGGGTGTTCAGGGGTGGGATTGTGAGTTCTCTGATGTTACTTGGGGCATAGACTTAGGTGTCCTTTGTGTTTCTTTAATTCTCTTGTTCTGCTAATGGATAGTCATTCAGGCGTAGGGACCACTATGTTCCATTTCACCTGCAGAAGTCTTGCTTCCTGTTTTATCCTAAGGATGGGGAGGTGTATTTTCATAGTCTGATAAATGTGCTAGCCTGATAGAAATTAAGTCTCGTTTTTAAAGTCTGAATCCTTGTGTTTGCTTTCTAGCCAAGTAGAACAACTGGTATTGTACATGAAAGCGGCCCAGCTGCTGGCTTCATCTCTGCATCTCGCCAAAGCCCAGATCAAATCAGGGAAACTGAACCCGTCAACGGCTGTTAAACAAGGTATGGAGCTCGGCAGCAGTGACTATTGTCCATGTTCAGTGGCTGCTTATTCCAGTAAGGGTCTATAGGAGTTATTTAAGAGACAAAGGAGAAAATATATACGCTGTGCAGCAGATGGAGAAAAAGGTGCCCAAAGGGCCTCTATATTAATGTTATTTCAATCAAAAGAAAGCCTTGGGGGCGAAATGGATTTTTTAATCCCATTTTCTAAGATCAATGCTAATTGTGCAGCTAGAGTAATGAAGTAGGAAGAGACAAATTAGAGAATCTTTTCTATTTCTGAAATTGATAAATTTGTGCTGTATCTTAACTTTTCCAGTTGTCAAAAATCTGAATGAGAGGTATAAATTCTGCATCTCCATGTGCAAGAAACTTACAGAAAAGCTGAATCGCTTTTTCTCTGACAAGCAAAGATTCATTGATGAAATCAATGGTGTGGCCGCAGAGAAGCTCATCTACAACTGTGCTGTCGAAATGGTAACTAGCAAGCTGTGGGTGGTTTACATGGGAGCGGTCGAGGGGGTCTGAGCAATGACTGCTGTCTTTGAAGGGAACCTGTTGACTGGCATCAGTCATCTCTTCCTTGTAAGAGAATGCACACGATTGTCTTCACCCTGAGTCTGTGATTACTTTGTTCTTTTGGGGTCTTTTGCTCTTTGGAGGGGAAAGGGCAGGGCAATTGGGGTTAAGTGACTTGCCCAAGGTCACATGGCTAGTAAGTGTGTCAAGTGTCTGAGGCCAGATTTGAACTCACGCCCTCCTGACTGCAGGGCCGGTGCTCTATTCGCTGTACCACCTGACCACCCTGTGATTACTTTGTAATGGAATAAATTGAAAAGCTTCTTTTGTCTAATTGTTAATACAATTTACACATTGATTTCTAGAAATGAGCTTGCCACGTGCAGAGTTTTATTCTTGGCATTAGGAGTCACCCAGTGAAGAAGGCAATCCCTGTTTTAATGATGCTTAGAGTCTGGTAGAGTGCTACTGAGTATATGGTACTATAGGGAAGCAGGGAAGGCTTCGTGGAGGTGGTGGCACCTGAAGTGGGCCTTGAAGCATGGATAGTATTTTCACAGGCAGAATGGTAAAGGAATGAACCAAAGGCCCTGAGGCGGGCTAGCGGCCGGGGTTCTAGTGTGTGTGGAAAGGAGTGTGGAGACTTGGGGAAATGGGTCAGGGTCAGGGGAGGCTTGAGCAGAGAGATGACACACTCAGCTCTGCCCTTAAGAGGGATGTGCCGTGTTGTAGTGTTCCTTCAGTGGAGCATCCCCCCAGTGTGTCACACCCAGCCACACCTTGGAACTGATTTTTGTGCCCTCCATTGGCAGACCACAGAAGCAGGGCAAATAGTCAGACATGAGGAAGGCCCCACTTTAGCCTGAGAAAAATCAGGAAATCCTGCTGATTAGGCCCTCACTGTGTCAGGGCTGTCCTTTTATACGTCCCACGGCCCCCCCCTCACCAAATCCTCTCAGCTGAGAACAAATTCAGGCCCCTCACCAAGAACTCCTCCTCCCTGTCATCTCCTTCACCCCATCTCACATGAAGAGGTGGCCCTTCTCCTTGCCATGGTGTGTAGATGATTGAGCCGTCCTGTCTTCTCTTTCCACTCGTTTCTTTTTGGTCTCCTCATCTACTGGTGCATCTCCCTGAACCTCAGAAAATCCTAGCTTGGTTCCACACCATCTCTCTGTTTCTCCCTCCCCTTTTCTTCATGCCCCCGCTTTTGTGGCTAAACCCCTTGAAGGCTGTCTCTGATCAATGCCCCCCTTACTCTCCACTCACATCTCAACTCTCACTTCCAACCACATCATTCCATTGAAACCTCTCTCTCCAGAATTATCTATGTTCTTAGTGGCCAAATTTAATCTCCTTTTCTCAGTCCTTGTCCTTCTGGACCTCACTGAAGCCTTTGACCCTGCGCCCTGCCGCCTTCTTGCTGCGTGCCTTCTGTCTGATTGGTGGCGTGGCCCTCCTGTTTCTCGGACCTCTCTGATCACCCCCCAGTCTTCTTTTCTGGACCATTGTCCGGGTCATGCCCACTCCCCGTGGGCATCCCCAAAGGATATCGTTCATTTTCATGGACGGGCCCAGGAGCCTCTTCTCTTCTCCCCTGACGTATTTCCCTTCATGGTCTCCTCAGCTACCACAGATTGATACTGCTGTCTCTGCCCATGGTTCTCCTTTTCATTTGCACGGCCCTGACCTCCAGTCTGAGGTGTCTGATACTCCATAGCTACAAGCTGACCATGTTCTCTTTCCCACGAACGCTCACCTTTTCCTGCCTTGCCTCTTACTGTCCAAGGTATCATCATTCTCCTCTCCTCACTGGCTTTCTTTCTAATAAAGTTTTTATTCTAACATCAGACCAACTTAATTTTTGATGGAAAAATTTGTTGGAAACAGCAGCCTTCAAACCTTACATATTAATCGTGTTTTTCATATGGTTCAAATTTATACTGAATGCCTATTTCTTCTTGGACATCAGTAAGAACACCTGGATATTCTGGGAGAAGTTTATATTTCTTTAGATCAGTTTCTGGAAAAAATGTGTCACTCTCAAATTCTCACAAAATTCTGGTCACCAACAATAGCTGATGACCAGGTTTGTTCATTGCTTCCTTATAAACAGAGCTGCCTCCAGCTGCCCAAATCTTGTCCGCCTTGTTTGCTAGTTCTCTTTGGTAAGATAATAAGCTCCAGGAGGAGGTTTCTTCAGTTATCTGCTAAGAACTAAATTAATCCTGTCTTTTAAAGGTCAACTCTTCTCGGGAAGGGAGAACCAGGTCTTCTTGCCCATTACCAAGATATTCTGTTTACCTTCCACTGAAGGAGTTGTAGTCATTTTCTGGAAGTACTTGAATTCATTCCTGAGGAGGGGCCAGGGCGGCTCCCAGTTCTTCCCTATGCTCATGTTCTGGGACACAGCCATGATGCCGTTTATCGTGGGGGTCATGTCTGCAAGCAGTCAGTTTCTAGGAGGCCGGCGGAGCCCTCACTTGCTTTCTTTCCCCTGACACTGGTGCCCATGTGGACTGTCACGTCCACAAGCCTTTGGTTGGTCTTCTTGCTTTAATTTTCTCTCCATTCTGGTCCGTCCTCTCCCCCGACGTCAGAGTGATTTTCCTTAAGTACTCGTAGTGACTGGCTGTTATTTTTATAAAAAAGATTGTGTGCATGTTAAGCCATTTGGCTGAGATAAAGCCATTAGGGAAAATGCATGCTTTGACTCACCTGCCTTGCAGAAATTCAGACTTAGATTTTGTTTTCATGTTACTCAAGCACAGAAACAGAATAAGTCACTTCTCTAATTGCTTGGTTTTAGTATGAAAGAGAGATTGATTATGTGATCATCTGTAACCCAAAATCTATTGAAATGGAGCAGTGTTAAAAATCAGAAATAGGTGGCGGGTAAAAAAGCTTGGACAAAGCTTAAATGTGATATTTTATCTAAAATTCTCACCATCTCACCATGAGGAGATACCTTTTCTCCAGGCAATTTCAGGTAGTCTTTGCTTCCTCACAACATGAAAGACTAATTGTACAGAACAAGCCTTGATTGATTATATTTAAAGATCTAATTTAGATACCTAAGTCATAACAGGCTTACTAATTACCCCACAGATATGTTTAAAACCTGTTTCATAATTTAAAGGTAGAGGGACAATATATCCGCAGTGGGCACATCCCTTAGATTAATTTTTAAAAATACATTGTATTGCTAGTCATTTGTTTCCACATCACTTAGATTTATCAGAGCACCCCCTTTCCATCCTCTTCTGCAGATTCAGCCTTTATAACAAAGAATGAAAAAGAAGGGAGCAAAATTAACCAACACACTGAGTAGTTCTGCCCTCTGCAGTGTGCCACGGCCACAGCCACAGCCACAGGCCCCCACTTTTGTCCCTCGGCCATTCCACTCACACACAGCTTCAGGGACTGTCTTCCTCCTTGGGTTTGCTGTTTTCTGGAGTCCTACCTATTTGTTCCACTCTGCAAGAGCCCCTCTGCACCAGGCTTTCCATGCTCCTGCTGGCCCAGCCAGACTCCATTCCATTCACACACTGGGACTTGGGTGTTGTGCTCAGAGCTCTGTGATCGAGGGACCGTGGTGGATAGGGAGGCCCTGGACTCACTTTCTCCCGTCACTCGTTCTGAATTGCTTCCCAAAGTGCTTGGGCCAAGTCACAGCTTTACCGATGCTGAGACAGGCCTTGCCTGTCTTTTCCCAACCCCTCCAGCCTTGCCTTGGTCACTGTTGCCCATTGGCCAAGTGTGATGGGGGACCTCAGAGTTGCTTTGGTGGACATCTGACTTGTCAGCAATTAGGAGCATCCTTCACAGAGCTGAGAACCATGGCGCCCTTTGGCAGCTTCTGTCCTGTCAGACGGCCCTTGGCCTTGTGTGATTCTGAGAATTGCAAATATGCCTTGGGGAGCAGAGCTTTGTCAGGGGGTCGAGAGAAGTGCTTTGTGCCCAGTGAGCCACTTCCCTTCTCATCCCTTTGGTGTTCATTTTGTCTGGGTAAAGACTCCATTTCATGCAGTTGAAATGACCCATTTTATCTCTTTTTCCAGTCAGTCAACAGGCATGTATTGAGCACCAGGAGCTATGTGCCAGGCACTGTGACGTGCTGGGGACAAGAGGATAGGGAAGAAGGCAGCCCTCATCCTGCAGGATCTCACAGGATCCGCCGTCCCCTGTTTGGTTGAGCATCCACAGACGCCCTCCCCCCGTTCATTTTGTCAGGACTTGTGGCTCCTCTGTTCTGAAACAGAAAGGGGATGATTCTGTGATTTGCTTTTCTGAAGAAAGAGTGAACTCTGGGGACTTGGGGGGGGTCACTCAGTCTGGGAACTGAGGCTCAGAGAAGCTGAGGGACTTGCCTGGGGTCACACAGCAAGTTAGCTGCAGGGCGGGGCCCTCTGCTTTGGGGTCGGACCACACAGTGCTTGTGATGCCAGAATTGTGCCAAACCCCAGCAGTGAGAATTCTTACCAAAGCACCCTGTGTCTCAGGAGTGCTCAAGTCCTTGGTTCAGAGAAGAGGCTAAATCAGACTGTGACCGTGTTCATCTGAATATCTGTAACAAAATGTGCTTTTATGCAATGCTCATATGCTAGGTATATAGTTAGTTATGTACCAATTCAGCTTAATAGTTTCATCAAAGTGCAAAATGCCTTTTTTTAAATTCCAAGATTTATGGCTCTATTATTTTATATGCATTTTATTTGCTTGGGACAGTTTAGAAAGTTCTGGTTTTCTCCTGTATCCCCAGGTTCAGTCAGCAGCCCTTGACGAGATGTTTCAGCAGACAGAGGATATCGTGTATCGTTATCACAAAGCAGCTCTTCTTTTGGAAGGCTTGACAAAAATCCTGCAGGACCCTGCAGACATCGAGAACGTGCACAAATGTGAGTGTGTGTGCATATGCGCCCGTGTCTGGAGCCCGGCCATACTCTCTGGCTCCGGCTCAGGAGGCTTCTCCTTCACAGCCATCTCCCCCTTTCCAGAGGTTATTAATCAGAAAAATACTGTCTGTGTCTTCAGAGGGGTAGCTTGGTTGTGTCCCAGTGAAAGTGCTGGGGGGGAGGGGAATAGCATCCTGCTCAGAGAACGTGCGAGCTCCTTGCTCACAGCCACTTCCTGGCAGACTTGCTTGGTCAGCGTTTTTGAAGCACCTGCTGCTTGCCAGGCATTGTGCTAAGTGCTGGGGATGCAGAAGTAGATGAGAAGTAGCACTTGCCCTCAGGGAGCTCCCAGTCATCGTACAGGCCTGGACCTGGGGCGTTCTCAGCAAACAGTCCAAGTTGGATGAGTCTTATCCCCATTTTCAGAAGAAGAAACCAGTGCTAAGATTAAATGACTTGGGCAGGATCACACACCCTAGTGAGGGGTGGGTCCCTCAGGATTTGGTCCTGATTTTAGATTCTGAAAGGCCTCGCTTCTCCAGGTTTGCCATTTGAGCAGGTTAGCAGCTAGAAATAAAAGTCTCCAGGTTTGCCTGGAAGATGAAAGGGTTGGGAGGCCTGCCTCCTCCCCTCCAACTCTAACCTGGCTTTATCTGGACGGCTGTGAGTGAGGATCTGGTCCCTGGAGAAGTCATCGTCTTCTTTCAGATTTCAGGTAGTTCAGTTATCCACAGCTTATAATGTCCATGCTGAAGGAAATTTTCTGGTTTTGCTTGCAGATAAATCTAGTATTGAAAGAAGGCTCTCTGCGCTCTGCTATGGTGCTGTGACTGTCTATGAGCCATAGCCTCTCCCATGGACCGAGCAGTGGTGACATTAGTGGGGTGGGGGCCGGAGCCCTCCCCCAGGGAATATTGGTGACTACCAAAGAGAATATCACTGATGCAGAGAAGAACAACAGCCCCTGAACTGCTGCGGTATTTGTAAGGATGGTGTATCAGATGGATAGAGAAGCCTGCCCTTTCCTTTTCTCTCTTAGAAGCAGAAGTGAAAGACTCTCCCTGGGTTTCAGTCTCAACTTGGTAAGTGTGCCTTGGACTGAATGATGGATCAGTGCAGTTGTCCTGCCCAAGGATGCATCCCCAGCAGTGGGGGAAGATGCTGCTGGAGGTGGCGTCTCCTTCAAAGTTTGCCTCTCAGACTGTCAGGAAATGCCAAGGCATATGGCAGGAAGGGGCAGGTCTGACTCTGGGGCGAGGCTGGCTGAGGCCTGCATCCGGAAAGGGACAAGCACCTTTTGAAGGGATGATGAGTTGGCCCTCTTGTGTCTCGAGTCTCGGATTTGATCTGACGTGGCTACGTGCTTGATCTCCTTCCAACAGATTTCATGTTGCACTAATTTACTAAAGCTATTGTATTGGACTTTGCAGAACTATTAATTTAACACAGATAAGGCACAATGGACTTACTCCAAAAAAGTTTCATTTTATTGTAAATAAATCCTTTGCGGAATTTCAAATGTAACTTCTAGGAGAATTTTAAACAGACTGTAAAAACTTATATTCATGTGACCCTTTGCCTTTTTTTACCTTTGTCTACAGCTACCAATTTTTTCAGTAATGGAAATGTTTTGAGTTCCTGGTTTGTTTTTACTTTTCCTATATAAGGCTTGGTTGCGTGTTTTGTTGTGCATGCAGAATGTGCATTAATTAGCGCCTGTGATCTCAAGGGGTGTGTTAAAAGCGCTCTCTGTCTGCAGCTCTTGGGCAGTGTTAGAACCAGTGCTGGAAATTGAGAGGGGCTCTCGCAGAGGCTTGGGGCCCAAACCAAGGTCGGTCATCGAGATGCTCGTTGGTGACGTGGGCTTTCTACATCGAGGTTATGAAAAATCAGGTTTGTTTTTTCTTACGGAAGCGGGGGTGGGGGCTCCCCCGCCTGGGTGGGCACTTTTCATTTCAAGCTCAATTCTTGCAGCTTACCAAATAGTAAGGCCTGGAGTGTTCGGGCAGAGCGCCTGAAGGCTCCTCTGGAAATGGCTCCGATACTGTATTTTATTTTGTTTTGGTTACTTAACTGCTTGAATACTTGAATAAACCATTCTCCAGAACAAAACCATTTTAATCCTTTTAGATAACGTGGTCTGAACTCTTGGACAAAGTTGTGCAGTAGCTCTGGCCTCAGTAGCATTGTAGTGGACCGATGAGAACCATGAGTTTCCTTTACTTTGACAAAGTAATGTAATTTTTACCTTATTTATCTGTATGAAATTCCAGCAGTTAATTTGAACGTTTATTTATATAATGTTTGTATTTTAGGTCTTTAATACAGTGGTTCTACCTCTCATTTGTAACAGCATGTGTTCTTCTGGAAACTAGGGAATAACCCACTGAACTGTTGTGCGAGAGCCTTTTTATTATCGCCTGTATAAATGTACATTAAGGTAAAATAAAACTGACAACGGTTTCTCGGTGCAGTTTGGTCTCTTCCAGAACTTTGATTCCTGAGAGGTGGGTGGCTGCTTTTCAGCCTGGCTAACAGTGTATATGCACATGTAATATTACCTGTATTCTTAAGGTTTGCAAAAACACTTTCGATACGTTTTCATTTGACCTCACAACACCCTGTGAGGGAGGTCCTGACAGATGAGGAAACTGGGGCAGAGGTTAAGTCACACTGCTGGCAAGTCAGCCCAGACGTCCAAGCCCAGCGTGCTGTCCAGTGCCGCCCTTCACTGCCTGTGCAGGCACCCCACGCTTCTCTGTCACAGATCCTCAGAGAATAAAATTGTAGAGTCACGGAAGTGGCAGTTCAGAGAAGCTCTTAGTCATTTGCCCAAAGGCCAGTGTAACTCCTGGGAGTCCTTCCCCAGTGCTTGACTGGCTGGGCGGCTTCCCTCAGCTCCTGTTTGGGTCGGCCAGTCTCATCTTTTCCCAGGTTTCCCTTACTACTTCCTTTCTGGGAATATGCTATGAAGGTAGTAGATCCGGTCTGCATTATGAGCATCTGGAACTGACTCACAATCGAAATTGTCCTCCAGCATCCCCTTGGCCAGCAGATTGGAAAGTGCCATCCACTCCTACACCGTCAAACATCCCTTATCTGGGGATTCACACATCTTTTTTGTCAGCCCTAATCGCTCCTCGGAGGCCCATTGTTTCCAGTTGCTTAGGGGACATACCCACTTTGTTCTCCCAGCATCACCCCTTAAAACTCAACAGGTTTAGACGAGACTCTTATTCCTCACTGTGTCCTCTCCCCCCAGTCCCATTCTCTCTTTCCTCTTTTTCTTATAATAATATAACCTCCCTCCCCAGTGTCTGGGTCTGAAAACTTGCCATCTTTAGGTGGGGAGAAAGAGGTTGATTAGTTGACAGGCTCTGTTAGTTCTACCTTGAATATCTTTCCTACCTACTTCTTCCTTATCTCTGTCTTGGATTACTGCCCCTAACATCCTTCTGTGTCTCCATCCTTTAGGGAGGGGGGTGGATCTTAACTTGGCGTTTGTTAGGTTGCTTTTAAAAATATTTTGGCAGTAGTATTTCACCATATTTAGTTTCCTCTGACATCCTCTTTTATGCATTTAAAGACATTCTGAGAAGGGCATTCAGAGACTTCACTAGGCTGCCAAAGGGGTCTGTGATGTAAGGAAAGAGTTAAGGGTCTGAGGTCGCATTTGAACTCAGGTCCTTCTGACTCCAGGGCTGGTGCTCTACTCACTGCACCACCTAGCTGCCCCTCAGGTGCTCATTTTCAGTGTTCCCATTGTCTTAGGAGAAAAACCTGAGGTTTAGGGAAATTTGGAGGTCTTTCTGGGGTTATGGATCGGGAGGATTGACAGAGTGGAGACAGGAACTCGTGCCTACAGGCCTCACTCTCACCTTTACGCCCTACTTTGGGCATGCTACCTTACAGCCCAAGTACAAGGCTGTTCATTAGGTCTCCTCCTACCCTTCCCTCTCAGCTTCATCTCAGAGGTCATGTCCATTTCTTTCATTGACGATGCTGCCCCCTTCAGAGGTGACCAGGCCCTGCTTCAGGTGTAAGTTATTTAGCAGCAACACCAACAGGGTCTCACAGTTTTCTGCCCCAGCTCTTTCCTTCGGCAATCACTTCTTACGAGACTGCTCACATTTCTCTGAATTCCTCATATTTGCAGTTGCTGAGTGTTGTATTTGTAGCCTCTTCAGAAGCAGCTTTTTGCTTCATAGCATGTACCTATCTTTCTCTTCTTTTCCATTATTTTCCGTAATTTTCCAATTATTTGGCAATAATTGTTTTTTGGACCCACTATTGCAAAGAACCCTTCCCTTCTCATTGGCAGACTGTGCTTCCTTCGTTAAGTGCTCAGTTTCCCTTGATTTCTCTTGTTGTCTAGGGGTGCTGGGAACCCCGAAATCCAAGAGTACAGGGTGGGGGTCTGCCTTGAAAGAATTGGACCACTCAAGCCTTCTTTCAGTCAGACAAGGTTTATGTCACCAATATAAGCCAGATTTTCAGAATCTGGACAATTTAATGGGGGAAAGATATCAATGTTTTTATACAGAAAGACTGTGGGAAGATCTGGGGGGGGGGGGATTAAGGAGTGTCAAAAAGTAATCAAGGTGGGCTGGGCTGGGCCAGATGTCCCAGGGGAACACCAGGGACTGGGTTCTTGAAATTTGTGGGATAGTTCAAGGGCCTTTCCTTTTGGGGGTCCAGATCCCCCACACTCAGGCAGTCGTACTCCCCAAATAAAGGGCAGCCATAACTAGACACTACCTGAGATGTTCAGTCAGAGTAACCAGTCTTGCTCATACCCCTTCTCAAAATGCTTGTGTTCTGCAGGAACATGGCCTACCCCTGAATATCTGGGGTGTTCTGGTGACTGGCCGTTCCCCAGAAGTGTTGACCCCTTGATGGTCCTTGGGTTTGCTGATGGTTCTTCCCAGCTATTTCATTAGTCAGAGCACACACGAGACCCAGACAAACAAAAGGATGTTTCCAGGAGAGCTGGATGAGGATGTGGTCTAAACGCTGATTTCTCTTAGCCCCCAGTGCCTCCTCCTAGCCAAGAGGGATTTGCAGAGAAGGGCTTGTTTTGCTTCCTGCTAGATACATGCAGCATCTGCTGGAAAGGCAGAGGCCCAGGAGGATTAGTCAAGGATGAAATAGGAAATAGCAGAGAGGAGGAAGCAGAGATTCAGGGGCTGCCTGAATATTGCCAGATCAGAAAGGCGTGGCATGGCCAGGCTTCCTCCCAGACAATGGAAACAGCCTAGGACACAGGCGACCCTCCCTTCAAATTTAACTGTCTCCTTGCTCAAAATTCCAGCTCTAGTCCTTCTGCCAGACGGTCCCAGTGGAATTAAGCAGGCATTCAATGAGGCTGTTCTCTTGTGCTATTTTGAGAAGAAACACAGAAGGTTTATCTCTCCCTCAGTCCTATTTGCTCTATACCGTCTAGTGACATTTCTCCCCCTTCACATCCTTCTTTCCTCCATTAGAGTCAATCAGCAAGCCCATCAGTGCCCACTAAGAGCCAGGCACTGTGCTCTAGGTCCTGGAAATATAGAAAGCAAAAACATGAAATGGTCCCTGCTCTAGAAGGTGAGAACAGGGACTGAATTTTGCCTTTGAGTCCCCAACTGGGCGGTACTTAATACAGGCTTGTTGGATGAAGGGAGGGAACATGAACCTAGAAATTTATTGAGTATAAATACATAAGAAGCAAAGCTCTTTTCCAATGCTCCATCAAGGGAAGGAGATGATCCTAGGTTATCTTTGTTTTTAAATCAGCTCTATTTCCCCTCTACCCGAGAAGTTATCACTTAGCAACTAGACCTCTGATTCCACCCGTGTAGAACTTCTGGGGGAGTGAAGTCGCTCCCCTCACCAATACAGGTCAGTACCTTCCCTATAACTGAGTCTTTTTAAAGAGTTACCTGGAGCTCTGAGAGGCTACATAACTTGGCTAAGGTCATATATAACCAATGCATATCAGAGGCAGGGCTTGAAACCAGGTCTCAAGGCTTTGGAAACCCCCTTGAACTCTCCTGGAGTTTCCCCATTTATTCTGGTGTTCTCCTGATCCTCTCAGCTGGCCTTCCATTCTCTGGATTGCCTCGGGCTACTTCCCACCTATATTCTAGACTTCCGGTCACCCCAGCCTACTGGCCAAGGCTAGATCCCTCCTTTGGTCTTTCTGTATGTATGATCCGTTTTGTTTCCATGCAAGTGCTCACATTGAATCTGACCCACTTACATTAGCATTGCAAATGTTCAAATTCCTTAAAAGTTTGGCCAAATATGGTGGATCTTTAATAATAAACCTTGTTTTTCTTTGACTGAAAGAAGACTTGAGTTGAATTCATTTGGGCAGGACCTGTGTGTGTTGCTATTTCGAGGTCCCAGGGCCCCTAACCCTCAACATCCCTAGACCGCATAGTTGATAGAGCGCTGGACCTGGAGTCAAGAAGACTCAAGTTCAAATCCTGCCTCTGACATTTATTAGTTGTGTGACCCTGGGCAAGTCACTGAACCTGTTTGCCTCAGTTTTCTCATCTGTAAAATGGGGAATAATAATAGCACCTACCTCCCAAGGCTCTTGTAAGGACCAGACAAAATAATCATTTGCAAAGCCCTTAATGCCCGGCAATATTAAACAGTATAGAAATGTTATCTATTATTGTCACAGTATTCCACTGTCACTGCCTGCTTCTGCAAGGAAGGCAGGCAGGTAGATTTTCTCATTTCTCCTTTTTATAAAAATGAATTTTGCCATCAACAGCAAAAGCAAACATTTCCACGTGGGCAAATATGGGATGGAGGAGTCCTCTTTAAACAAAAGATGTGTCTAGAGCTCCGGACGGCCTGCTCAGTCTGAGTGGACTGTTGGGTGAGAGAGCCTTGGTATGTACTCTCGAACGAATACATGAAAAAGCATTTATTAAGTGCCTACTGGGTGCAGAGCACTCTCCCCTGGTCAGGCCACACCTGCAGTATTGTGTTAGGCTTTGGGGGGCCGGAGATTAGAGACCATCCTGAGGACAGTCAGTATGATGGAGTTTGAGGGGGGGCTGCTTCCCTCCCACACCCCACTCCACCCCACCTTTGTGTTCTGAAGGGCTTTTAGGTGGAAGAGGGAGTGTACTTGTTCAGCTTGGACCCAGAGGGGAGCTCTAGGACCTGTGGGTTATAGGAAGATTTATCCAACAGTAATAAAAACGGCTGCCTTGAAAAACATGGAGTTCCTAGTCCCTGAAGGTATTTAAGCAGAGACTGGATGGTCTCCTGGTGGAAATGTTAGGGATTCATGCTTCAAGCAGAGAAATCACAGTAGGCGATTCCAGGGTCCCTCCCGGCTCAGGTTCTATGACTCTGTGGCTTTATTTTGCATGGATTTTTTCCCCTTTCTGATTCTTTCTCCCTCTGCAAAGCTCAACATCCAGAAGGCTCAGGTTGGCCTGAGCATAGACCCTTTTACTTGCATGAGGAAAGCGGGCTGGGTTCATTTGTCTGCCCAGGAATGACCTTCCTGCACAAGCTGCTGAGACAAGAATGAAGAATTAAGACCAAGGTCTTGTTCTTAAGTTGCCAGAACTCGATGGTTTTTCTTTTCTCGTTCTTGGAAGCTCGAGGGTTGTCCCTCTGGGCCACCTCTTACTGACTTCTGTTCATTACCTTGACAGCAAACCCTACTGGTTTGTCCAGGATCCAGGTGATTCCGGGACGCCTTCCCCAGCTCACCCACCTTTCCAGATTTGTCTCAATGGAACAGGTCCTCCAGTGTTGCTTTCTTTGGGCCTCAGACAGCATGTTGCTGGATGGCTTAGCCAGACAAGGCTGAATTGCCCCATTTTATTTTATTTTATCTATTTATTTTTTTTAATTTACTTATTTAGTTTTAGTTTACAAAATTCAGTTCCACAATCACTTGAGTTTCAGATTTCTCCCCTCCCTTCCCCCCCTCCATGGTGGCGTGCAATCATGTATAGGATCTGCAAATACTTTCACATTGTACAATAGTTCGTTAATATAGAAGGGTTGTAACCAATGAGTGATTACTGGGAAAAAAAAGCAAAACCAGACATGAAAGAGAACGATGGCGTGTTTTGCTTCAGTCTCCATTTAAACTCTAGTCTTTCTAGATCTTTCTCTGAGTTTATCTCCTTCTATCCTGAGGCTTGTAGAGTTGTCTTTAGCTGTGCGTTGTTGAGGATAGTCCAGTTTATCAATGTTGGTCATCACATGTACGATGTGTCTGTGCTTGTGTACAGGTTTTGCCTGGTTCTGCTCTTCTCACTTAGCATCAGTCTGTATAAGCCTCTCCAGGTAATTATGAAGTCCATCTCCT
>CM053584.1:371391823-371405233 GCA_028627135.1 Pseudochirops cupreus
AGGGTTCGGGTTTATATACTATAGCTAAAGCCCTTACGTCATACTTTCTCATGGGAAACTTCATGTAGTTTGCTACATGAGGTGCCTAACTTGCAACTTTGCAGGAGGCTACTCCTGTGGGACACTTCCCTGCTTTCTTATCCCATGCATGACTCCTTTATCTATAGCACTCAAGTGGCCAGGGTCTCAGGGACAGCCAGAATGTTCCAAGCCTCTCTTGCATGGGGGATGAATAATGGGGAGTGGTGAGTCAACATCCTGAGATACTGGGCCTGGGTTGGGGGAGATGGGCTTAAGAGGGGTTCTTGGCCTGGATTCATGCCCATAGCAGACCCCTCAGAGGTCTGAGGGCACCTAGGAAATCTCATTAACTATGCATATTTTCAAGAAATGAAATGAATGAAATTTTTAACATTTTATTTAATTAGCATGAATGAAATTTCATAGGAAGACATAGGAGACCTCATTAATTAATTAAATTAATCTCATTAATATGGAAAATAGTCCCCGATAGTTAATGAAAGCTTTTATTCTATATGAAATTATCATGGCTAAAATTTATGCTAATTAAATAAAATGATGTTGAAAATTTCATTTATTTCATTTCTTGAAAATATGCATAGTTAATGAGATTTCCTATGTGTCCAGACTTTAGGGACACCCCGTGTGTATGTGTATATATATATACACACATGTATGTCCACATAATATACATATGTGTCTATACATATACATACAAACACTTAAATATACGTATATGCATAGTTAAAATCCTGTATATATAATGTGTATATACATACATACATGTAAATATACAGTTTACACTTATACACATATATGTTAGTCTGTACCACGCTTATTTCCACCTGTCTCTTGCTTCTCTGAAGGTAGACAGCATCCTCCTTCATAAGCCCAAATCTTTCTATGCTTTTCTAATTCAACCAGTTCATTATTTCCTGCACCACAGCAATATTCCAACCCAATCACATTCTCTCTGAGAGATTGTCTCAATCTTTTTTTACCTTATATTATGGTTTAAGGTCTGATATTGCTGAATCTGTTTCCTTTTCCCTTTTTCTTCACCTTGTCTCTTTGAAGTTTCTGACCCTTCGTTCTTCCAAATAAACTTTATTATTTTTTTTAACTCAATAAGATAATTTTTTTTAGTAAATTTAATTGGTATGGCATTACAGAAATAGACTAGTTAGGTAAAATTGTCATTTTTTATATTGGCTTCACCTACACATGAACAATAAATACTACTTCAGTTGTTTAGATTTTACTTTACTTGAATAAAAAATGTTTTATGTTTGCATTTGTATGGTTCCTGAGTCTGTTTTGGCAAGTCTCAGGTATTTTATACTATGTAAAACAACATTGAATAGCATGGCTGACATTTAGTGTAGTTTCACTATTGATTAAATCTATTTTAACTTCAACTTTGCCTGAGATCATGACACTACTCCTGCTTTTTCTACATGCTAAATTCTCTTCCTGGCCTTTTTTTGTTTGTGTATATCTCTCATTTTTATAGCATTTCCTGAAAGAACATATTGTTAGATTTGTAATCTGTCAGTTTCTACCCTATATGTAAATTCATCCCATCCATGTTCTAAGTTATAATTACTTGTTATATATTTCCCTCCTTCCTATTTTCCTGCACTGTCTTTCTCACTCTATTTCTATCCCTCCTTTCTCCTCTACTTTACTTCTACCCTCTGCCTTACCCTACTATTCTTTTACCTACCCACCCCTTCAAGAATCCCTCCCTTATCCTTCTCCCCCACTCTATCCCCTTACCCTCTTGTTTTTTTTTCTGAATTTAGAAGACTTTTATGACTTTCTAACAAGTGGTAATATTTAAAGCCAGAAAAAAGAAAGAGAAAACCCCTCACCATTACTGATCAAACAGTTGAAATAAAATCTAAAAATATGTACAACATGTAACCCTTGTGGACCTCCCTCCTCTGCAAAAGGGTGGGTTGGGATGGGATGGGAGTGTCTTCTAGAAGCTGAGACATGTTTGTTCACATTTTTGTCAAGGGGAGAGTTTGCCAATATCTCCACTTGAATGTAATGTCACAGACTTGATAGCCCCTTCTTCCCAGGATGCTAAGCATCCAAAGGGTTGGGGAGCCAGATTGGTCTGCTTGGTTGAAGACAGAAGAAGTAACAAGAAACAAGAGAGGGAGAGGGCAAGAAGGGCTAGCCAGAAATCTTTCCCAGCATGCTGGAGCAGCTAGTTAGAGATCAGTTCTCCTCTCTGGGGTTCAGTACCTGAGACTTCACGCACCCCCACAATACACAAAAACCCTGGTGACTCCTCTGAGAAATAGTATCCATGGGAAGTCTTTGTAGGGAATCCTACCTCCTGCCTTATCTGTTTTCCATAAATTGGGAATTTCTCTGAGCTGGAAAACCTTGGAATCTCAGCACTCCCACCATTCAGAAAAAGGGAGAGGAGGGGAGGAGACACAGGGAAGAAGGAAGGAGGAGAGGAGAGGAGGACAACCTTGACCTCCAGAGATGATTTTGTCTGCTATATCTGAGACCCCCTGTGTTTGCTGTATTTTGGCACAGCTCACTGAAGACAAGAATCGGGTTTGTTGTCATTGTTTGCTTTTCTGTGTATCTCCAGCACTTAGCCCAATGCTTAGCACGTAATAAACATTTAATAAAAGTTTCTTGACTAATCGATATTGCTATGTTTTCTTTCTAAGTAAAATGCTTTTGCTTTCACAACAACATGAGGTCAAAGATGGCTTGTTTCGAGCTGACTCTAAATAGGAGTTTCCAATGGATGGGGGCTAAGCCAAAGGGATGGCAAGACGTGCAGACATTAAAAATTTTTTAAAATGTCATTTATTTATTTATTATTAGTCTTCAATATTCATGTTTATAAGATTCTGAGTTCTAAATTTCCCCCCCTTCCTTCCCCTCTCCTCCCCTCCCCAAGAAAGCATGCAATCTGATATAAGCTATACGTGTACAATCATACTAAACATCGTTTCACATTACTCATGTTGTGAAGAAGAATCAGAGAAAAGGGGGAAAGCCATGAGAAAGAAAAAACAAAAAAAGAGAGAAAAGAGTCTGCTTTGATCTGCATTCAGACTCCATAGATCTTTCTCTGGATATAGAGAGCATTTTCCATCATGAGTCTTTTGAAATTGTCATAGACCATTGAATTGCTCAGAAGAGCTAAGTCTATCATCACACACTGTGGCTGTTACTGTTACAATGTATTTCTGGTTTTGTCCACTTCATGCAGCATCAGTTCATGCACATCTTCCCAGATTTTTCTGAAATCCATCTACTCACCATTTCTGATGGAACAATAATATTCTATTACATTTACATACCCCAACTTGTTTAGCCATTCCCCTACTGATGGGCATCCCCCTAATTTCCAATTCTTTGCCGCCACAAAAATTGCTGCTAGAAACATTTTTGTACGTATGGGTCATTTTCCCTTTTTTATGATCTCTTTGGGATACAGCCCTAGAATTGGTATTGCTGCAATCAAAGGGTATGAACAGTTTTATAGTCCTTTAGATATAGTTCCAAATTGCTCTCCAGAATGGTTGGATCAGTTCACAACTCCACCAACAATATATCAGTGTTCCAATTTTCCCACATCTTTCCCAACATTTATCTTTATCATGTTAGCCAGTCTGCTAAGTGCAAGGTGCTACCTCAGAGTTGTTTTAATTTGCATTTCTCTAATCAATAGTGATTTTGAGCATTTTTTTAATATGACTATAGATAGCCTTAATTTCTTATTCTCTAAACTGCCTGTTCACATTCTTTGACCGTTTACCAATTGGGGAATGACTTGCATTTTTATAGATTTGACTCAATTCTTTATATATTTTAGAAATGAGGCCTTATCAGAGACACTGGCTGTAAAGTTTATTTTTCCTGTTTTCTGCTTCCCTTCTAATCTGGTTGCATTAACTTTGCTTGTGCAAAAACTTTAACATAATCGAAATTATTCATTTTGCATTCCATAATGTTCTCTATTTCTTGTTTGGTCGTAAATTTTTCCCTTCTCCACAGATCTGACAAGAAAACAATTCCTTGTTCTCCTAATTTGCTCATAGTTTCACCTTTCGTGTATAAATCATGATCTTATCTGATATGTGGTGTAAGATGTTGATCTACACCTAGTTTCTGAAGGGCAGACATTTTTATGGGACTTGAAGTTTTGTCAGTTGCTTTATAGACATTACTTTAGGTGACCCTCATAGTAAGCCTGTAAGGGAGGAGCTTAGAGGAGCTCTCCTTTCACAAATGGAGAGATTGAGTCTCAGAGGAATGAAATGACATGCCCAGAATCACACTAGTAAATGTGAGGTGTCATTCAAACTCTAGTGTTCCAACCATTGAACAACCTGACCATGAGGCACCTGGAGGTGACCATGAAAACAGCTGGGGGAGAGAAGGAGGGTTGAAAAGCTATGACACTCTTGTCACAGTGAGACAGAAGACCTGGCAAAGATCCCCCCATTTTCTAGACACCTTGGAGATACCCAAGTCACTACTGCCCCCTGCCCTTGTCCTGGCCTCAGGCACCATTCAGAATGAATTGCATCGTTTCTGCTCATTACATCCCCATGGCTGCCCAAAGGAGGTGCTGTCTTCATGGCCAAGAAGGTTATATAACCCAAGAGCTGTTTACTTCCATCTTGGTAGATTTTGATCTGCCCCCAGGGACTTGGCTTGTGAGAACTTCTTTACTGAAGCAAACAGAAATTTTTTGTGCAGCCAAAGAGTCCTTGCTCCAATGTGCTCTCTGTTCCCCTCCCTCTTGCAAAGAGGCTAGACAAGAAGGGAGCATTGATTGATCTGAGGAGGCTTCTCCAATCTGTTTGATGTTGTAGAGAGGTCATGGGCACATAGAGCCAGAAAGGTCCTTAGATTATCTTGAGTCAGACCCATCTCTGTTCAGAGAGAGAAGAGAGACAGATGCCTCCAGAGGGGAAGTGGCTCGTTCAAGGTCACACAGCTAGCAAGGAGGCAGAGCTGGGATTTGAACCCAGGCCCTTCGATTTTAGATACAATGTTCTTTCCATTATGCCATACTGACTGCTAGTCCAGGAGACCTGGGTTCAAGGGTCAGCTCTGATATTGACTTATATTGTGTCCTTCGGTAAATGTTTTCTCTATCTTCAGTGTGATTCAGAACATCATGTATTTCCAGAGCCTTGAATGTCAAACCAAAGCATGACTAATGGATGACAGCCTGATGCCTTGTGGAAAGAATGCCTAACTAGGAAACAGGAGAACAGGGTTCTAGGTCACACTAACCTACTTGTATGGCTTTGAGTAAGTCACTTCTCGATCTCTGGGCCTCAGATTTCTTCTCTAGGCCTTTGGTGGCTGTGGCTTCAATCACTGCAGGAGCTGGGGCAACTTCCTAGGATATTGGCTGCAGACAGTGGGCTGGAGGCATGTCTATTCCCAAGGCTCTTGGTTTCAGGGGCCTGGACTATCTCCATCAGGGTCCATGGGGAGATGGTGGTCAAGGTGGCAGTGGTGGTTTGGCTTGCCTGGCCCCTGCTGTTTCCTGTATTTCCCCCAGGGTGCCTTGCTACCTTAGCCAGGCTGGTCTGCCTGCCCTGTGTGTGGCAGTTGGTGGGATACCTGGTCCTGTGATATAATCAGAAATACAATTTGGAAATAGCATCTTGGTAGCTGAGAGGACATGGAGCAGAACGGGAAGAGGCTTGTAGCAGGAACAATGAGAAAGTGAATGTGATGGTCTAGGCAGGAAGTGAAGGGGGCCTGGGCTGGGGGGTGGCTGTGTGAATGGAGGGAAGGAAGGGAGAGTATACAAGAGACTCTGTAAGAGTAGAAATGATGAAAAGTGACAACTGAGTGAATATGTGGGCTGAGTGAAGGTGAAGAATCAAGGTCTGCTTTCAGGCTGCATGCCTGGATGACTGGGAGAATGATGGGAACAGAAGACGCGTGGGTGGGGAAAGATGAAGACTTCTGTTTGGGTCATGTCCAGTTGAGTTACCTAACCCAAGGTAGCTCATTTGAGACGTCCAAAAGGCAAGCGGTGATGCAGGAACAGAGTCCAGAGGGAGGAGTTAAGGCTGAATCTGGAGATGTAAACATAGAGACAGTCATTGAAACTATGGGAACTGATGAGATGATGGATCAAGGTAGGACAGAGAGGGAAGAAAAGGGGGCCCTGCTCAGAGCCTTGGGCACTGGGCTAATCAGCATAGCATGGATGAAGATTCCTCAAAGGAAACTGAGAAGGAATGGTCTGGCTCCAAAGACAGACTGTGCCAAGATGGTGCTGTGGATTGAAAACAGAACATCGGAACAGAGAGGGTATTAGGGAATGATTGAATGCCTCCTATTGTGTAGGAAAAAGCAGAGATTCAGAGATATAATAAATAGATAGAAGAAGGGATAGATGATAAAAGGAAGGATGGCTAGCTAGCTAGCGAGATGATATAGGAAAAGATGAAAGGAAGGAAGGAAAGAAGGAGAGGTGGCTAGATAGACAAAAGGAAAGATGTTAGAAGGAAAGATAGTTAGTCAGATGACAGATAAATATATAGAAGGATAGATGGAAGAATAGATAGATAGACTGAACTATATACAATAATATTTCTCGTTAAACCCCATAATTCCTTAGGCAATCTATGAATTAGTTTTTAGCTATTGACAAAGAATCATAGGATGTTCCAACTAGAAATAAGTCAGAGACCACTTAATCCAACCTCCTTATTTTGCAGAAGAAGAAACTGAGGCCCAGAAAGAGAAGGAGTTTGCCTGAGTTCACACAGTCATGTTGTACTTATAGCTAGTAAGCTTGAGCGTCAAGGCTTGAATCTGAGTTATAATATACTAATTACATATCACTTCAAAGTTGCAAAACATTTTACATGCATGACCCCATTTGAGCCTCATGGTGAAAGTGTAAGGTAGGTATTACCTCTCCCATTTTATTCATAAGGAATCAGGCTCAGAAAGGTTATATGCCCTATCTATGATTATACAGCTAGTAAACGTGAAAGATAGGATTTGAACTCAGGGTCTTTCTTGACTTAAAGTCTGGGCTCTTTTTACTCAATATGCTCTTAATAGAAAGAACTCTAATTTAAGAGTAACAAGACCTGGTTTCTGCCAATAACTGGTAGACCTTGGGCAAGTCATGTGACCTCTCTGTGCCTCAGTTTCCTCCCTTGGGTTTGATGATGTCTAAGGTCCTTTCCTGCTCTGACATCCTCCAGTTCAATGATTCCTCTCTACTTATCACAGATGCTGCTGCCCATGTAATCTTTATTGGGCCAGACAGGCTGACTGGTTCTGTAAATGCTCAAAGGAAATTGGATGTTCTGGGGAAATCCACTTGGCAGCACTAATGTGACAGCTGGGTTTCCTGGTTGATTTCCTGAGCTTTGCTTGAGGCTTTGAGATAGGGAGTGGATGTTTGCAAAGAAGGGAGTTTTGGAGGGCAGGGCTAAGAGGGTACTCTTTTAAAAAAAATACTTTTTTCCAGTTACATGTAAAAATAATTTTTAACATTTAAAAAAATCGAATTCCAATTTCTCTCTCTCATTGAGAAGGCAAACAATTTGATATAGGTTATTCACATATACGCATACAAAACACATTTCCATATTAATTATGTTGCCAAAGAAAACACAGACCAAGAAACCCCCTAAGAAAAATAAAGTGAAAAATAGTATGTTTCAATCTGCATTCAGACTCTATCAATTCTTTTCCAGATTTTTCAACAGGAGTCCTTGGAATTGTCTTGGATCATTGCATTGCTGAGAATAGTTAATATAGTATTATTATATATCATATCATATCACATTATATCTCACATCACATCACATCATATCATATCATATATCACATCACATCATATCATATATCACATATCATATCATATCATATCATATTGCTGTTGCAATGTTTTTCTGGTTCTTCTCACTTCACTTTGCATCAGTTCATATAAGTCTTTCCAGGTTTTCCTGAAATCATCCTACTTGTCATTTCTTATAGCACAATAGTATTCTATTACAATAATATACCACAACTTGTTTAGCCATTCCCCAATTCACTGGCATCTGCTCAATTTCCAATTCTTAGCCACCACAAAAAAAGCTGCTATAAATATTTTGGTACATATAGGTCACCCTCCCCCCTTTTAAAAAATCTCTTTGGGATACAGACCTTGTTGTGGTATTGCTGGATCAAAGAGTATGCACAACTTTGTAGCCCTTTGGGCTCCAGATTGCTCTCCAGAATGGTTCGATCAGTTCCCAACTCCATCAATAGTGCATGTGTCCCAGTTTTCTCACATCTTCTCCAATATTTGTCGTTTTCCTCTTCCGTCATGTTAGTCTGATAGATGTGAGGTAGTACCTCAAAGTTGTTTTAATTTGCATTTCTCTAATCAATAGTGACTTTGAGCATATGACTATAGAAAGTTCTGATTTCATCTGAAAGCAGGATGGCGCTCTTGGTGAAGGGGTCAAGCAGGTAGATGCTTTAGAATGGATGACCCAACTGAGCTGAAGTTTGGGCCAAATGCCATGATCGGGGTTTAAGTCTTGTCTCTGATAAGTTCCACCTCTAAGACATACTGGACAAGTCACCCTGGACAAGTCACATGACTTGTTAAAACTTCAGGCAAATCTCTAAGACTATATATGGCAGGGAAAATGCATTTGCTGGCATTGATACATATCAAAGAAACCCATTGCAGAAATCAAATATCCAGTCTCTGTCTTGTTGCTTGACATCAAGCCTAAATCTGTCTCATTGCTCCTTCCTCTCACTGGCTCAATTTCTGCACTTTGGGACCAAGCAGAATAAGGGTGATCCCTCCTCCTTACGACAGCCCTTCAAATACCTGAAGTCATCTATGATTTCTGCCCAGAGGTATTTCTTTTCCAAGCTAAACATTCTTAGTTTCTTTGATCCTTATATGACATAGATTCAAGGCCTTTCACCATTCCAGCTGTCCTCCTCTGAACTCTTTTCTGCTTAATCAATGTTCTTCCTAGGTCATGGAGTTCAGAATTGGACACACCACTCCAGATGAGGAGTAAGGTGGGAAGAACACTGTAGGCTGAACATCTCTTTATTTCTGGAATCCAAGTCTCTGGGAAGGCAACCCAAGATCACATTAGTTGTTGTTTTTTTTAAACTGTTATACCCCACTGTTAACTCATATTGTTCTTGGTGTACACTGAAATTCTGAGATCTTTTTCAGATGAATTGCTCTCTAACCAAACCTTTCCCATCTTGTACTTGGGAAATTGATTGCTTTTACCCACACATAAGACTTGACATTTATCTCTGTTAAATTTTACCTTATTAGATTCAGCTCAATTCTCCAGCAGTCAGGGGTTGGCCAAATTCAGCCAGTGGTCCAACTGTCTGTTTTGGCGGAGCTGAGAATGGTTTCTACTTTTTAAAAGAAAGTTTTATTGTATCTCAAAATGTAAAAACCATTCTTAGTTCACCAGTGATATAAGATCAGGCTGTGGACCAGATGTGATTCTCAGGTGATAGATAGCTCTCCAGTCCCTGCTCTAGATCTTTTTGGATCTAGACTGTCATGAAGCATGGCCTTCATTGAAGTCACTCCTTCCAACTTTGTATCATCTGCAAATCTGGTGAACACGGTATCTATGCCTTTGTCTGAGTCATTGATAACAAGGTCAAACAGCACAGAGTCAAGTACAGATCACTGGAGACCTACTGCCAAGCTGAACCACTAATGACAACACTTTGAATGTCACCTTCCATCCAGTTCGGAATTCATCTAAGTATATTATCATCTTGAAATATACTGTCTACCTCCAGATAGGGAAATGATATACTCAGAGGGCAAATTGAAGCCTGTTTTCTTTTTTTCTTTCTTTTTGGACATGGCTAATGAGGGGAGATTTGTTTTTCATGACTACACTCCCAAAAGCAAAGATAAAAACCAAAACCCAACTACAGAATTTTTTTTAAATTGTGATGTGTATACATGTCTGTGTTTGTGTGTATTTCCGCATGTACCTCACTCTATTTCTTTTGGGGGGGGGGGAAGGCAAGGAAATTGGGGTTATGTGACTTGCCCAAGGTCACACAGCTAGTAAGTGTGTCAAGTATCTGAGGTCAGATATGAACTCAGGCCCTCCTGACTCCAGGGCTGGTGCTCTATTCACTGCCCCTGTGTCCCTGATTCTTAAACAGTCTCTGGAAGTTCTTAAGACAGATGAGGAGAGGAGAGTCAGCCCATTCTTATTCCTGGTTAGCAGGTAGCAGCCCCTTGGGGGCAGAAGCCAAAATCTTACTGTAGCATTAACAGCCCAGATAATGCTTGTTTTCATGGTACTATGCTTTTCTCAAGATCTTTTCAACAATGATCTCATCTGCTCCTTCTCCTGTGCTTGGGGGTAGGGAAGCCTAGAGGTTACTCTTCTCATTTACAGATGAGGGAGGGGGACAGGAAATCCAATTCCTTTTCCTTTCTCACAAGTAAAATGTGGATGAAAGGAGGGATGGCCTTGTTAGAAGGCAGGTGACTCAATAAGCAGACCTCTAGAATGGGAGTCAGGATGCCCTGAGTTCAAATTCTGCTTCAAATACTTATTAGTTATGTGACCCTGGGCAAATCACTTAACCTCTGACTCCCTCAGTTTCCTTATCTGTAAAATGGGGGAGATTATAGCAACTACCTCCCAATGAAGTCTAAAAAAGAGAAGGAGGAATAATCATTCTACTTATCTCATTGTCGAACATTTATTAAGCTTCTATCATGTGCCAAGTTGTATCTTCAGTGAACTTCGGGGGTGGGGATACCATATACAGGTAAGTACAACCTCAAACAAAGTGATTTTTTTTATCATGGGGAGGGGTGTGTGTGAGAAAGGAGACTGATACCTGGAGGAAAAAATGAAAACAAATAACAGCCTCTTTGGGGCTAAACCTTAAAGGAACCAGAGATGCTACGAGAGGACAGGTACTTCAGGCATGGGAAAAGCAACCCACAAACCCTTTGTCATGTACAAGAACCCAGATAGGAGGGTTTGGCCGGAACAGAAGGTGCTTAGTGAGGACTAGCATGAAATCCACCTCCCATGGGTGCTCTGAGCAGTTCCCCAGCTGGCATGGGGCAGTGGCTCTGTGGTTTTTGTCTAGCACCCTATGGGGCGGATCACAGGACTTTAGAGCAAATGTTTTTTGAATGACTTTAAAGAAATAATTCTTATTCTTTGAGTTCTAACCCTGGTTTCTTCGTCTGTTTCTAGAGATTAATAATTGATAACAATGGTAACAATAAGAGCATTTATATAAGGCTTGAAGGTTGCAAAGCACTTGATGCCTACTGTTTCAGTGGCTAGCAGATGTTGTTTACTATCCGTGAGGAAATCAAGGCATAGACTTGCCCAAGGTCTCTACACTTGGCAGAGGTGCTGGAGGGAGAATCATGGCAAACCTTAAAGGGCTACCCCAACGTGGATTGTTATCGTGACCAGTCCATAGTTCTGTGCTGTGGGCTAAGCAGTGAGAAAGAAATTTGGGACTGGAGTCCCTGAATGGCCTTCTCTGCAGCCTCTTCCAGCTGCTGGATTGGGCAGAATACAGAAGGTTTCCAGGGTGGTTGGGCCAGACCCATAGTTCTGGGGAGAAGCAAGAAACCAGCTGGAGCACTGAGGAATATAAGGTCTCCAAGGAGCTGCTTTGTAAGTCAGCCTAGTAAACAGTCTGCCCCCTCCAGCAACCCTCAGATTTGCACGCTTGCTTACTGGCTCCGAGCCCTTGGCTGATGGGGAGGAGAAGGTGCAAAATGTCTGGTTTTATTTGTCAAGGGTAGGGGTATTGCGCAATTCTCCAGCTCCACTCTCCACCTCCACTCCACCCCTGCCCTCTTTGCCTCCCCTGCTCTAAAATAATCTATACTAAACAGCCCTGCACTTGTTGAAGGCCCTGCTGCACCCCATATGCTCCCCTTTAAGGAGAAAAACAAAGCCTCCTTCCCTCCCTCCCTCTCCCCTCTGTCTTTGGGATGCAGAACATAGTTTAGTGGAAAGGGTGATGGATTTGAAGTCAGAGAATTTAGATTCTGGATTTACTTCCTGTGTGACCTTGGGTGGGCCACTCAACCTCTCTGGGCCTTGTCTCTAAAATGAAGAGCTTGGACTGGAGCCCTTCCAGCTGCAGGTCTATAAACCTCTGACCTGGCTCTCTCTCTCTCCCCTTCTTCTCTCTCTTCTTTTCATTCTCTCAATTCCTCTTCTCTCTCCTCTGCTCTCTTCCTCTATCCCTTATTCTCTCAAGAATAATCAGCTTTACAGATGTCCCCCACATTGGCCAGCCTAGAACACTCTGCTAGAGGTTCTAGTTCTCCTGGCTTTCTTATGCTGCTTTGAGTCGGCCTCAGAATGAGAGTCTGCTGACCTCACCTCAGTAGGCCCATTGACAGGATGGCTGCCCTCCTGTCCCCAAAGCCCAAATGGCTACACTTCTCTGATTGGAGGAACAGTGAGATTTGCCTGTTTACACAGTTCATGTCTGATAGTTTGGGGGTTGTTAATAAAAGTCCTTTTGATACACCTTGGCTAAAAGTGTACTTACAAATAGAGGGATTACTGTTTAATGGAGTGATTTTTTAAAGCATTAGGAGCAGAGCAATTTGAACCAAGAGTCCTTTGTAACATGAGGGCTATATTCCTTGGTTCCATTTTCTTTGAATTGGACATTTATCATTGGTTCTTTTCAGCCCTGCCTAGAGAACTGAGATCTCCCAGCCAAAGGTGGGAGTGGGGACTAGTTGGAACACAGGATCATGGATGGTGACCTCTTTTCTCTGGAGGAGGAGAGGGTTCCCTGCCCTCCAGAGAATACTGGCATTGCCCTGTCGGAACTGCCATCCTGTGCCCTGGAACTATCTGTGTACATGAAGCATTGTTGGCTGTTGGCATCTTCAAGTGTGACCTCAGGAGTCCTCCTATAACCCTCTCAGAAGCAGTGTGACATGTTGGAGATAGCATGAGATTTGGCATCAGAGGATATGAGTTATCCTTGTCAGGGGGAATGTTAATGACTGTTAGATGTGGCAGGAGCTCCCTCTACTGGCAGTTTGGCAGGAAGGAAGGGCAAAACTTTGCCACTGGATGGATGAGGAAGACAAGGAAGCCTAGTACCAGGACAGATGTTCCAGGTGCCAAAGAGTGAGATCTCGGCAGAGAAGGGATGAAGCAGAACTGTCTGCATGAATCTTTCCACCTATATATACCTGTCCTACACTTACATATATACCCCTACACCTAGGACTGTGCTGGAGCCAGCTCAAACCTGCTTAACAGAACTGGTTGTGAAATTTTCAATGTGAAAATTTGTACCTCAGAAATCATCAAGGCAAACAAAGGCAAT
>CM053584.1:371405733-371433770 GCA_028627135.1 Pseudochirops cupreus
ATTTTATAGTATCTTGATTTCTCATAAAGTCATTAGCTTCCAATCGCTCCAATCTAATTTTGAAGGAGTTATTCTCTTCAGTGAGTTTTTGAAATTTCTTTTCCATCTGGCAAATTCAGCTTTTTAAGGCATTCTTCTCCTCACTGGCTTTTTGGGCCTCTTTTGCCATTTGAGTTAGTCTATTTTTTAAGGTGTTATTTTCTTCAGTGTATTTTTGGGTCTCCTTTAGAAGGTTGTTGACTCACTTTTCATGATTTTCTTGCATTGTTTTTATTTCTCTTCCCAATTTTTCCTTCACTTCTCTTACTTGATTTTCAAAATCCTTCTTGAGCTCCTCCATGGCCTATAACCATTTCATATTTTTCTTAGAGGCTTTTGATGCAGGAGCTCTGACTTTGCTGTCTTCCTCCCACTCCGTGCCTTGATCCTTTTTGTCCCCCAAAAAGGATTCTATGGTCTGTTTGTGCTTCCTCTGCTTGCTCATATTGCCAGCCAATTACTTGACTTTTGAGTTCTTTGCCATGGTAGAAGTCCTCTTCCAGAATGGAGAGAGTTTTGTCCTAAATGAGTGGGGTTTTCGCAGCTGCTGGAGCTATTAGGAGGGTGCCCTTTCTACAGCCCCCACAAACTCTGGCTCACTGGCCACACACCCCAGGACCACCATCCAAGATCACAATCCAGATCCAAACAGGTTAAAGCAACAGTGATTACCCTCTGAATGGTTGCTTGGTCCCTCTATGATCTGCAGGCCAGGAGCTCCTGAGGCAGCCATGCTGCAGTGGCCACACAGCCACTGCACCTCTGGATCACACTCTTCCATCCATCCCTGTTCTAATAGAGTTCCACACTGACTTTTTACTTTGTCTTTGGTGTTTATGGGTTGGGAAGTCTGGAAACCACCACAGCTGCTGGTGATTCACTCTCCTGAAGTCTGCTCTGGCTGACACTGGTCAGGGCTGCCCTGGAGCTGTTTTGGGACTGTGCTTGGCTCCCAGCTTGGTGTGATAGTCCCTCCCTGTCTGCCTGCCAGGCTTCCTTCAGCAGGAGATTTCTTTCTCTCTGTCACTTTGTGGGTTCTGTAGCTCTAAAGTTTGTTTAGAGTAATTTTTTTACATGTATTGGAAATGATTGGAGCAGGAACTCATGCCAAGTTTGTGCTTCTACTCTGCCATCTTGGCTCTACTCTCGCCCCTTCTTAATTTCTTCTACTTCTCTTAAGTCTCTACTATTTTTATCTTTATCCTACCCATTTTTGCATGAAATGTTCCCTTGATATCTCTAATTTTCTTGAAGAGATTTCATCTTTCCCATTCTATTGTTTTCTTCTATTTCTTTGCATTGTTCATTTAAGAAAACCTTCTTATCTCTCCTTGCTCTTCTCAGGAATTCTGCATTCAGTTGCATATATCTTTCCCTTTCCCCTTTACCATTTGCTTTCTTTCTTTCCTCCACTATTTGTAAAGCATAGTTTTAGTCAAGTCTGACTTTTTATTATCACATTTTGGGGTTTTCTTGGTAGAGATACTGAAGTGGTTTGCCATTTCCTTCTCCAGCTCATTTTTTGAATGAGGAAATGGAGGTAAACAGGGTTAAATGACTTGTCCAGGGACACACAGCTAGTAAGTATCTGAGGCCAGATTTGAATTTAGGAAGATGAGTCTTCCTGACTCCAGGCTCAGTCTACTATCTATTGTGCCACCTACCTACCCTGCACTAAATATTGTAAGCTGGGTATAATTCTCATTTTTCATTCACTTCATTCCATGCTGTCTAGTCATCTCCTCCTTGCCAGCCACCTTTCTTGGAGTGGTCACACCTTCCCTCTTCCCTCTCCATCCACTTCCAGCTCTTGAACCCTGAACTACCGACCATAATTAAATCAACTCTGCCATTGTTCCTGGACGGGCTGTGCCAATCCATTTCCCTATGGCCCACTCACCATCCGTGTAACTTTTCAGATCAAAGTGCTCCTTTCTGGCCACTAGTCCTCTTTACATGTTGGCTACCCCATTAGAATGAGGACAGGGGCGGTCATTGTTTTATGTGTTTGTGTGCTGGTGCTTAGTCAATAGTAAGCACTTAATAAATGCTGATTCATTAATTTACTTGGTTTTTCCCATGTAGATTGTTGGGCCCATTGTTTGTACAGCCATGGATCTCACTGAGCATGAATTTTATTATTGTCTCCATGGGTACAAATGGTAGGCAGCATTCAGGAGTAAATTTAATGGGTGTGAATCCTTGGTAGCATTATTCATCCTCTGGGATTACTCACCTGACCTGAACTCACACTGGCAGATTGGGCTCCTGGAGGGTTTCTGACTGCTCCTGAGACTCTTTTGGGTAACTCTAAGGACCTGGATTTCTAGCATTGTCTCTTATGAGCCCCCCATTCATATGCTTTCCATTAACATCAATATGCAAGCAAGAGCTCTGGAAGATGTCACCATCTGAAGGACTACCCTCTATTAAACTATGTTTCCTTTATTTAGACTATGTCGAGTGAGTGCATCTTCCATGACACTGATTAGTACCTTTGATGAGCAGTGGATCCCTGTTTTATGCCCCTCACCACAGAATTCCAGTGTTGGAAAGAACCTTGGAGGCCATGTTGTCGCACCTGGACCTGAACAAGCATTTTCTTTACAGCATGCCTCCAAAGTAGTCATTTGTGGTTCATGTCAATAATTTTCAATTTGGTCATTTTGTTCCTAGAGACTGAACCAGTGATATTGCTTTTCAATTTAAAACTGACTTAAGATAGCTTTCAAAAATCGACTGTTAAGATATCTTCTTGCATGATCCTATCACGTGCATCAGAGTTACCTTGCTAGAGGAGGGCCTTGAAAAAGGAGTTTTGTCCTACTGAGTCAATTTTAAAAAAAATCAGCAAATGATAAACTCACAGGGAATCTTATTATTCTACACCCCTCACTCAATTGAGTAACTGTAAGTGGCACAGTGGATAGAATCCTGGACTTGGAGTTAGGAAGACTCACCTTTATGAGCTCAAATCTGGTCTCAGACACTGACTAGTCATGTGACCCTGGGCAAGTCACTTAACCCTGTTTGCCTCAGTTTCCTCATTTGTAGAATGAGCTGGAGAAGGAAATGGCAAACCACTCCAGTATCTTTTTTAAAATGGTATTTTATCTTTTCCCCCAATTATATATAAGACAATTTTTAGCATTCATTTTTAGAAGATTTTGAGCTAAATGTCTCTCCCTCCTGTCCCCTCTTCCTAAAATGGTAGACTATTTGATATAGGTTATGTATGTGCAATTGTATAAAACATATTTCCATATTAGCCACAGTTATGAAAGAAGGAACAGATCAAACATGAAAAACTAAAGCAAGTGAAAAAAGTATGCTTGGATTAGCATTCGGAGTCCATCAGTTCCTTATCTGGATGTGAATAGCATTTTCCATCATGAGTCCTTTGGACTTGTCTTGGATCACTGTGTTGCCTGGAAGAGCTTAGTCATTCACAGTTGATTGTCAGATAGTGTTGCTGATATTGTTTACAATGTTTTCCTGGTTTTTCTCATTTCAGTTTGCATCAGTTTGCAAAATTCTTTGTAGGTTTTTCTGAAATCTGCCTGCTCATCATTTCTTATAGCACAATAGTATTCCATTATGTTCATATATCACAACTTGGTCGGCCATTCCCCAACTGACGAATATTTCCACAGTTTCCAACATTTTGCCACCATGAAAAGGTCTGCAATAAATATTTTTGCACGTATAGATCCTTTCCCCTTTTTTATGATCTCCTCGGGATACAGATACCCACTCTGGTATCTTTTCTTATGCCAAGAAAGCCCCAAATGGGGTCACAAAGAGTTAAACACAAATGAAATGATTGAACAACAACAACAAAGATGTCATTTGCTATCCAAAAAAAATTGACTGGGGAGAGTGGACTCCAGCTAAATTATTAGTTACCACAAGGCATTCACACTCCCCTTCTCCAGTTACTCCTGAATGCTACCTAGCTGAAGGATGAAACACTCCCTTTTGGCTACCCTTCATTCATGGCTACACTGGGTCAAGGCAGTCATCAGTGGGCTTTGCTTCTCACTAGGCTGGGCTGCCTATAAACACTGACCTGTATTCCAGTAACTGGACCTTTAGCAGCTTGCTCTGCTGTCCTTTTGAATCTCACAAGGTCACAAGAGTAATCAGGTCTATCACCAATGCTCATCCACAGACACAGTATAGACTGAATCAACATCAGAGCTGTGTGCTCATCACTTCATATGGGGGGAGGCAGCTTCTGGAGCTAGCTTTCTCCCTTTGTCCCTCTCTGAGGCTTAAAACCAGGGATTTGCTAGAGTTCTTCCCTCTGACCTGAGGAAAATAACATATCTTTCCTTTGTATGACAAGCCTTAGAATGTTTAGTACTAACTGTGGTTAAGCCCAGGGGTATGCTGGAGCCAGCTCTTATCAGAGCCAATCATTAACTTTTCAGTGAGAACACTGACATCTTGGAAATCAGCAAATATTATAAAACAAATATTGTTTGTAGATTGGCTAGACTTAAGTAATAGAAAAAAATGTTAATAATGCAGATTAAACTGCATGCCATACATACATTTTGGAAGAGTCAGTTGTTAAACATTTACCAACACTCTCCCCTGTTCTCAGCAGTTCCTGTCTCTTCACTCTGATGCAGCCAAAGAAGAAAGAAAAAAAACTTATTCAACCTTTTGTATGCATGCTCAGATCCTGCTCAGAAGTCTGTTGAAAAGCCTTTCCTTTCTTTGTAGTAAAAGTCACAGAATATCTTCACAATGGTTAGAAAGAAAAGATGTTTTTCTGGTAGTCAACTTGGACTCTTCCCATCAAATGCTGGTCCATATTGTAAACCTGAAAGTTTGGTTAAAGGAGACAAACAGGCTAGGTGATATACATTTACATCATTTATTCCCTTAAAGCTAACAACTACATGCTGCATGGAGCCAGAAGCTAAGTTCTGACTGACTGATACAAGATTGACAAAGTTTTTTTTATATGTTTTTGGACAATCCCAGGATGTCTATTTCCCTCAGATTTATGGTCTCCATATGTTTTCTATCCATACTATGGGAAAGGAAGTTTCTTTTTTTTTTTTTTTTTGTCTTTTTGGAGGTAGGAAAGCAGGGCAATTGGGGTTAAGTGACTTGCCCAAGTTCATACAGATAGTAAATGTTAAGGTCTAAGGCCACATTTGAACTCGGGTCCTCCTGACTCCAGGGCCAGTGTTCTATTCACTGCACCACCTAGCCGCCCCATGGAAGTTTCTTAATTGTAATTACAGCTTGACAAGACAATAGAAGAAGCAGGATCAGTTGGAATTTACGATCTCAGGATGTCTCTGTTTTCCCCCCATATGGAGTATGTCCCCAAGATAAAAGAAATCCCACTATTCAGCCTTATCTGATCTCTGGAGTTGCTGATATAGGAAAGAGCACTTTTAAAGCAAAGCAAAGCAATCTGATTAATTAGTTCAGGCTTTGGATCTTACTGAGGGCCAAAAAAATGATATTAAATTATAATTAATATAGAGGATTATATCAAGCTGAGCACTCAGCACAAGGGCTAGGCTTTCATTGGTCTGTCCCCCCCCATTATATTTGTTAATGAGGGGTTGGAAAGCCCCAAAAGGTTGGTAATCACTGGTTTTTGGCATTTCTCTGATCAGCCAACCAATTAATCCATCAGAAAAAGGAAATAAGGTTAGTCTGTTTCTGGATGAAGTCATGCAGGCCATTATTAGTGATCATTCTTTTTAATTTTTTTAAATTAAGTTAAATTTAAAAAAATTTTTATTTTAGTTTTGTGAGAAATATACTCAGTCTAGGAATAAACAATACTGTTGGAAAGCTAGGAAGGTTTTCATTACCTTTATGTTACATTTATTCTTTCCTGAATAAATGGGTTGCCTCTTCAAAAGTCTACAGAGGATCAGACAAAGGCAAGCCCTTTTATGCTGCTTACATTTGAATTTCCTGCCTTGTTCCTCCCTTCGGAACTGGCATTAGTCCCAGCTCTCTGCTTACATTTGAATTTCCTGCCTTGTTCCTCCCTTCGGAACTGGCATTAGTCCCAGCTCTCTGTATTACAATCCCTCTGACCTGCCTACCACACAAACTCCTCATTATGTTTCCTCCACCCACTATGAGCTTCATGCATTGCATGATCAGATAATGAGGCTCTAATTCCATGCGGGGTGTGTCAGTTACTATGGATAAGGCTAGTTAAGTATGCGTGTTAATGAAAAGTTGGTAACCATCCCTTGACCCCCAGCTGGTTTGAGTCAGTTTAGCTCAGGCCCCTTCAAAGGGTAAACTTACAGATTTCTTCCAGCCATATGATTGGAAAGGGTCTGCCCTTCCTCCCCTCCTTCTGATTTATACCTCCCTGCATGTCCTATGCAGTATCCATTGTTCCTATAGAATTCGTGGAAACCAGACTACTAGCATTTCTCAGTTTTTTCCCAATTACAAGTAAAAACAACTCTTAACATTTTTATTAATTTATTTACTTATTTATTTCTTTTTGCTTTTTTATTTGGAAGGGGGAAGGCAGGGCAACTGGGGTTAAGTGATTTGCCCAAGATCACAAGGCTAGTTTTGTGTTAAATGTCTGAGGCCAAATTTGAACTCAGGTCCTCCTGACTCCAGGGCTGGTGCTCTATTCACTGAACCATGTAGCCACCTCTCTTAACATTTTTAAAAATGATTTTTGAGTTCCAGATTCCCTCTTTTTGTCTCTTACCTTCCCCTTCCTTGAGAAGGCAAGCACTTTGATATAGATTATACACATGCAATCATGCAAAACATTTTCATGTTAGCCATATTGGAAAAGAGACACAGACCCCCCAAAAAAGAAAGAAAGAAAAGGAAGCAAAAAAAAAATGGTACACTTCAATCTGCATTCAGACTCTTACCAGCTCTTTCTCTGGAGATGGATCACCTTTTTCATTATAATTGGTTCTCCAAAATGGTTGGATCAGTTTAGAACTCCACCAAGAATACATTATTGTCCCGATTTTTCCACATCACCTTTATATGTCATTTTTGTCAATTTTTGTTATTTCTGTCAAATTAGCCAATGAGATAGGTGTGAAGTGATCCCTGAGAGTTGTTTTAATTTGCATTTCTCTAATCAATAGTGATTTAGAGCATTTTTTTTCATGTGAGTATAAATAGCTTTGATTTCTTCTTCAGAAAACTGCCTATTCATATCCTTTGACCTCTTATTAATTGGGAATGACTTGTATTCTTATAAATTTGACTCAATTCTCTATATTTTTTGAGAAATGAAGCCTTTATCAAAGACTCTTGCTGTAAATCTCTTCCCTTTCCTCCTTCCCCCCACCCCTGCAGTTTCCTGCTTTCCTTCTAATTTTGGCTGCACCAATTTTGTTTTTGCAAAACCTTTTTAATTTAATGTAATCAAAATTTTCCATTTTTGTATCCTGTAGTGCTCTTTCTCTCTGTTTTGGTCATAAATTCTTTCCTCAAACATAGATCTGACAGGTAAAATATTCTATGCTTCCCTGATTTGCCCTTTATTTCTAAATCATGTATCCATTTTGACCTTATCTTGACATCATGTGAGATGTTGTTCTATACTAGTTTCTGCCAAACTGCTTTCTAATTTTCCAAGCAATTTTTGTCAAATAATGAAATTGTGGACCAATTTCCTTAAAAAAAGGCATCTTTGGGTTTATCAAACACTAGATTACTATGGCTATTTACAGCTATGTATTGTGTACCTAATCTATTCCATTGATCTACTACTCTGTTTCCTAGCCAGTATGATTGTTTACATGGTTACCACTTTGTAATACAGTTTGAGATCTGGCACTGCTAGGCTACTTTCCTTTACATGTTTTTTCATTGATTCCTTTGATATTCTTGACATTTTATTCTTTCAGAAGAACTTTGTTATCTTTTCTAGCTCTATAAAATAATTCTTTGGTAGTTTGATTAGTATTCCTTTGAATAAGTAAGTTATTTTGGGTAGAATTGTCATTTTTATTATGTTGGCTCACTCTATCCATGAGCAATTAATATTTCTCAAATTGTTTACATTTGTCTCTATTTGTATGAAAAGTATTTTGTAAGTGTGTTCATATAGCTCCTTGGTTTGTCTTGCAGATAGAACTCCAGGCATTTTATATTGTCTGTAGTTGTTTTAAATGGAATTTCTCCATCACTTACTACTGGACTTTGTTGGTAGTATATAGAAATATCAAGGACTAATGTAGGCTATATATCCTGTAACTTTCCTGAAGCTGTTAATTATTTCAACTAGTTTTTTTAGTTGATTCTCTAGGATTCATTCTCTAAGTATAACATCATATCATCCGCAGAAATGATAGCTTTGTTTCTTCATTACTTATTCTAATTCCTTCAATTTCTTTTTCTTCTCTTATTGCTATAGCTAGCATTTCTAGTACTACATTGAGTAATAGTGGTGATAATGGGCACCCTTGCTTCACCCCCGATCTTATTGGGAAGGCTTCTAGCTTATCCCCATTACAGATAATGCTTGCTGATTGCTTTAGGTAGATACTTCTTCTCATTTTAAGGAAAACTCCACTTATTCTATGCTTTCTAGAGTTTTTAATAGGTATGACTGTTGTGTTTTATCAAAAGCCTTTCCTGCATCTTTTGAGATAATCAAATGATTTTTGTTGGTTTTGTTATTAATATGGTCAATTATGCTGATAGTTTCCTAATACTGCATTCCTGCATTCCTGGTATAAATCCCACCTGATCATAGTGTATGATTTTTGTGATATATTGCTATAACCTCCTTGGTAGTATTTTATTTAAAAATTTTGTATCAATATTCTTTAAGGAAATTGGTCCACAATTTTCTTTCTGTTTCTGTTTTTCCTGGTTTAGGTATTAGTGCCATATCTACAATCTTTTAAAACATTTTTGTTATTTTTTCCTTTTTATATCAACTCCATTCCCAAATATGTTCCTCCTGCTTTTCCATCCATTGTAGCCAACCCAACACATAAACAGAGTCTGACAGTGTATTTTGCTGTTTCATGCCCATTGTTCCCCATCTCTGCAAAGTCAGCCTGCACTTCTTGTTGAAGCAAAGAACTGAAGACAAAGTAGATCTCCATTGACTATGTGCCTGGCACATAGTAGGTGCTCAATAAATATTGATTGATTGATTAAATAGTTAAAGAAGGCTGGGGAAGCACATGAATATAATGGAATATTATTGTGTTGTAAAACATGGTAAATATGAAGACTTCAGAGCATCCTGGGAAGACTAAGTTAAATGAGTGAAGAGAGAAGTAGGTAGAGCAGAACCTGGGAAGAAAGGCATGAGGACTGATGTGGTGGAAGAAACTACTTCCAAGGGAAGAAACAACCCCTCATACATGAAGTTTCCCAGCTTATTCTAGTCAAGAGTGGTTTCTGTCTCTTCTCTACATTTCCATTTCTAAGATTCTATTATCCATTCAAAGGATTCCATAGGATCATAGCATATAGGGGTCCTAAGAGGTCATTAAATCTATATAGGTTCCTTATTTTACTGAGGAGGAAACTGAGGCTCAGAGAGAGAAAAGTGACTCACCCAGAGTCACATAGCAAGTATTGGAGTTGGGATTAAAAAATCATAACTCTTGATTCTGGTGTTTTCATAGTATTGGGCTGGGGGGAGAGAGAGACAGAGACAGAGACAGAGACATAGAGACAGGGAGAGAAGAGAGAGACAGAGAGAGAAAGAGACAGAGACAGAGAGAGAAAGAGACAGAGACAGAGAGAGACAGAGACAGAGACACAGAGAGAAGAGAGAGACAGAGAGAGAAAGAGACAGAGAGAGGCAGAGACAGAGACACAGAGAGAAGAGAGAGACAGAGAGAGAAAGAGACAGAGAAAGGAGACAGAGACAGAGACAGAGAGAGAGAGAGGAGAGAGAGAGAGAGAAAGAGAGAGAGAGAGAGAGAAAGAGGGAGAGAGAGAGAGAAGGGAAGAGAGAGAGAAGTAGAGAGACAGAGAGAGAGACAGAGACAGAGAAAGAAGGGGAGAGAGAGACAGAGACAGAGAGACAGAGACAGAGAATATGAGGGAGAGAGAGAGAGAATATGAGAGAGAGAGAGAGAAAGAAAGAGAGAGAAAGAAAGAATGAGAGAGAGAGAGAGAATGAGAGAGAGAGAGAGAGAGAATATGAGGGAGAGAGAGAGAGAATATGAGAGAGAAAGAGACTGTTTCCTCTGTTTCCTCTCAAGGAGTTGGCTCAAATTCTCTGAACCAATGGTCTTCCACCATCAGACTTGTTCATTGCTTGACCCACCAACCACTGCAATACTGCCAAGGCCATGCTTAGCTTATTTGGTTTGCTAATCACTCTGTTCCTTGCTTGGTCTAGTTGAAGAGGGCTTTCTACGTGATGAAATGATGGCTGGGTATAGACAATCTTTGCTACACATTTAATAGTCTTAATCTTGTCTGTTGATTGATTGAGGTCCAGGTGTAGATTCCTCTCCTTTTCAGAGCTGGAAAGATCTTAAGAGGTCATCTGGTCGAACTTCACCATTTTACAGATGAGGAAGTAGAGGCCAAGAGGTCAGATGACCTGTCTAAAGTCACACAGGAAGTAGGGAGGGAACTTTAATGATTGAGACACCTTTAAAATCTGGGGTAAAGAGGTGAGAAGAGGACACTTGGAGTCTGCTTGTCTTTGGGCAGGAGTCCCAAGTGTCAGGTTGGTGCCAGGGATGTAGCACCTTGAACACCAAGGCAGGGTGAGGCTTCAGGGAGCAGGGGATGTTCTGGCAGTGGGAGAACCTGCCAGGGAAGAGGTGACTCAGGCTGATGGTAAGTAAAGGAAGGGTGGAGATGGTGGGCCACTGGCACTGGTGAGGAACCCCAGGCCTTCTCAGCTTACCTCACTTGATACTTCCACCGCTGCCTTCCCCAGGCTTGTATAATCTAAGACACCTTCAGAGCAGGATGTTTGCCTTGACTGGCATGAGAAACAGTCTAGCTCCAAGACCAGCTCCAACTGGCATCTGCCTTCTGCCCTACTGGAAGATTAGGTACTTGCCATAGAGTGCGACCAGCTCTGGAGTTGTGCCTCTGCCTGTCCAGGGGCTGTTAGCTCCTCAGGGGAGGCCTATTCAAAGAAATGGTGCCAGTATCAAGAAGAAAGGAAGGAATGAAAGAAAGAAGGAAAGAAGAAAGGAAAGAAGGAAGGATGAGAGGGAGGATGGAAGGAAGCAAAGAGGAGAAGAAAGAGAAAGGAGAAAGTGAGAAAGAGGTGGAAGAAGTGAAGACCATACAAGAAAGAGATCATAGGATCATACATTTAGAGCTGGAAGGGACCCCAAAAGTCATCTAGTTCAACTTCCTCATTTTGCATATGGAGAAGAGGTCCAGAGAGGGGAAGTACTTGATCATAATCACATATGTAACTGAGTTTCACAGAAAGGAGTTGAACCTGGGAGGGGGAGAGGAGGAGGAGCAGGAGGAAGAGAAGGAGGAGCAGGAGGAGGAGGAGGAAGGGAGAGGAAAAGAAAGAGAAAGGATGAAAAGCAAAAAGCATGAATAAATGAATGGAAGAAAAAGGAATGAAGAAAGATAGACTTTCACTGAAGTCCTCCTCACAAAATTGGAGAGTTGAATGGCATCTCTTCAATCATCTCATCCAACCCACACATGAGATGAATGGACATTCTAACATACTTGACAAGTGGACTCCAGTTTTTGCCCCTAAGAAGGCAGGGTTCCCTTCCCCTCCCCCCCCCCCCCCATGGCCCATTTTACTCATGGACAGTTCCAATTGTTAGGAAGTATTTACTAAAACCAAAGCTATGTTTCCTATTTCCCATTTGCAGTGTCTGCTGGTTACTCCTAGGGCTGTCTTCTAGGACCAAACAGAACCAGTCTAATCCCTCTTCCATATGACAAGTCCTTCAAATAATTGTAGACTATTGCCATCCCATAGCTACCCCACTCCTGTTCTTTTCTCCAGGGTCAATATGCCAAGTTCTTTCAACTGATCCTCATATGTCATAAACTCAATGCCCTTCATCATCCTGGCTTGCTCTCCTCTGGACATTCTTAAGCTTATCAATATCCTTCTTAGACCTGGTCCCTAAGATGAGACCTGATGAGGACAGAGTACACTGGAACTATCATCTCATGATTCTTGGAGATCATGGTCCTTCTCTTAATGCAGACCAAGATATATGAGCATTTTTGGCTGTCACATCACACTTCTGACTCATATTGAGCTTGTCAAGGTCCACTAAGACTCTCAGATCTTTTCTAAGAGAATTGCTGTCTAACCATGTCTCTTCCATCTTATATTTGTGAGGATGATTTTTAAAAAAATGTATCCAAATGTAAGACTATATTTATTCCTCTTGAATTTTGACTAATCAATTCAACTCAATGCTCTAGCCTGGCAAGACTTTTTATGGGTCCTGACTCCATTATCCAGTATGTGCACCACCCCAACTACCTCAATGTCATTGGCAAATTTGACAAGTACCTATAACTTTATCCAGGTCACTAGTAAAAGTGTTAAACATCACAGGGTCAAGTATAGATCCCTTGGGTACTTGGGTACTCTACTAGAGTCCTTTGATGCCTCATCATGACGTGATGGCAATGTTGAATTTTTGAAGGCCATGCCCATAGTGCACTCTTGCCAGTTCTATCAAATGAGAGAGGCTTTGAGGATGAGTCTATACTGTGTTTTCCAAGAACCAGCTTAGTTAATTTTCCAGAGATGCTATCACTGGATTAGGGATTGTAAAATGTTTAGATATGGTCTCAAAGACTTCTTACTAAGCAGTAAGTTTAGGGTTAGGGTTAGTCATGAATGGAATTGCACATGATGAAATTGAGACTCAAAAAGGAGTATTGACTTGCCCACATGGCCAGAGAGGGGTATAGTTGGCATTTGACCCCAGCACTCCTAGGGTCTAGAGTTCTTTCCTGTATGCCATGCTGATTTGGTCATATCTTGCATAGCCTGTCTCTGTCTTGTGGGGGCAAAAGTGGATTCTACCTTAGTCATCTTCCTATCCACTCCTCCTGACATAGCATCCTCTGGACCACTGAGCCTTACCATCCACTATTCTGAACCTCTGGACCTCTAGAGACTTTGCACTAGTAGACTTAGCCTTTTCATCTCTGGAACTCCCCCCTGAGAGGGGCTAAATTGTTATTGGTGAAAGTATCATATGGTCTAATATATTTATCCCGGCCATGCTTCTCATTTCATCCTAGCTCTCTTCTTTCTGTTCACCTTCCCCTCTTCCCTCACTCCTGACTTTCCAACTCTAGAACTGGAATCAAATCAATACCACCATTGCTACTGGAAAAAACCATGTCAACCAACTTTCCTATGGTTCCACTCACTATCCTTGGGAAATCCCCAGCCAAAACAACTTCTCTGCTGGGTACTTCCTTTTCCCATTAGACTATGAGCTTTTGGGGGGAAAGATCTCTTTCTCTCTCTTTTAAAAAAATGTCCATTACAGCATTTGGCATATTATGTGGTGTACAGTAAGGGTTTAAGATGATTTTTTCATTCATTCATTCATTCATTCATTCATTCATTCATTCATTCATCTGATGCTCACCTCTCCTCCCCAGGCTGCCTTTCTCTTTATAATTTGCTCTCACAGCTTCTCTAACAACAACAAAGAGGTCTGACTGAGAACCTCCCAAGACTTATCAAAGAGGCTGGCTACCACCCAGTTCTGACACTGACAAAAGGAACCTAAAAAGCATTTGCCAAAGATGACAATGTCTTGGGCAAGAAACTGGAGACTAAGGGAACACAGATTGTGTTTGCTGCCCTGTTCCCCTTTGGAAGTAAATGGTGCCAAAGAGCAAACTGGATTTGGGAAGTGACCAGCTGGCTAAGAACATGGTGTCTAAGGATGGGATTTTGGTTTCTGGAACTCAACTTAGAAATTGAGTGACCAACTGGGTATCTTACCCTACAGGAAAGAAGTGGGGAAGGGGATAAGAGGGGGGATGCTAGAGGGGAGGGTGGATTAGAGGAGAGGGTAGTTAGAAGCATACTCTTTTGAGAGGGGAGAGAGTCAAAGTATAAAACAGAATAAGTGGGAGGCAGGAGAAGATGGAGGGAAATACAGTCTTTCACAATATATCTACTATGGAAACATTTTGCGTAACTACACATGTACAACCTATATTGAATTGCTTGTCTTCCCAGTGTGGGTGGGTGAGGAGGGAAGAAGGGAAAGAATCTGGAACTCAAAGTTTTAAAAACAAATGTAAAAAAATTATTTCTTTTACATGCAAATGAGAAATAAGATATACAGGCACTAGGGTACAGAAATCCATCTTGCCTTACTAGAAAGTTAGAGGGGATGGGGGAGGATATAAGAGATATATAGAATATAACATATTGGGAGAAGGGGTATTCAGTGGGCTCTCTATACTGGGGTGGGGGTAGGGGAAAATCTTGTGGAAATGAATGTTGAAAACTAAAAATAAATAAACAAATTAGAAAAAAAAATTTGAGTAAGGATAGATTCCTGTCCAGGCACAGAACACACCTAACTAAGACTGATCAGAATGTATCTGTCAGGTGCCGTATAAATCTTATCAAAAACATTTTAGATTTAAGAGGATGGAAGAGGGAGAAATGACCTCTGCAAAACTAACAAGATAGATACCCAAAGAGAGGCTTCTTTTTTCTTTTTGGAGGGGGGAGGGCAGGGCAATTGGGGTCAAGTGACTTGCCCAAGGACACACGACTAGTAAGTGTTAGGTGTCTGGGGCCAGATTTGAACTCAGGTCCTCTCCAGGGCCAGGGCTCTATTCACTGCACCACCTATCTGCCCCTAAAGGGAGGCTTCTTAATCTGGGGTCTGTAAACTGGAAAAAATAAAACTATTTTAATATTAGTTGAGTACTTTGTAATCCTATGATTTAATTTTATGCATTTGAGGATCACATGAGATATATTTATAAAGCCCTTAGCACAGTAGGAGCTTAATAAATGCTTATTTCCTTGGCTCCCTCCTTTCCCCAAAGCATTTTTCTCAAAGGGGGTCCATAAGCTTCACCAGTATCAAAAGGGTCCATGGTACACATAGAAAGGTAAGAATTCCCTGGTTTTGAGAGTAAGCAGCACAAAGAAAGAAAAGCAGTGAAACACTCCAAACTTTATAAAATGGGGGAAAAAAATCCAAGTAAGGAACCAGCAAAATCTAGGACCTCAAATGTCTGTACACAAATGTCTAACATTTAGGGCAGCAAGCAAGTAGAACTCACTCGGTATCACCAAGACTTGGTAGAGGCAAAACCCATGATTAGAATGTGGTTAATGAGGGAGTATACTGACCTTAGACATTTCCTAGCTGTGTGACCCTGGGCAAGTCACTTCCCCCTGTTTGCCTCAGTTTCTTCATCTGTCAAATAAGCTGGAGAAGGAAATGGCAAACCACTCCTGTATCTTTGCCAAGAAAACCCCAAAATGGGGTCATAGAGAGTCATACTAAACTGAATACAACAACAACAACAGTGTAAGTGTGTGTGTGTGTGTGTGTGTGTGTATGTGTGTGTGTGTGTGTGTGTGTATGGGGGGGGGTGGCATTGTATATTAAGAAATTATATTCCAATGGGACAATCCAGGAACCAAAGGAGAAAAGTGTGGTGGAAAAAACTGGGGCAAAGATCAAAGGAGGGAGAATGGAGGGAGAAACAAAAGTGATTTAGGCATTAAAGTTTACTATAGACCACCTGGACAGAAAGAGGGAAGAGATGAAGAGTTCAGGAAACAGATAACAGCTGGTAATATATATACACATACATACATATACACACACATACATACACACATCATATATATGGTTGATCTTGATTATTCATGGATTCTATATTTGAGAATTTGCTTACTCAAAATTTACTTAATACTAAAAATTTATTTGTAACTCCAAAACCAATATTCATCATCCTTGCACAGTCCTTCTTGGACATGCAGAGAGCAGCAAGACGTTGGAGTTGCCTGCTACATTTCCAGCTGAGGTTGAATGAGGCGACCTTCTGCCTTCTTATTTCAACTCTCACACCATAAACAAGCAGCCATTTTGTACTGCTTTGGGACATTTTTTCTTTTTCTTAGGGATTTCACTGTTTAAAACTACTTCCAAGCTTTGTGCTGAAGTACTATCTGGTGTTTCTGAGCATGAGAAGGCTGTGATGTTCAGATGTGTCAGATAAGTTTTGTTTGGGCATGAATTAGAGAGCTGTTGGCTATGAGTTCAATGTTAATGAATCAAGAATACTGTCTATTACCCAATATGTTTGTGAGGGCGCTCCAAAAGTGCTTTCAGTGCCTAAGTCTGTATTTCCCCTAGGAACGTTGGGCCAGTATTTGCTAATTCAGTGTCCGAGTGACATCATAGAACACAATTATCATGAATGATGAGAATGGACCATCTATATCTCTGTATATGTTAAATAAAAAGTATATACCATATGTTATACACATACGTATATGTTATATACCTAGATACATTTCATAAGACTTGTATGCACATGTCCAGATCTCCTAACCTGGAGGCACTCTGCTCCTGGCAGGGAGTCCTGTCCCAGCCTGGACCTCCTACCACATGGGTGGGAGTAGCCTCCTTTGGTTGGCTGGGCAACCAGAACTGGCTGTTTCTTTAAAAACTTCCAGACTCATATAATCTCTCTTTCCTGCTGTTTCCAGAGGGTGAACATCACTCACAGTTTACTCACAATAGTGACACCATCAAATGAACCCTGAAAGAGAGATCTCTTCCCCTTCTCTCTTTTTTGTCCTGAGAAAGGGGTCTGGAGGTATTTGTTTCTGTTCTGTGTTGGTTGGCTTCAGCTGCCAGGGCATCCTCTCCTGATCCTGCCATGGAAGCCATGCCAATCTTGGAGCCAGGACTGAAGCAGGATGATACAATCTGCTGGGCAGGGAATCCCAGAGCGGACAGGTTGCTGTGGACTTGATCAGAGTGGAGTTTTGGACTTGGAATATAGGACTGTGCTTGATAGGAATTGTCTCAAGCTATTAATCTTTCCTTTCCCCTCCTCAGATTTTGAAGTGTTGCAAAGGGGTGGAAGTGGGGAAATTAAGCCCCATTTGTTGAAAAGTAAGTTTATATATTTGTGATTATGCTTTTGAAGTAAATATGTCTTTGTAAAAGCTAATCTGACTTATAGTGACTAAACAGAACTGGGGTATAGGGGACCAATACCCTCTGATTGGGGGAATACCATTGGTGTGGGTTGGAGTCATATACAGAGAGCCTAGGTATCCCTAAATTCCTTAGGGGTACTGAAGAACCATGGGGGTAAAGGTGAAATGTAACATACCTAGCCTTTGGGCAATGGGGCCAGAGCTCAGTGTTAGGTATGTATCAATGTATAGTAGTGATGGGAAACTTTAATTTTCCAGATAGTTGCTGGAGCTCTGTCTGCCTCCCACTCTGTCTCTGTCTCTGTCTCTCTGTTCCTGCCTCTGTCTCTCTGTTCCTGTCTCTGTCTCTCTCTCCCCAAAGCAGAGTAGCTAGTATGTTTTTGAATTGCCTTAAGGATCATTTCATCCGTCAAAAGTCAGAGCAGCCAATGATCCGAAATTCTTCCCACTGGTTCTCACCAACAGGGAAGAAGTGGTTGCTGGGGTTGAAAAGATGGCAACATTAGAGGAAAGTGACCTCTGCCTCATGAAACATATGATTAAGAAGAGGAAAGCCAGGTATAGCCTGACACTCTAGATCTGGGGAAAGTAGATTTGAAAGGGTTCAGAGGAAGGACACGTAGGATCCCAAAGCCAAAAACTCCTGATAGGGCAGCGGTTCTCAACCTGTGGGTTGCAACCCCTTTGGGGGTTGAACGACCCTTTCACAGGGGTCACAGGGGTCGCCTAAGACCATTGGAAAACACATATTTCCGATGGTCTTAGGAACCAAGACACCGCTCCTCTATCTGTCTCCAGGCGGGTCCACCCACATGCAGATACGACAAAATACAAATATTAAAGGGTCGCAGCATTAGGAAGGTTGAGAACCACTGTGATATGGGAAGTCAAGAATGACTCTCAAAGATAAAATTTTGAAGACACAAAAGGAAGCCATATCGACAAAGAGGAAAAATGAGAATTGTCTGAAGAAATTGATGTGGATACATGGGGAACTCACTGACTAACTTTGATTTTAAAGAGAAATGTACAAGAGATAGAAACCAGGGCAGGGCACAAAAGCTGAATCAGAGTAGGCAAAGCCCTATGAAAGTAGGGTCAAGAGAACTAAAACTTTGAATGAGCTGGGGCTGGTGAGGGAAGCTGAGGACAAGAAAGTGATCTTTAAAAAAGCTATAATGGGAAAAGGGAAGGTCAAAGAAGGGAGAGCCCTGTGGCATGAGATGGGTGGGGTGATGACAACTGACAAGAGAGAAAAAGGAGAGATACTCAGTTCTTAAATGGCTTCTCTTTTCTTGGCCAAGGGGAGTGAACCTTGCACTAGAAATGACAGAACAGGGAGTGGATTCTTAAGATAAGTGGAGAGAGGGAGAGGAAGAAGGGGAGGAAGAGGGGGGGAGAGAGAGAGAGACAGAGAGAGAAGAGTGAGAGAAGAAGAAGGAGGAGGAGGAGGAGGAGGAGGAAGAGGAGGAGGAGGTGGAAGAGGAGGAAGAGGAGGAGGGAGAGACAGGAGAGGAGAGAGGGAGAGAGACAGAGACAGAAGCAGAGAGGCAGAGAGAGAGGGAAAGTTGCTTTTGATGACTACAGATAAATCAGTAACATTTGAAAGCTCATAGGTGATGGAGGTGGATTGTAGGTCTAGAGAACAGCAAATGTTGCCTGGATTTTCCAGACTGCAGACTGGGAGGCAGTGAGATTGACTTTGCTTGACCAGATCACAGACTTAGAAATGGGGGGGGACTTTGGGTTGGTTGGACATCTGGTTCAATCCCTTCATTTTATAATTGAGGAAACTGAGGCCCAAAGAAATGAAATGACTTGTCCAAGGTCACAGAGACAGGATCCTCAAATGGAATGGAGAAGAAAACTGACCCCTGGAGGTGGGCAGTGGATTTACCCAAAGTGACCCAGGAGGAAAGTGGCAGACCTATAATTAATAAAGGTGATTTGCACTTTACAAATGTCATCTCATTTGATCCTCACAGTAACCCTGGGAGGTAGGGGATATTGTCACTCCCATTTTACAGAGGAGGAAACTGAGACTTGCTTAGTGACTTGCTTAGGGTCACACCGCTAGTAAGCATCTGAGGCTGGATTTGAACTCTGGTCTTCCTGACTCCAGACCCAGTGATCTATCCCCCTAGCTGCCTCTAATGTGAACCCAGATCTTGACTTTAGGTATGACCTGCTATATCATGCTGCTTTCCTAGAATGAGTTATTTGAAAGATAAATAGCAAACACACAGAAAAGAAGTAGTGATTATACAGCATAGCTCTACCCAGAACAGGCCATGCCAGTCTGAACTAATTTCCTTTTCTGACTGGTTACCAACCTAGCAAATCAATAGAATGCTTTAGCTAGGGCTTACCTAGATTTTAGTGAAGCATTGGGTAGAGTCTCTCTCATGATTCTTGGGGCAAAAATAGAGAGATAGGGGCTAGGTAACAACAAAATTAGATTTAGAGTAGGCTGAACTCAACTTGTAGTTGTTAATGGTTCAATATCAATGGGACCAGTGCCCCCAGGGCTCTGTGTTTGGTCTGTGATGTTTAACATTTTTATCAGAGAAAGTATTCTTACCAAGGCTGAGGATGATGGCACTGTGCCAGGCATGTCCTAAAGTGAGAATTCAGAAAAAGGCAAAAACTCCCTGCCCTCAAGGAGTTTATAAAAATAAGCTAATACCTAGGAAAAACAGCAAAAACACAAGATGATGAGTCAGCATCCAAAAAGCTATTGAGAGGCTAGAGCACTGGGCTGAACATAATGAGATGAAACTCAATAGTGGTGAATGCCAAGTCTTCCACTGACACACAAAGAACTGGAAAGGTGTGATTAAAGGGCAGCTGCGTTGGAAAAAAGGAAAAGATTTGGCAATTTAAAATCAAGTCCATCAAGGTTGCAAGGTCAATTTGAGTCAGCATTCTGACTGTGAGAAGGCATTTGGAAGAGCGAATGCACTCAATCTTGGCTTGTATTAGGAGGTCCTGGGTTCTTTCAAGAACTCTGGAAGGTAGGGGCAGCTAGATGGCGCCATAGTGCATAGAGCACGGGGCCAGGAGTCAGGAAGACTAGTCTTCCCCAGGTCAAATCTGACCTCAGACACTTCCTAGCTGTGACCCTGTTTGCCTTAATTTCTTCTTTTCTCAAGTGAGCTGGAGAAGGAAATGACAAATCACTCTGGTATCTTTGCCAAAAACCCCCAAATAGGATCACGAAGAGTCTAGCATGACTGAAATGACACGACAAAGCTCCTAGCAACGAGGAGAATCAGGTTGCTGTCCTCGGTCCTGCCCAGCCCAATTCAGGGTACTGTGTTCACTCTAGGCTCTGGAGTTTGGGAAGGACACTGTTAAATTGGAATGGCCAACCAGTACTGTTAAGGGTCTAGAATCCATGTCACATGAGACCTCATATCAAATGAGACTTGGTTGAAGGGTTGAGAGATATTTAGCTGGTGAGGGAAGCTAAGGACAAAAAAGTGGATTTTAAAAAATTATATTGGGAGAAAGGAGGATCAAAGAAGGGGGAGACAGAGAGAGAGAGAGAGAGAGAGAGAGAGAGAGAGAGAGAGAGAGAGAGAGAGAGAGAAGAAGAAGAAGAAGAAGAAGAAGAAGAAGAAGAAGAAGAAGAAGAAGAAGAAGAAAGAAGAAGAAAGGAGGAGGAGGAGGGCTCTGAGAGCTGTCTTCAAGTATCTGAAGGGCTGTTAGTTAGTCAACAAGCATTTAAATAATGTTAACTAATTAATTAGTTGTCAGCTAAGTGTCCTACACTAAGGATATACAAAGAAAAGTAAAAACCAGTCCCCATTCTCAAGGAGCCTATGGTCTAATGGGGGAAACAACATGCAAAGAATTATGTACAAACACAATACAGATGAAAGAGTGCTTTATTTTCAGGATAAATTGGGGGTGTCCTCAGAGAGAAGGTCATAAGGTGAAGGAAGACCAGGAAAGGCTTCTTGCAGAAAGTGGAATTTTAGCTGAGATTTAAAGGACACCAGGAAGTTGGGATGAGGAGGGACAGAGATCCAGGCAGGGTGGATGGTGAGTGAAAATGTAAGGTTTTGGGAGATGGGGTGTGTAGTAGGAGGAAAGGCAGGGAGGTCAGTGTCACTGCCTCATGCAGTATGTGAGTAATAAGGTGTTGACCTGAAAGTTTGATAGAAGAGGCAAAGAAGCGAGGTGATAGATATTTCTATTGTTTATTCCCTTAAAGCTAATGTGTGTATACATGGAGCCAGAATGTCAATTCTGACATGTGGCCTTGAGGCTGCAGGTTCCCCACCCCTGGTCTAAGCCGTATATGCTTGTCAGTCTACAGTCCTTGCAAATTTAGTGGAATGTAAGCTCCTTGAGGGCAGAAACTGCTTCATTTTTGCCTTTGCACAGTGCCTCAAGTAATGGAGACCTATAATAGATACTTGTTTGTTGAATTAAATTCCCAGTGCCTGCCAACAGTTATCCCACTCTTCTGGGTTTCAGTTTCAATGCTTACAAAATGAGGGAGATGGACTAAATTATCTCTCAGAGGTCTCTGGCAACTAACACTCTGACTCAAGATTAGCACAATCATCATGACTGTAACTTACAATGCATTGGGTTATAATACAATGATACCTCTGTCCCAGGTCTGTGAAACGGTGGAGGACTAGTCACCTCTACGGAGAATGGATTCATCCTGCTGGTCTTTTTGAAGTCAATGTAGGGTTAGAGTGTTGGACCTGGAACTTTAATCCCATAGCCTACTAACCATTCCAAACTAGATGTCCCAGTTGATGTTTAGTTGTTTTCTAGTTGTATTTGACTCTTCATGACCCCATTTTAGAATTTTTTGACAAAGGTACTGGAGCGGTTTGCAATTTCCTTCTCCAGCTCATTTTATAGATGAGGAAATTGAGGCAAACCGGGTGAAGTGACTTGCCCAAGGTCACACAGCTAGTAAGTGTCTGAGGCTGGATTTGAACTCAGGAAGATGAGTCTTTCTGACTCCAGACCTCATGCTCTATCTGCTGCATCATCCAGCTTACCTAGGTGTCCAAGAGATACCTCAACATCAACATGACCATAACTGAACTCATTATCTTTCACCCTAAGCCTTCTCTTCTTCCAAAGTTCCCTATTTCTGCCAAAAGCAGCATCCATCTTTTAATGAATCTTCCTGCCCCAAGCCTCTCTCCTCAGCTGCCACAGCTCAGATCTGACCAGGACACTGCCCTACTCAATTAGCCCCAAAGTCTTCTTATTGTCTGTGGTGTAGAATGTAAATTCTTTTGCTTAGCTTTTAAAATAATCAACCCTACCGACTTCACTTCCCAGCCTCATCGGATGTCACTCTTTTTCATACACTCTGGGATGCAGCCAATCTGACCTTCTCTCTGTTCTTCACTCATGACATTCAAGCACCAATCTACCTGCCTTTATAATGGTGATTCCCCATGCCTGGCATGTGCACCCATCTCAGCTCCAAGCCTTCGGCTCTACCTCTGTTTTCAAGACTAAACTCAAACACTGCCTTCTTTATGGATCTTTTCTGATCCCCCAGAACTGCTAGTGTCCTCCTTCCCAAAGTGCCTTGCGTTGAACTACTTTGCATATATTTATATTTATTTAAATCCTTCCACATGTCCTTTTCATCTTCCCCATTGGAATATAAACTTCTTGTAAGAAGACACTGCTTCATCAGCTGTACTTGTATCCAGAGCTATAGGAGGGTTTAGCACACCTGATGCATTAGGTGCTTAATAAATGTTGATTGATTGTTTTACTTAACTGTTTTTCTTTGTTTGTAGGCTAGGTTCTTTTTTTTTTTTGCTCTTTTTTGGAGGGGGGAAATGTAGGGCAATTGGGACTAAGTGACTTGCCCAAGTTCACACAGCTAGTAAGTGTTAAGTTACTGGTCCTGAAGGTTCTAGGGGCCAGCAGAAGCAAGGAGGGAAGTCTCCAAGTAGAGATACTCATTGGTGCCCATGTTCTTCCTCCAAACCACCCCTTACCCTAACTATTCAACTGCCCCTGGCAAGGACCAGACTAATAGCAAAGAATGACCAGACTAATGAGCCAGGTGGGACTGGGAGCCTCCCTTTGCTTCTCCTCCAGGGCTTGCCACTAAGTTCCAGAGGATGCCTATCCCATTCAGGATAGGGCAAGGCAGAATAGTGAGAACCTGGGACTGGGGATCAGAGGCTCTGAGTTTGAATGTTTCTGTTTACTGCCTGGGCAACTCTGGACAGGTGAAGGAGGCAATGGCAAACCTCTCTTTGTTAAGAATACCCCAAACGGGGTCACCACTGAACAACAACAGCCTTGGACAGATCCCATCACTCTTCGAGCCTCAAAAACGAGAAGCCTGGACTAAATGACCTCTATGCTTCTCCCAGCTCTAAATCTGTGATCCTATAATCTTGAAAGTCCTTTCCAGTTGTGAATTCTCTGCTTCTTTCCAGGGCCAGTCATTCCTTCTCCCCTCTGAAAATGAGACCAAAGCCCTGGAGGTAAGAAGTCAAGCCCAGGGTTGAGGCCCCCAGCAACCATCTTATGTTGTTCCATTGGATCTGACAAATGGCAAGCTGGGGCAGAACAGGAGCCCAGAAGGTATTCGTTGTTTTGTCGGGTGGAGAGATAAACAGCTGCTTCTGAGGGATAGGGACCTGATCAGTCTGGACATTTACCTAAGGGCATCAAGGTTCAAAAGAGTGATAGGTAACACTATCTCCTGTGGCTCCCACCCCTCATCCCATCTCACCTGGTTGGCAGAGGGGCTTGGAGCTCAATGAAACTATGTGCAATGTTGTGCAGGGTTACCCAAGGCAGACATGTCATAGTGGAGAGTTCTGATGAAAGATGATTCCCTGCAGAAGTAAATGGCAAACCATTCCCATATCCACTCCAAGAAAACCCCATGGACAGTTTGCAAGGTTGTGCAGGAGGCAGCAGCAAAAGACATTCCAAAGAAAAAGAAGAGGCAAGAAAGCAAAATGGGGGTCTGATGAGGCTTTACAAATAGCTGAGGAAAGAAGGAAAGGGAGGGGAGAAAGGGAAAGACACATCCAACTAAATGAAGAATTCCTGAGGAGAGATAAGAGTTCTCTTAAATAAGCAATGCAAAGAAATAGAACAACAGAATGGGAAAGACAAGAGTCTCTTCAAGAAATTAGAGATAACATGGCGACATGTCATGCAAAAATGGGCACTATAAAAGACAAAAATGGTGGGGACTTAACAGAAGCAGAAGAAATTAAGAGAAGGTGGCAAGAAGACACAGAACTATACAAGAAAGGTCTTAACATCACTGACAACCATGCTGGGGTGGTTACTGATCTAGAGCCAGACGTCCTGGACAACGAAGTCAAGTGGGTCCTAGGAAGCATTGCTAACAACTAGGCTAGTGGAGGTGAAGGCATTCAGCTGAACTATTTAAAATGCTAAATGATGCTGCTAAAGTGCTACACACAATATGCCAACCACATGGCTCAGTGGCCATGTTGCTGGCCTGGAGTCAGGAAGACCTGAGTTCAAAACCAACCTCAGACATTTATTAGCTGTGTGACCTTGGGCAAGTCACTTTACCTAGTTTGCCTCAGTTTCTTCATCTGTAAAATGAGCTGGAGAAGGAAACAGCAAATCTTGCCAGTATCATTGCCAAGAAAACTCCAAATGGGGTCATGAAGGGTCAGACACGATTGAAATGACTGAGCAATAACAAAACAAGATATGGGGAATTAGGAAGGGAAATGGAAGCGGGGTGGGAGGGGGGTTGGATTAGGAGATCTCTGAGGTCTCATACAAGCCTGAGTGTCAAGGGTTTGAGTGGAGAACAGAGAATGGGAGGGAGACAAGTGGGGCTAAATAGAGAGAGACCCAGACAATAGTAGGATATATGGACCAGGTACAATCTAATCCCCTAATTTTACAGAGGAGAAAACCAACACCCAGAGAGAGGAATGACTTACTCATGGTACACAGATTAAGCCAGGATAAGAATTTTTCTGACTTCTTGTCCAGTCCCCTTAAAAAAGTTTCATTGATACTCTTTATAAATCTTTGCTGTTATTTCCCACTGGCTTTCCCTGTCCATCTCAAGGACCCTCACTTTTTCTTTTTCTTTTTGCTTTTTGGAGGGCAATTGGGTTAAGTGACTTGCCCAAGGCCACATGGCTAGTTTTTTGTGTGTTAACTTTCTGAGGCTGGATTTGAACTCAGGTCCTCCTGACTCCAGGGCTGGTGCTCTATTCACTCTGCCACCTAGGTGCCCCCGTCTGTTCTTTGTTAACACAAAAGGTGTTGCTATGAATATTTTGCACCCCCTAGCCACCCCAGGACCCTAACTTTTAAAAGAATACGGTCAAGCAAAACACATCAAGGCATCGATCATGTCTGACAACATTTGCCTCATCTTGCACCCGTCAGGCCAGAAGCAGGAGGCATGCCTCACTTCAGTCCTCTGGAGTCAGGATTGGCCCCTGTTCTGAGGTCTTTCAGTGCTGCTTTCCTCTATATTTGTAATCCAGGTTTGAAGCCTGAGATCTTGGAGATGTCATTCTCCTTATCGATTTAGAATTCCTCCTAAGCAACAGCTTGGAAAAATGCCTCAGGTTTGAAACTCTGACAAACTATCATGGACAATGAACAAATTGTCCAGGTTCTGTTCACTTCCCTCTGCATCAGTTCATCTAAGTCCTCCCAAGTTCTTCTGAATTCTCTTTAAACTTTTTTCTTTTTTATGATGTTAAAATTCATCAAGAAAAACGAACATTCCTATACACAGAGAACAAAAAAGAGAGTTGTATATGAAACAGGGAATTTTTATGTGTAGTTTTAAAAAAAGTGTATAGTCCGATTTGACACCGTGGTGACAAAATTTCCTGTTCATTTGTGTCCCCTTCCCAACTTCTTTTTTCTTCTGTCTATATTTGAATGTTTCATGGAGACCCTTCTTTCCTTATTTTTTATTTTGTGAGGCAATCAGGGTTAAGTGACTTGACCAGGGAAACACAGATAGTAAGTGTTAAGCATCTGAGACTGGATCTGAACTCAGGTCTTCCTGACTCCAGGGCCTATGTTCTATCCACTGCACTACCTAGCTCCTCCCCCTGTTTTTAAATAAGATTTTTAGTTTTGAATTTTTTTCTCCCTTCCTTCCTCCCATCACCCCTTTCTAAGAAGGCAAGCAATCTGATATAGGTTATATACGTGCAATAATGTAAACGTATTTCCACTTTAATTATGTTGTGAAAGAAAAAAACAGAACAAAAGGGAAAAGTCACAAAAAAGAGGAAAAAAGTGAAAATAGTATGCTTCAATCTGCGTTTAGCATTTTCCATCATGAGTGTTTTGGATTTCTCTTGGATCATTGCATTTCTGAGAAGTGCCAAGTCTATGAAAGTTAGTCATCATACAATGTTGCTGTTACGTTATTTTCCTGGTGTACAGGTTGTCCTGGTTCTGCTCACTTCTCTCAGCATCAATTCATATGAGTCTTTCCAGGTTTTTCTGAAGTTTGCCTGCTCATCATTTCTTCCAGCACAATAGTATTCCTTTACATTAATATACCAGAACTTGTTCAGTCATCCCCCAGATTGAGGGGCATCTCCTCAATTTCTAATTCTTTGTCACCACAAAAAAAGCTGCTATAAATGTTGTCTTAGTCTACCTTTGTTCAATTTTACTTAGGACATCAGATTGTAGAGGACCATAAATGCCAGGCTAAAGAGTTTGGACATCACTGAGTAGGCAATTGCACAATCAAAGAATTTTAAAGAGTAAAGGAGGGCTTTGAGATCCCAGAATTTTTTTTTGAGGCTATCAGAGTTAAGTGACTTGCGCAGATAGTCACACATAAGTATCTGAAGCTATATTTGAACTCAGGTCCTCCTGACTCCAGGGCCAGTGCTGTATCTATTGTGCTACCTAGCTGCCCCTGGGATCCCAGAATTTCAGCATTAGAAGGGATCTCAGAGGCCTAGCCCATACCTATACTAGGATTATCTCTACACTATCTCCCACAGGTGGTCATCCAGCCCCTGCTCTAAGTCTTCCAGTGAAAGGGAAATGTATTACCCATAGAGGCAGCCCCTCATGTGCCTTCTGAGGCCAAGGGCAAATCTAACTTCTCTTCCATATGCTCAGACCATTATTCTAGCCCATATCAAGATCTTTCTGGTTTCCGTTCTGCCATCCAGAATTTTAGCCATCACTCCCAAGCTTCCAGTCCTTCATAAATTTGAACAGCATGTCATTTACAAATTCCTACAAGTCACTGATAAAAATGTAAAACAGAGCATGGGCAAGGATTACCACTACACACTTATCTGGGACTTCTCTCCAATCTTCTAATGAGCCACTCTGAAGCCAGGTAGAAAACATGACATTAGTCAGTGCTGGAGAGGCTGTGGGAAAACAGGCACACCAATATCCTGATGGATTGGTTTAGCCCCTCTGAAAGGCAATTTGGAGTCATACAAGAAAAATCACTAACTGCTTCATACCCTTGATCCAGAGATTTCCCACCTGGGCTTCTGCCTCATGGAAGTCAAAGAACGAAGAGCACTGGTTTAGAAGTCCGAGGCTCTGAGTTCAGATATTCCCTTCCTCTCTTCCTCTCTCTTTCTTACTCATATTTTCTCTCTACCCCCCTACAGTTCTGGAGCCAATGTACTTGGTTTCGAAGCCTACCTCTGATACTTAATTACCTGTGTGATCTTGGGTGGGTCACTTAAGGAAGCAAGGAGACAGCAATTATTAAGCACCTACTAGAAGGTAGATGCTTAATCTTCACCAGTCTCAGTTTCCTCATTTGTAAAATAAAGGTGTTGGACTTGATGGCCTCTAAGGTCTTCCCTTCAAGGCATAG
>CM053584.1:371434270-371451013 GCA_028627135.1 Pseudochirops cupreus
TCTCCAATGCTCCCAGTGATCTTGAATGGCCAGATCTCAGTCTTTTCTCCAGCTTCACCCTTCCCTACCTCTCAGCAACAATGGACACTATTGACTATTGCTTCCAGCACAATAGTATTCCATCACATTCATATGCTGTAACTTGTTCAGCCATTCCCCAATGGATGGGCATCCCCTCCATTCCCAGTTCTTTGATATCATGAAAAGAGCTGCTATAAATAGCTTTGAACCTTTCCCTCTTCTTTTGATTGCTTTGCAGTATAGGCCTAGTTGTGGTATCACTAGGTCAAAGGGACCAGTCTTTCTCAGGTCTCAGTTTGAGGCAACACCCATTCCATGATTAAGAGCTGGGTAAGAATTGAGACAAAAGATGGTTTAGTTTACCATCAAAGAGTATTAATCTGGGAGGGGAAGGCCCCCAGAGTTTCTGAGCAGAATAGAATAAAAGTACAGGAGGAGAAGAAAATGCCAGCTTTCCCCCACTTCTATTCCAATTAGCAGGTTGAGTACTCGGAGGGCAGCTACTACTGAACACAGATAACATGGTAAAGACAGTTAATATAAAACTTTCTCCTAAAAACCTGGTTCGCTCCTTCCCACAAATACACAAAGCATCCAAGGGAGGAATAAACTTAAACTTAGACCATAATAGTAGTGAGGGACATGTGTAAGAAATATGTGTAATGGAGCACTGGCCCTAAGTTCAAATCTAACCTTAGACAGTAGCTGTGTGATCCTGGGCAAGTCAATTAACCCTGCTAGGAAGAAAGGAAGGAAGGAAGAAAAAAAGAAGTGTGACAAAGGTTTAACTCACTACATCTACTCTGGAAGTCCTTCTCTATGTGTAGAGACCTCATACAGATCACTTGTTGTTGTTTGTCATTCATTCTGTGACATTATGAGGGTGATGTCATTGAACTTAAGTGAGGAAGAGCTGCACAAAGTTATCAGCCTCACTCTCTCCTCCAGAATCATCATAGTCCAGTAGCAGGACAAAAGTCAGGATGACCCATGTCAAAGGGTATGCACAATTTAATAGGTTTCTGGGCAAAGTTCCAAATTATTTTCTAGAATGGCTGGATCATTCACAACTCCACCAACAGCGCATTAATGTGTCTGTAGAAAGATCCAGCACCAACAAATATATAAAATTCTCCAAATCCCTAGTAAGAAGAGAAATACAATGAAAACAACTCTGAGGTTTCAACTCAAGTTCATTAACTTCATAAAAATGACATAACGTGGAAATAGTCAATGTCGGAGGAGCTATGGGAATATGGGATCAGCAGACCACTCGGAAATACAATTTGGAGTCATACAAGAAAAATCACTAGCCCTTGATCTGGAGATTTCACAGATATGGCTCATAGAACTAAAAGATAAAAAAAAAGAAAAAGATCCTCAGCACAATGAAATGTTTGTAGCAGCACTTTTTGTGGAAGTCCCAAACTGGAAACAGAGTTGCCCATTGTTTAGGGAATGACTGAAAAATGATGGTACATGAATGTAATGAATTTTGTTATACCATAAGAAAAAAACGAATACTGGGATCTTAGAGAAATTTAGGAGACTTTAACGGCTTGCCGCAATTAAGCAAGAGAACCACAATGACTGCAATCATGCAAAGGCAAACAAAGCTAAAAGACTTCAGAATTTAGAAATACAGTGATCAAGCTTGATCCCTGAGGACTGATGGTTCAACATCTTTCCTTCTTCTCAATAGTGATGTGGTGGACTATGGGTGTGAGATGGATGGATCATTCTCTTTTAACTGTTTCTTCTTTTTAGGGATGATTCTTTGGGGAGAGTCAGTCAATTGACAAACATTTATTAATCACCTATTGTGTGCCAGGCACTGGGTTAAGTGCTGGGGATACAGTCTCAGCCCTCAAGGAACTCACAGTCTAATGGGGGAGACAACATGCAAGCAACTCTGGACAGACATGTTTTAGACAGGATGAATTGGAGATAATGGACAGAGGGATTGGGAAGTGACAATGATGTTTTTAAAAAAACATCAATAAAGCATTTTTTAAAAAAATAGCATTGCCCCGTAAGTAAAGTCAAACTTGAGGAATTCAGAGAAACCTGGGAAGACTTCTACAAACTGATGCAGAGAGGAGGGACTGGAATCAGAAAAAGTAGTATTCAGACTGACTACAACAATGAACTGGAAAAAAAAGATGAGAAGGATGCCAAATCCAGATTCCTTCTAATGACTGCTCACGGTCCTTTGAAACAAAGAACGGCATACACTTCCTCCTTCAAACAGAGAGGCGTGGGATTCGGCATCTGCTCTCAGGCACAGTACCTAAGTTGACCAGTTTTGCTTAATTGTTTTTCTTTGTTACAAAGGAGGGTTCAGTGGTGGTGGGGTGGGAGAGAGGAGGGGTGGATCCAAGGGAAAGGGAGGGGTAGTGGCAGAGAACATTTTCTGGGAAACAACTGTAGCCTAAAAATTAAAAGACATCAGTAAAACTTTTTTTTAAGTGCTCCTGGGATATTGGTACACTTGCTTCATGTTTTCAAACATGTCACTGTCCCAGATCTCTTGTTGGCAAGGCAGAGGTCTGTGCTAGAGGTCTGGATAAGTCCAAAGAAAATACCCAAGAGCGGCTAACGAAGCAAGGAAAAATGAGGAGAATAGGGCAGGGAAAGAAGAAATATTAAGTACCTACTATGTTCCATACTGTGCTAAGTGCTTTACAAAGAGAAGAGAGAAGAGAAGGGAGGTTGTTCACCAATGGGAAAGTGATCCAAGGAGTGATTTGGCACAAGCAAAGCAACTTCAAAAACAGAAATTGAACTCTTTCCCTAAATTCTTTCCTTTCTAGTCATCTCCAGTTTCCTGGGTGACTGACTAATGGAAGAGGACTTTCTGGGAATTCTGGCTTGTTTTTGACCTTATTCAGCATTAAAAAGGCAGTGTGATTTAGGGACAGGGCATTGGACACAGAGTCAGGGGGGTCCTGGGTGCAAATCCTGCCTCAGATATTAACTAAGCATATGGCCATGGACATGACACTTAACCTCACACAGCCTCAGTTTCCACATTTGTGAAACGGACATGATAAAGTACCTATCTTGCAGGGTTATGAAAACTGAGTTAATGTGTATAAAGCATTTTGCAAACCTGAAAGAACTATTTGTAGATAATGTTGTGGGCTATTATGTGATTATATTGTATATTACATAATAATGCTGGCTATTATTTTTATAATAACAAATATTGTTTAGCACATGCTTACAACATGGTATAATGGAAGAATGGAGGATCTGGAGTCAGGAAATGAGTTCAAATCCTAACTCCACCTTTTCTCATCTACAAAATAAGGGGATTAGAATAGATTCCTTTAGAGGTCTCCAGTATTGGGTGGCACAGTGGATAAAGTGCTAGACCTGGAGTCAGGAAGACCTGAGTTCAGATCTAGCTACAGACACTTACTCATTTTGTGACCCTGGGCAAGTCACTTAACCACTGTCTGCCTCAGTTTCCCCATCTGAAAAATGGGGATAATAGTAGCATCTATCTTCCAGGGTTGTTGTGAGAATCAAATGAAGTAATATTTGTAAGGCGTTTTTTGCAAACCTAAAAGTGTTATATAAATGCTAGTTATTAATGTTTTCAGAAAGTGAAGAATTAAGAAGCTTCTTGATGAGGGCAAAAGAGGAGAGTGTAAAAGCTGAATTGAAGCTTAACATCAAAAAATAACCCCTAAAACCTTGGTGAACAACCCCATCACCTCCTGAAAACAGAGGGAGAAGAAATAGAAGTGTCAGATTTTATACTCTTGAACTCAAAGATCAATGCAGATGACGACTACAGCCATGGCATTTAAAGATGCTTGTTCCTTGGAAGGAAAACTGGCAAATCTGGACAGGTCACTAAAAAGCAGACATCACCTGCTGACCAAGGTCTGTAGAGTCAAAGCTATGAGATTTCCAGCTGCAATGTATGGCTGTAAGAGTTGGTACCAAATGTAGGTGGAGGAGAGAGATGGAGCCTCAGTGAGAGGAAATTAATAAGTCAATCCACAAGTATTTATTAAGCACCAACTATGTACTAGGCACTGAGAATATAAAGACAAAAGGAATCACATGCATGAAGGCATAGCTCAAACTTAGCCTTTCATTGGTACTATGCATTGTATGGACTGAATCAGTCTAGGAGGAAGGTGCAACCTTGCAGAGAGAAGAATGAATGTCCTCCAGGAAGGAGGTCTTTTTTCCTGATGGTCAAAAAGGTCAGAGCATAAGCCCCTTTCTGTCTTTTTCTGCCAAACTAAATAGCACCTATTTGGTATCTCGTATCTTGTGAGCTTGAATGCTTGCAGGGGAACTGAGAATCCATTTAGAGAGAGTCACAACCAAAATCCTGATGTTTCTAGGGGGAACTTTTGGGTTTCAGCAGAAGTCACACAGAATTAGTGAGAGATGCCCCTAAGGTCTCTTATGTCAGGGACTGGAGATCCAATCAATATGTAAGTTCTGAAGAAGGAAGGGGCATTGAGGTCATGGAGAAGACTATTATCTGAGATCCTTAAGTCATAAAAACAGGGTCCATTCTAACCTTGAAAGGTTTTCCAAACACAAACGCAGCCTCATGGGTTAGCCATATGGTAGCTGGGGACCATGATGTTTTGAGCAGAGGGAATGCGATCTGAATTTCAAGTCATAATGAATTGCATCTTTCAAACTTTATGTAACTGATTTGAAAAAAAAGCGAAGTCATTGCTCTGGCAAGTTGTACCTTGAAAAACTGGAAATCTTCTCCACCAGGCTGAATCAATTAGAGGTTTGGTCCCATACCATGGGCAAACAAGAGTTCCCTTTTCAAACCCAGCATCTTAGCTCTGCCCATCCCTTTAAAGACACATGACCACATTTCAGAATAAAGCAGATGAGACAACCCAAAAACTAATCCTTAAAGCCAAGACTTGTTAAAAAGTGTAGGGTTCCGGATTAACCTTCACCCTTTCATTTAAATATCAATTTTGCTCTGTCACGCAAACTTCCTGGGTTTGGAGCCAAGCTGTGATGTGGAAGGTGGGAAGAAAAGACCTTAAATAGGGAGGGGAGAGAGATAGTGACTAACTATTGCAAGAAGTCCCAGTCTCTGAGAGAAGCTATAGAAGGTAATTTCTTTATTCACTTTTATTTCATTTTTCTAGTTTTTCTAGCTCTGTAGATTTCTTAAAAAAAAGATTTTTCTAATAGTTTCTATGGTAAATAATTTGTAATTCAAATAATTGAATTTATCAAGAATGACTGTGTTCATGAATATGGGCTGGAACCAGTGTTTGAGACGGGGAAAGAGTGTCTGTCTTTAGGGCAAATATCCCCTGATGCTTAGATGTGCAGAAGGAACTTCTGTGCTGACCTCCCAGAGCATCGTCCAGCTTGCTTTCTCCCCAAAAGAGATCTCTCTAGACTTGGAGGTCCCTGGAGCCTTGTTTTCCAAACTGGATTCCTCTCTGTTGATAATCCTCAAATGATCCTTCTCTCATTAATTTGGCTTCAGGATAGGTGGGGATTGTTCCAACTATATCGACCAAACCCACAACCACCTTTGGGCTATGAAATTCCATTGAAATAAAAGTAGGTTGAAGAAACTTGGTAGCAAAATTGAGAGTGGTAAGCCTAGAAGATTGCTCAGGTCCCTCTAACTCTTATCTTCTATGATTCTGTGTGGTGTCATGCTGGGAGGTTGTTGTACTTTAGCAGCATTTGTGAGAGGTACATAATTTCATTGATTGTCTTTGAAAACAAAGGACAAACAAAAAGAAGCATTGTTCAGAAGTGGAATGGGTCACCCCTGGAGGTAATGGAGGTTCCTAAGTGAAGAGGAGAGGACCATGTGTCCGGTGTGTCATAGAGGGGATTCTGGTATCAAGGACAGGTTGACCTAGATGGACCCTGAAATCTTTACCTCTCTGACCTTTTCTGATTTTGTGATAATTTCATGTTTTATAATTTAAGAGGGGAAAGTGTCACTAGAATTGAAACACTGAATTTTCCATTCAACTCGTGTGAAACATCTGTGTCCTCCAATTTTCTCATCTGTAAAATGAGAGGGTAAGGCTAGATGATCTCTTATAATTCTGAATCTATGATCCCATGCTCTAAAGTCTCTTAACCTCCACGGGCCTCAGTTTCCTCCTCTGTAAAATGAAGGAGTTGGACTAGGTGGCTGGGAGCTCTCTTTTAGCTAGAGGTCTTTCAGCCACCCTATGATTTGTGGGATGCAATTTATTCCGGGAGCTATTGGACCTCTGGTGGTCTGTGGGCAGCAAATGGATTTATTTCCCTTTCTCTCTTACGTCTCTTACTGGTATGTACTGGAAAGTAGAACCGTAAGGGGCAATTTGGGTCTAGGATGATTTAGAGGCATGGCAAATGGGGCCCCCAGGGTACACTAAGGCTGGTATCCATTGCTGGTCTCACCTGCTCAGGTAATGTACTAGCAGCCTGGCCAACTTGGATGTGATCATGCTGATCAAGAAAGGCAGACTACAGGGCTGCTAGTGTCCTCCTAACAAGAACAAGCAAACAAACAAAAGCCATTGTACACATTTTGCATATTATAGTCTATGTTATCTCTCCCAATAGGATGTAAGTACCTTGAAGGTAGGGGCTGTGATTTTTGTCTTTGTATCACAACCGCCTGGCCCACAGCGTTGTTCAGTTGTTTCAGTTGTGTCTGGCTCTTTGTGAACTCATTTGAAGTTTTTTTGGCAAAGATACTGGAGTGGTTTTCCATTTCCTTCTCCAGCTCATTTTTATAGATGAAGAACTGGGGCAAGTGGGGTGAAGTGACTTGCCCAGGGTCACACAGCTAGTAATTGTCTGAGGCCAGACTTGAACTCATGGAGATGAGTCTTCCTGATTCCAAACCTAGTACTCTATCCACCATACCACCTAGCACACAGTAGATTCTTTACAAATACATGTTGATTGATTGTTAGGTCTGTGAAGGGTGGTTGCTTCCTCCTCCAGTGACTTGAATGGGGGAAGGGTGTATTTCCCTACTACAGTCCTGTGCTGGCTCTGGGCCCCTTGGTAAGATTTCTGTGGGAAGTTCCCAACCTCCACGTCCAACCCCCAGGATGTTACCATTTTGGCACTTGTCAAGATCCTTAGGCCAGCGGTTCTCAACCTGTGGGTTATGTTCAATTTGTAACAATGAAAATACATCCTGTATATCAGATTAGATTCATAACAGTAGCAAAATTACAGTTATGAAGTAGCAACGAAAATAATTTTATGGTTGGGGGTCACCACAACATGAGGAACTGTATTAAAGGGTCACGGCATTAGGAAGGTTGAGAACCACTGCTTTAGGCAAAGCCATGGGAAACATGCGATGGTTGGAATTCTAATGGAAAGAAGTCTGGACCAGAGTCAGGATTCTTGCATGTCCTCCCCAATCCTGCCTCTGACTAGCAGTGTAGACCTCTTTTCCTTTCTGTGCCTCTCCGATTCCTCATGCGTGAAATGAGAAGGTTTGATTCTATGGCTGTTAAGGTCCCTTTTATTGTGAAAGCTCAATGCTTCTCACTGGTCAAGGGAGAAAGTATGAATGAGGGGGCTGGTTTGGAAGCTGGTATGTTTCCTGTATGGAATAGTGACTGAGAAGAAGACAATTATGAGGACAAAAGTTTCCTCTTGTTGATTTGCTGTTGTGGTGGCTATGGTTGTTCTCATGTTCTTTGGTGGAATGCAATCCAGTCCCTAGGCAGAAATGTGTTTTAGTAAAAAAATAAAAAAACCAAAACCAAAACCAAAACAAAACAAAACAAAACAAAAAACAGCCCTGCAGTCCTGGGTTCCAGTACCAGGTCCATCACTGGGTGACCTTCCCTTCTCTGGGTCTTGGCTTCTTCCTCTTTAAAATGGAGAATGAGGTTAGATTAAATGATCTCCTGCTACTCTTTCAGCTTTAATTCCATGATGCTGTCATCCTACCTGCCACTTGGGCTCAGTTTCCCCATGTGTAGAAGGAGAACATTGATCTTTGACCTGTCTATGTCCTAGAGTTTTGTGCATATCAAATGATATAAAAAATATAAAGATATTTTTAAAAACAAAAGTGCCATGAAAATGTAAAGGGTCGGTAGGACTCTAATGTAATAGGGTCCTTTCAAGCTGTACCCCTAACCTGTGCCACCCTGATACTTCCTGGATTAAGGGACTATTCTGGACCTAGAGGTACTTAAAGTCACCCTCCAATATATTTTCTCACAGACCAAACTAATTTGATGCGTATATGAAGCCATCAGTAAGGGGCACTTAATTTAAACAATCATAAAGTAAACCAAAGACAAAGAATTAAACGGCCACACATTTGCCCTCCCCTGCCCTGCCTACCCCATGTTTCTTATTTCTCATATTCCAAGTCAGCCATGGCAGGGTATTAGAATGGGAACTGGTAGTGTGGTAGGGAGTTTTGTGGTTTCCATCCACCTGGGAATGTAGACCTGGTGCTTTCTTTTGGAATGGCATCTGGGTACCACTGTAGAGAGGCCATTGGAAACCAGAAAAAGTCATCCCAGCTCAGAACACAGCTATTGTTTTTCTTCTCATCTCCTGCTCTAACCTCCCCTTCTAGTCTAGTCTCTCATTTTTTCATGAGACTTTGAAATTCAGTGCCTCTAAAAAATGCACAACCTTCTGGGGGATGTAGTTCCTGAGATTTCTCTTCTCTCATGACCTGATTACAGGCATGGGCAGAAGGAACTTCTCCACCAACTCTACCCCTTGTCCAGGAGATCTCTCCATTAACTTTGCCTGATTTCTCTACTGGGGATGGAGGGACACAGGACAATGTAAGCTCCAGAGAGCTGGCACTCAGCTCCCTGGAACATAGCCCCTGAATGAGGCCCAGATCTCTTCTGCTGGAGAGAATCCATTGCCTGTGACCACTTCCAGAACTTCTCATTTACCGAAACAAGAGTATTCTAAGATCAAAGGGAGACACTTGGACTCTGAGAGGGTGACTCCCAGAGGGATCAGGTACCTGAAATTCGGGGAAAAACTAAGATATCTTGGGGGGTAGAACTCTCCTTCCATTAGTGAGTGACTCCAGACAAGAGGGGGTGGCAGCAAAGCATTTCTGGAAAGAAGGCGTAAACAAAGTTTCAGAGTTGGAAGACTGTTTAAAAACAAAACAAATCAAAACCATAGTAACACACATTGTGTGAAGGGATTAGAGAAGCTCAAAGTAATTGGGAAATGAGAGAGAGAGAGACAGAGAGAGACACAAAGAGAGAGAGACAGAGACAGAGAGACAGAGAGAGACAGAGACAGAGAAACAGAGAGAGATAGAGACAGAGAAACAGAGAGAGATAGAGACAGAGAGACAGATAGAGAGACAGATATAGAGACAAAGACAGATGCAATGACAGAGACACACACAGAGAGATCGACAAAGATAGAGAATGAGAGAGACTGAACAACAGAGACAGAGAGAGAGTTCATCCACAGAGGGTATTCACTGTCTTTGACAGCAACTTGGTGTTGCCATTCCGAATTGTCTGTTAGATACTGCTATGTTCCTGAGAGAGGAATCTTGTAAGAATTGCAGAATTGAAAGACATAGAACTGAGTTAAAAAAAAGAAAAAGATATTCCTAGAGTCACTAAATCTCAGAACCAAAAGGTATATTAGAGACCATCTTGTCTTAGGGGTTTTAACCTGGAGTCCATGGACCACCAAATGGCTGTGGTTGGATTTTAAGGGAGTCTGAAAACTTGGATGGAAAACAATATCTCTTTTCAACTAAGCTCTAACTAAAATGTCAAATGAAGGAAGACAAGAACGAAAAAGAGAGGCAAGGAAGGAGAGAATGGCAGGCATAGGGGATGGCCAGTGAGCATGGATGGAGCCAGATTCCCTGACTGCAGCGGTTATGGAAGGGCATAAGGTGGAAAGGCAGGAAGGTGGCAGATCACAAAGGGCTTTGAAATCCAAATGGTAGATGTTTGGAGATAATAGAAAGTCACTGGATTTTATAGAATAAAAGACTGACTTAGTCAGACAGTTGCTCCAAGAAGATCTCTTTGGCAGCTCAGTGGAGAATGGACTGGCATAGGGAGACCTTGAGACAGGGAGACTGACCAGTAGGCAGCTGCTAATAGTCTGTGCCCACACTAGCATGGTGGCAGCATCAGAGAAAACAAGGGAATGCATGCGAAAATTATTACAAAGATAAAATCGACAGTTTTGGCAACTGATTGGATGTGGGGGATGAGAGAGAGTGAGGAGTTCAGGCTGACTGTAAGTTTGGGACGCTGAGTCAGCGGGAGGATGGTGGTGCCCTCCAAAGTAATAGGCAAGTTAGGAGAAAGGAAGAGGGCTGATAACGAGCTCTGTTGGAGATGTCTATGAGCTGGCCAGTCCAAGGTGTCCAACAAGAATTTCTGACTTAAACCGATGAAGAACTTTTTAACTCCAGGTGTACATAGAAACTGTATATGAGTTAGCTGGTTTTCTCATTTGTTCAGACTTTAATCTCCAGCATTCAGATAACTTTTATCTCTACAGGCATAAACTAGTTTTGAAAAACAAACACAGTCAGATTTAGTTACAAACAATCTATTTTTTTGAAAGCAACAGTCTCATAGCTCTATCCCAACCACTGTGTTTGTTTTCTCAGAGTTGGGAGTGTAGCACTGAGATGTACAAAATGGGGTTTGGCATCAGAGGACTCAAGTTCAAAGCCTGTCTCTGCCTCTTATTATCTGCCTAACTTTTCTCTTCTGGGCCTTGGTTTCCTTTGCTGTAAAATAAGAGGGATGGGCCCTAAGGATCCTTTTAGCTCTAAGCCCATGATCTTATGTTCCCCTCCCACTTAAAAGCTATGCTCCTAATAGTTATAAAACATTTCATAATTTGAACTTCAAGCTGATCTGGTAGGAACTATAATTTTTATGATGCCTGGACTTGGAAAAGTTACTCTAATCGGGCAAGGACCAGAACTCAAGACTGCTGGCCCTAAACCCATCACATCCCCTCATTCTTGTAAAGGCCTGTCTTCTGTTGGGCCTGTTGGGTCCCAAAGTGGGGGGATAATATCACAGCCCAATGCCTTGGATTCTCTCTGGGCACCTGAAGGATAAGAGTGTAAGTGTTAATTCTCAGACAGAAGGAAGAGGAAGAAAAGAGCTTGGGAATGAAGGTCACAGTTCTGGGAGACTCAGGAATCCCTGCCCCCCTGCCCTTGAGCCCTTGGATTAAGTTCCGTTTCTCTGGAGCTTTATTTTCATGATAACCCTGGGATAGACATAATGCACGTGTGAGTTTGTTCCCATTTGAGAGTCTCTCTGAGTCTCAGAGAAATGAAGTGACTTGTCCACGGTCAGACAGCCAGCAAGTGTAGGCAGCCATGTCCAGGATGTAGCGTCCCAAAGTCTTCCCCACTCACCTGTCATGTTGTGTGGATTCTGATGTGTGCATGTACGTGGTGAGAGAGGGCTGCTTGTCTCCCTTTGTGCCTTACTAATTGGCGGTTGGAGGGAGGCAATGTCCTGGTGGAAAGTGCCTCAGAGAGCAGAGATCACACTTGCTGTGTGACCTGGGACAAATTGCTTCACCTCTCAGGACTTTAGTCTTTTCTTCTAGAAACTAAGGGGATTGGCTGGGCCCTCTCCAGTGTGGTATAATGGCATATACCCTGGATTTGGAGTTGAAACATCTGGGTTCAGATCCTGACTTGTCTTCTTGTTCTGAGAGACTCCTTGGAATAGCAGAAAGAGCATTGGACTTGGGGTCAGGAAACACTGGGTTCAGATCCTGCCTTTTGGACTTGCCAGCTGTGTGACCACAGGCAAGTCACAGTAAGTGAGTAGAAGAATCTAACTTTGAGCTCAGGTTCCATGAATCCAAGCTCATTGGTCAAGTTCAGTGTTCCTCCCAAGATACTGTGATGTCCTGAGGAAGCCTGCTTTTCCAGGCTGATTTCACATGAATCTCCATTTCATATTCTATGTTGCAATCCAATTCTCCTAAAAGCTATTCCCTACACATGCCATCCCATTTCCTACTTCCATGTATTTGCGTAGGCTGTTCCCTACTCTTGGCATGCCCTCCTTCCTCATCTCCATGTCTTTGGGTATCTCTCATCAAATCACAGCTCAGTGGCCACCTCCCACACCAGGCCCTTTTCTGATCCCTCACAGTTGTGAGTGCTCCTCCCTCCTCTGAAATTATTTTCTTCTTACCCATCTGTGTACATTTTGCAGACCCTCAGTAGAATGTAAGCCTCTTGACATCAGATACTGGTTTTGGTTTTTGTCTTCACATCCGTGATATATTCCATACAGGACCTGGTGTATAACATCCCTCTGAGAAATGCTTGTTGGATTGAACTGAATGGAAAAGATGATAATTTTCATTTTCAGTTTCTAAAAATCCATCTCAGTTCTTTTGGTCCTGTTTTCTCAGACACCATGAGTAAGATCAGTGAGACCGTGAAGCGGGCCAGGGCTGCCTTCAACTCTGGCAAAACCAGGCCCTTGAAATTCCGGATGCAGCAGCTGGAAAACCTCCAAAGGATGATGACAGAGAGAGAAGACGAAATTACTGCAGCTCTGTATGCTGATCTCCACAAGGTACTGATTCGGTCCATGAGCTCACCCTTGACTATAAGCCCATTCTGGGAACTGTGGGTCATGCCAGAGGGTTAGGGGCAAACCATATCTGCCCTTAAAGTGCTTTGGGTAGAACTGGGGAAAGAAGATTTACACTCACAGAATGGCCCTTCCAGCTGGAAATCCTTTGGCCCTGTGAAATACAAGGCCATGGTATAAAATGCCAGACAGTAGGGGCATAGACTTTCAGGGCAAATTCAGAATGGAGAGAAGAATGTAAAGGGAAGTGATTTGGGATGACTTTGAGATGAGGGATGGAGGGTAGGACTCAAAAGAATGGGGCAGAGCAGGAGTGGGAAGGGGATTCCACTCAGATCAGAAGTAAAGCAAAGATATAGAGACCAGAATGGGCCCATATTGGGACTTGGCCTGAGCAGAGTGGAGAGTTTGAGAGAGACGATTGCACCTTCTAGAGGGGAGGACACTGAAATCCAGGCAGAGATTCCCAGTAGCCATCACAAAAAGGGCACTCAGAAATGATGGCCTCCTGGGCTCCTGGGTGGTTTTCCAACCTCCATGCAACAAACAAGCCAAGAGCAGAGCTGGAAGAGATCTCAGGGTTGCCCTAGTCTGATCCCCTAGGTTTACAGAAAATGAAAGGATGTGACTTATCCAAACAGCCATAAAATCATGATTTCTTATTATGCAGTAAGAGTCTGTTACCCTCATGGGCCCCTTTACAACCTGCTGTATACAGTCAATGTCCATTCCTGGGACCCCGTGGGTAGGAGCCATGGACCCAGCTCACAAAGAGCTGGCATTCAGGCGGCTTCTCAGCAGACAGGCAATCTTTCCAGGGGTATTGGCTTGGCTCTCTCCCTCTGATTTTGGAGAGGGTATTCTGGTATCTTTCAGTAAAATGTAAAAAAGGAGAGACTATACAATCACAGGACTTGGGTTTGAATCCTGCCACTGGGAATTGCTCCCTGTGTGATGATGTGTAGATCCCTTCACCTCCCTCAGTCTCCATTCTATTTTTGTGTAAAGGGGTCTGAGGTCTGGAGCCTGAGATCTCACACTGAATGCCATTGTCTTTACAGAGCAAATGGTCTGCACTGTATGAAGAGTGCAGTTATTCCTTGGAAGAAATCAAGCAAGTGCTTGCCAAACTTCCCCAGTGGATCCCAGATGAGCCTGTGGAGAAGAATGATAATACAAAGGATGAACAGCCCTACATCCACTCAGAACCACTGGGTGTGGTTCTGATCATTGCTCCATGGAATTACCCTTTCAATCTGTCCATCCAGCCACTGGTGGGCGCCATTGCTGCAGGTGGGAAAAACTTCTTTCTTCTGGATGACAGGCAGGCTTCTAGATTTACAGTTGGGAGAGACCTCAGAGCCCGTCTCACCAATTTTACAAATGAGGAAACTGAGGCCCAGAGAGGCTGAGTGATTTGAGCCCAAGTCCTCTGACCCCAAATCCTGTGTTTTGTACTGGAAGGAAGGAGGGCTTCTCCTGGATCATAGTAGTGTTCTCCAGAAATAGCCTCAGGATAGCCCATTGGACCCCATCACTAAGAAGATTGGTCAGTGCAGTCAAACTGCCATAAGATTCATGGTCAAACTGGGGGTAGGACTCAGTTCTTGAGTTAGAATTCATCTGTAGTCTCATCTAGCATACCAATGTTTCTGGAGATCATTTGCTGAATCACTGGTGATTTAAACAGCACAGATTTAAATTTGGAGGGACTTCTGAGTCATCTAGCCTGTCTGCCCCCTTATTCTGCAGATAAGGAAGCAAATTCCAGATAAGACAGGGATTAGCCCAAAGTCACTCAGACTTTAAGTAGCTGAATCACAGTTTGATTCTAGCATCTGACTCCAAATCTGGTTATTAGCAACATGGCCTCCGACAAGTGCTTTAAAGCCTCTGGGTCTGTTTCTTTGACTGGAAAAGGATGATGGTCTGCACCTCTCGATTCTTTCTGGGTCTCCCATTTTACAGGTACTAAGAAGGAGAGTCAGGATTTAAACCTGTGACCAAAGGGCCAGCATTATTTGCACCCTGTGCTGTATCCTTCTGTTAGCTTTGAGTAATCACTCAGTCTTTGTTTTCTCTCAATTAGATTGTGGCCCAGTCCCTTCATGTCCAACCATCTAGGTGTTTCAGTGTTTGGAGCAATTGGGCTGGAGTCAGGAAGAATTGAGTTCAAATCTGGCTTCAGACACATACAAGCTGTGTGACTCTGGGCAAGTCACAAGCCTTGTTTGCTTCAGCTTTTTCATCTATAGCATGGATATAATAATACCTACCTCTCAGGAATGTCAAGACTATCAAATGAGACAATAATTGTAAAGGGTTTAGAACTGTGCCTGGCATTATTAGGTAGTATATAAATTAACTATCCCTTTGTCTTTCAAAAGTGATGAGATGTAGGGAAAAAATTGGGGCTCATGGTCTGAGTTGGAAGACTGTGGTCAGGTTCAGGGGTTTGGTCAGGGCTAGAGGGCAATATCTTAGTCCAAGCAAGCCATAGCACAGCATTAGACAGGTGTGGGACAAGCCTGGGTGTCTATGCACAATTGCATGCATGCAGACACGCTGATGTGTGTGCATATGTGTCTGTGTGGTTTGGTGTGGTCTCTGATCTCTGAGCCTGGGGACTCAGGTCAGGAGAGGAGCAGGAGACAGGGGAATGGAATGGTGGTCACTATGGGAAGGAAGCCTGTACCTCTTTCCCTCAGAGGTGCCAAAAGCTGGATTTGCCCTGTGTTGCTTACAGCTTGATGGGGGCGGGGGCGAGGCTAAGGGAATAATACTATGGCCCTTATATTCAGGGGTGCAGGAGTCTGGTGTGACACTCTCAGTAAGGGGTGTTTACTTGTATCCTATAGGCAATGCTGTGGTCCTCAAGCCTTCTGAGGTGAGTGAGCAAACGGCCATCATGTTGGCCACACTGCTCCCTCAGTACCTGGACAAGGTGAGTCTCAGCCCAAAACCTTCTCTATAGGGGAAAGAATGGGCCCTTAGAAGTCCCATGGGCAGAATTGGAAGTTGGGGGATGTAGAGAGCCAAGGGACCCAGGCTGTCTCCTATGCACCTCCTAGTTTAGTTGGAAAGGAGGGACTCATCTGAACTTTGTGCCTCTTGCCAGGGCTTTTGCTGAATTGGCAAATCCCTCAGCTGAAACTTGGTATCTCTGTGACCTCAGGCTAACCATGTAATTTACTCCTCTGTAAAGTGAAGGGTTAGTCTAGGATGTCTAAAATCTCTTCCATCCATAGCCCTATACTCCAGGCATTTTACAGAGCAGGAAACTGAGGCCCAGAGAGAGAAAGTGATTTGTCTAAGATCACACAGCTAACTAGCTGCCCCTGATTCCCAGTTGAGTGTTCTTTCCCCCACACCAAGCCACATCCTTTTGTATTTGCTCTTCCTATTAGTATAAGAGAGGTCTGGGGAGAAGGAAAGGGACTCACCATTCTCCTTTCTTCTGCCACATTCCCCAACTAGTAGAAATAATGATGGGGGCTCTGGTCTCAGAACCGGTGATGTCCCCCCACCAATACTTCTGTAGAATGGTCTACAACCATTCAAGTTTATTCCTTTGGTTTCAGCAGAGTTCTGGGTGTTTCAACAAAGTGTTCTAGGTGCTAGAAGAAAGATGAATTTTCATTTCAGAGCTCCCACCTTCAGTGAGCTTACAGATTAATGGGAGGATTAAACATGCACCCAGATAACTATAATATACAATATCAACCAATAAACTAGCATTCATTCATCTTGTATTATGCTCCAGACACTATGCTAAGTACGTAGGCAGCTGGTAGTGTGGTGAACAGAGAACTGGGTGTGGAGTGGAAGATCAGGTTCAGATCTGGCCTTTTCATATGACTATAGATAGCTTTGGTTTCTTATTCTGAAAACTGCCTGTTCAGATTCTTTGACCATTTATCCGTTGGGGAATGATTAATAGCCTTATGAATCTGACTCAGTTCTCTATTTGAGAAATGAGGCCTTTATCAGAGAAGCTTCCTATTTAAAAACTTGCCCAATTTTCTGCTTTCCCTCTAATCTCAGCTGCATTGGTTTTATTTTTTCACAATTTTTTTTATTAATTGATTTGTTTGTTTACTTTTAGTTTACAAGGTTC
>CM053584.1:371451513-371477451 GCA_028627135.1 Pseudochirops cupreus
AGGGGAGGGCAGAATGGGCAGGAGGGTTGTTAGAAGCACACACTTTTGTAAAGGGTCAGGGACAAAGTAGAGAATAGAACAAGTGGAGGGCGGCATAGGATGAAGGGAAATATAGTCAGTCTTTCACAACATGTCTATTGTGGAGATGTTTTGCATAATTACACATATACAGCCTGTATTGAATTGCTTGTCTTCCCAGTGGGGGTGGGGCATGAGGGATCGAGGAAGGGAAAGAATCTAGAATTTAAAGTTTTAAAAATCAAATGTTTAAATATATATATAATTATTATTATTATTATTATATACATGCAACTGGGAAATAAGATATATAGGCACTACGGTAGGGAGATCCATGTTGCCCCAACAGAAAGTCAGAGGGGCAATGGGGGAGGATACAGGAGAGAGCAGATTGGGGGAGGGGGTATAGAATGGGATCACTGTTTTGGGGTTGTGGGTAGCGGAAAGACAAGAAGAAAATTTGTAACTCAAAATCTTGTGGAAATGAATGATGTAATCTAAAAATAAACAAAAGTTAATAAAAAAACAAAAAAGATATTTAATAGGAATAAACATATTACAACATTAAAAAAAAAAGAATTATCTTGGGGGGGTAGGGCGGCGAGGTGACGCAGTGAATAGAGCACCAGATCAGCCTCAGACACTTAACACAAAACTAGCTATGTGACCTTGGGCAAGTCACTTAATCCCAATTGCTCTGCCCTCTCCCCTCCAAAAAGCAAAAAAAAAAAATTATCCTTTGGGTTTTCTGCTTTATTCTAAAATGTGCCACATATCTTCAAAGATATGGGCAGAGCTAAGATCCTGTGTTTGAAAAGGAAAATCTTCTTTGCTCATGGTATAGGACCAATTTCTGATTGATTCAGCCTGGTGGGGAGGATTTTCAGTTTTTCAAGGTACAACTTGTGGGGGTGGCTAGGTGGTGCAGTGAATACAGCACCAGCCCTGGAGTCAGGAGGACCTAAGTTCAAATGTGGCTTCAGATACTTAAGAGTTACTAGTTGTGTGACCTTGGGCAAGTCACTTAACCCCAATTGCCCTGCCTTTCCCCCTCCAAAAAAAAGCAAAAAAAAAAAAAAACCACGAGCTACTACTTGTCAGAGCAGTAACTGCTTTTTTCAAATCAGTTACAGGAAGTTGGGAACGCAGAAATCAGGATGGCATGAAATTCCAATCACATTTCCTCTGATCAAAGCTTCATAATCCCCAGCCAACATGTGACTAACCTATGAGGGTGCATTTGTATTTAGGGAGCCATTCAAGGTTAAAATGGACCCTGTTTTTGTGCCTTGAAGATCCCAGATAATAGTGTTCTCAGTGACCTCAATGCCCCTTCCTTCTTCTCATGTTGATTGGATCCCTAGTTCCCTACACAAGAGACCAAGGTAATGTGGGGATTATCTCTCACTAATTCTATGTGACTTTTGCTGAAACTCAAGAATGCCCTCTAGAAACATCAGAATTTTGGTTGTGACCCTCTCGAAATGAATTCCCTGCAAGTATTCAGGCTCACAGGATATGGGATATAGAATGTGTTCTAATCGTTCGGCAGAAAAAGGCAGAAAGGGCTTATGCCCTGACTTCTTGACAATCAGGAAAACAGACTTCCTTTTCTGGAGGACATCAGATCTTCTTTCTGTAAGATGACACCTCCTCCCTAACTCATAATATGAATGAAAGGCTTGATTTGAGTGGAAGGGCAGGTGGAGGTTGGGGAGGGGGGGGGTAAAGGGCAGTGGCAGAAATCAAATACTAAGAAATATTATCACAGTCAAATGCAGAAAGGCAGAAATATTAAATGCAACTTTTTCAGTTCACGATGCAATATGAATTAGGTGTAACGAAGGACTACTGAAAAATAGGCTAACAAGGAATTGGAAACTAAGTAATCTAATCCCTAAGAATGAATGGGTCAGACAACAAATCATAGAAATAATCATTACCCAGACTTATGTAGGCTTTGTTGGCACCCAGAGAGGAATCAGCAAGGTTGCTTTGAATGACAAAGACATCCAAGAATCACAGAACTGAAAGGAATCTCAGAGGTCCCCTAACTCAAGCTTTTCATTTTACAGATGAGGAAACTGAGGCCCATGGGGGGGTGGGATAAATGATTTACCCAAGATCACATAGCTAGTAAGAGTCAAACTTGAACCCAGGTCCTCTGACTCCTGAGACAGTGTCCTCTCTTGTGTGCCAACCTGCCTCCCCAGTGTCTCTATATCCTAAGATGATGGACAGGTACCAGGTTCTTGCAAAGAAGGGGACTTCATGTCTTTACTGACAAAGGAGAAAATTCATTCATTTGTTCAATCAACAATTCTTTATTGAATAAATGTTCCATGCTCAGCCCCATGCTAGGCACCAAGGGCAGGGGTGGGGATATAAAAAAAAAAAAGATAAACTGATTCCTGCCCTCCAGGAGCTTCCAGTCTACTTAGGAATATATAGACACAGGAGCCAAGAACAGCTAAGTACAACCCAAAGAAATCTATGCTAAAGGTCAAGGGTCAGGTAAAGACAGTAGATGCTCCAGAAGTCCCAAGGAGCAAGAGTGTCCCAGCTGTAGGCTGGGATGGTCTGGGAAGGCTTTCCAGAGGAGGCAAACTAAAGCTGCTAATTGAGGAAGGGGTAGGCTTGCTTGAGGCAGGGAGAAGAGAGGGGAGAGGTTGGGAGGACAGAAGGGGTGAAGATTCAGAGCTAGGAGTGAAATGATGGGCTTCCAGACATCAGTTTGCTCCAGTGGGCAAAGGACCATGGCCACCTCCTCACTTGAGTGAGGCCTGTGAAGAAGGGAGAAAGGGAGAGGTGATTAGAGAGGGAATTTGAGTCCCTCCATAGCTCCCCACTTCTGTTGGGTAAAGTCAGGTTCATAGGATCAGAGCTGAAAGAGACAGAGGCCACCCACTCTAAAACCCTCTCCTCTCTGAGCTCCACCCAATTTCTGACTCATCTTCCCCCCAGATTAGGATCATCTTTCCCCTGGATGAGATGCCACAATGGTACTCTCTGTCAGAGGCAGCTCTTCCATGACTTCATGGTATAATCCCATTCAAGGCTCTGAGCCTACCCAAGCCTCTGTTTCCTACTCTTTCAAATGAAACAATTAAACTAGATCATCTCTCCAAGGTCCCCTCCAACTCTTCTGTGGTTTCAGTCTTTCTCTGTGGCTTTCACCAAGAGAAGCATCACCTCTGAAGATCAGACTTTTCTGCAGCATCTTTTTGATCAACATTAGCTAAAGATTGATTGATTTTGTTAAAGTTCCTTTGTTTTTTAAAAATAGCCTTTATTTTCTGTTTTATCTATTTCTCTTCTAATTTTCAAGGTTTCCTATTTTACTTTGTCGTTGTTCAGTCATAGGTCATACCTGAGTCCATTTGGGCTTTTCTTGGCAAAGATAGTGGAATGGTTTGCCATTTTTTTTTCCAGCTCATTTGACAGATGAGGAAACTGAGGCAAACAGGGTGAAGCGACTTGCCCAGGATCATGCAGCTAGTGAGTGACTGAGATTGGATTTGACCTAGGTCTTCCTGCCTCCAGACCCATGTTCTATCCACTGGGCCACCTTACTTTCACTTGCTTTGGATTTATTTGTTCATCTTATTTTAGAAATTCCAGATTTGGCTCCTTGATGCCCTCTTTGTCTGTTTTGTTCATGTAGCTTTTTAGAGAGAGAAATTTTCCTCAAAGGATTGTTTGAACTTCATCCCACAAATTTTGGCATATAGTCTCGTCATTATCACTTTCTTTTTCTAAATAAAAGAATTCATTGATAAACTTTGCTTATTTATCACCAGCATTTCCCAGGGTATCTTTCTTTGTCCCCTTTTGAGAGAATCATCCCTTATAATATGAGAGAGAGAGAGTCCAGAAATACTAATCACCATCCTGAAAAACCTACTTCTATTTTTTTCAAACTATGGTATTTTTTTTCATACCATTATGACCTATTGCCTGGATTTATTCTTGACATACCCATTATTCAGAATGTCAATATTAAGCCTTTTTTCTTTTGTTTTCTGTATCCTATGCTCTATCAAATAGATACTTAATTTTTCCATTGTTTTTTATATTAACTTCTCATTCCTCCATGCTCTGGCACATGGTCTATGTGCATGTGGTCCTGAGAAAGAACCAAGATCTTTGAAGAAAACAGCATTTCATTTTCTTGGTCAATTCAGTACTGTTTTGTTTTGTTTTCTCTTCTATTTTTAGCAATTTCCTCTTTTAAGTTTGCTACTCAGGCCCAGAATGGTGTCCAGGCTCCATGCTTCTCCTGGCTCTTTGGTGAATATCTCAAGGATAAGAAGTCCCTCTTTCTCACTTTCTTCTCCCTGATAGTCAGAAGATCTGAGTTCTAATCTTGGCTAGGTATGAACTCAAGGCGTGCCTTTGGATAGGTCACTTGACTTTCCACCTCAGTTTCCTTCCCTGAAAATGAAAGGTTTGGGCTAGCTAGCCTCTCACAAACCTTCCACTTCTAAATCCATGTTCCTATAACTAACAGTCTCTCTCAGCTTTGACATTTGAGGGTTCTCTCACCTTAACAGGAAAAGGTGGGAATCGGCTTTTGTCAGAGTCATCCTTCTTCAGAGTCTTGATCAAGCAGGACCGGCGGTGGGAGAAGATCTCAAAACTCTTCTTAACATGATAGGCTCCCATGCCACTGTCACCTGCAAGGAAGCCAGAAAATCCATGTGGGTTTGTGAGTATGGGTAGCTTTGGACAGGCAGCTCAGGTTGTGGGGGACTTTGCTCTTGCCCTCTGCCCATTGTCTCTGCATCCCACACATCTCCTTTCCTTTCCCTCCCCCCGTCTTCTCCATCATCTTCCCATCTTTGTCTCCATCTCCTTCCCTTTCAACCCTCTCTTCTTCTCTTCCTCCTACATCTCAATCAAGGCTCTATTCCTTTTCTGCCCACCCCACTGGGGAGTGTCCAAGTGTGGTCAGTGAAAGTGAGATGCCACAGTGGATAGAATATGGGTTTGGAGTCAGGAGGACCTAGTTCAAATCCAATCTTAGTCACTCACTAGCTGTGTAATCCCGGGCAAGTCACTTCATCCTGTTTGCCTCAGTTTCCTCATCTGTTAAATGAGCTGGTAACAACAACCTCTTCTAGAGCTCCCTTTGAGGTCTGTAATGGCTTTTACACATGTGGCCTCATTCTGATCTGATCTTTACCAGAACCCTGAATGGGAATGTGACTTCTCCTCCATCTCTGTTGGGAGTCCCATGGCCAGACCAGATGTGCTGTATTCCCTCAGGTCAGGAGGAAGGGCAAGGAATGGACAGGAGTCAGAGAGGACTGGGACTCACCTACACCACCAAAGGGGAGAGAATGGACACCAACATGAGCCAGCACATCATTGGCAGTCACACCTCCACTGGAAGTCTCTGCAATCATCTTCTTGATGACCTGGAAGGTAGGATTCATTTATAAAATGGACTAGAGAGCCTCAAAGACTCCTTCCACTTCTAGTTCCATGACCCAATTTTTGCCAGGAAAGGGGCCATGGCTGTGGGGTCAGAAGAGTGAGAGACAGTGTGGTCTAATGGGAAGACCACTAGATTTGGAGTCTGAGGATTCTGACTCTGTTCCTCTCTAGCTTTGTGACCTTGGACAAGTCCCCCTCCCTCTCTGGGACTCCCTTGTAAGATCTCTTACAACTCTGAATTTCCACATTTGATAAGCTCCCAGACAACACACACTAGCTTGGGAATCCTGGTGACAGACTAACACAGAGCTCCTGAGGACAAGAGAGAAGCAATTTCCTACCAGAAAGTAGAGGGAGGCTAGCCAGGCCAGTCTGTCCTTTGCCCAGAGCCACACTCTCTCTTCCAGATGGCAGAGGCTGCCCCTCCAGAGGGAAGGCAGGTTCACAACAGCATTGCATAGTGGAAAATGTACTGAATTTGGAGTCAGAAGACCCAGGTTCAAATCTAGACTCTCCCACTTAATACCTTGGGCACACCTCTGAGCCTCAGTTTCCCCAACTACAAAATGAGGTGTTGGACTAGAAGACCTCTTTGAGCTCTAGACCTGGAATCTTGAGATTCTAGATGAAGGAAGCTGGTGACCTACCCAGGGCTTTGGGTTCTAGTGGGGGTTAGGGCTAAGAATTAGAAGTTAAAGCTAGGGCTAAGAGCCATGTAAAATAATGAGGAATACATTAAATTTGGAGTCTGAAGATCCATGTCCAAGTCTTCCTTCAGTCAGTGGAAAGGCTCTTGGATTTAGAAGTCAAGGGTCTGAGTTAGAATCCCAGCTCTACCAGGCACTGTGCTAAATACTTTATAGCTGTTATCTCATATAATACTAACAACAACCATGTGAGATTGGTGCCATTATTCTCCCCATGTAGAGAAAGAGATCAGGGGTAGGGTCCCTACTATTTTATTACCTGGTCATTATTAGAAAACACATAGAGAGCCAAGGGCTTTGGCCGCTCATTGATGAACTGGATGGCTTCATCCAGGCTCTTCACACAGACAATGGGAAGAACAGGTCCAAAGATTTCTTCCTGCATCACCTGAGACCTTGGGTCAACATCAATGAGAATGGTTGGGGCTAGAAAGACCAAGAAACAAAGCAGGTACCTTAGTAAGAAACCTTGGGGTTGCCCCATTTTTCACTCATGCACAGCCCACCCGGACACACGTACCCAGCCAGCCTTTCAAGGCAGTTTCTCAATCAAAAACCAACAATACATTGGAGAGCATGGCAGAATGGATAGAGAATTGACCTTGGAATCAGAAAGACTTCTCCCTCTGCCACATCCTGCTGACTTGGTGACCCTGGGCAAGTCACTTAACTTCTCAGTGGCTTAGTCAGTCAATCAATTAGCTATTATTAAGTACCTACTATGTGCCAGACCCTGAGCTGAGGGCTAGGGGTACAAAGAAAGAAAAAAAACCCAAGCCACACTCCAGGAGCTCACAGTCCAATGGGGGAAACACATGCAAATGACCATGTTTCATTAGATTGTAAACTCCTTGAAGGCAAGACTCTCTTTTGCCTCCTTTTGTGTGCTTCATGTGTGCCTGGCACATAGAAGATTCTTGATGCATTTTTATTGCATTATATTTTAACTTCATGGAAAATGAGATCTAGACAGGATAAAGGATTGGGGGGAGGTTCTTACAGGAAAGGCACTAAGATGAAAGAAGACTAGGAAAGGGTTCTTACAGAAGGTGGGATTTTAGCTGAGACTTGAAGGAATCTCAGAGGAGGAAGAAGAACATTCTGGGCACAGGAGGCAACCAGAAAAAAATGCCCAGAGGTCAGAAGTGGGGTATCATGGGTAAGGACCATAAGGAGGTGAGTGTCCCTGAATCGAAGAGGCCAAGGAAGGAGGAGGGTGTAAGAAGACTGAGAGGGTAGGCTGTGCCAGGCACTCTCTAAACCAATGTCACAGAGAGGGCTGGGAACAATCCCAGGCCCTGTCCCAAACAGCCTTTCAGCATTCCCCAGCATCTGCCTGTCAGTGAATTCTGAGATCTTTGTGATAACAAGGCAAGTGTCCAACTGGGAGCCAGAGGACCTTTCGTCTTCTTCCATCTCCCTGCCAGCAACAGCATCAAGCAAATCAGACCAGGTGAGCCCATAGGGAATGCTCCAGAGACCTTATGTCAATGGGGACAACATGAAAACAAACCAAAAGGGGCTTCATAGAAGGGATAGGTCCATACGTTTCTGGTGGCTAGAGCTGAGGATCAGAACTGAGTCAGCCTGGCCCCACCCTCCTGCCCACACAAAGAGAAGCAAACTGGGGAAAACAACCGCACTTCCCTCTCCAGTCCTGAATGAACTGAAGAAATCCAGTACAATGCCTGGCAGCCAACATTTCTGGTTAAAGGTCCTACACTGGGGGCACACAGGGCAATACTAAAGGTCTATCTAGGGTAGGAAAGGCGGGATGGGGCATCAGGGTGCAAAGGCAGAAGGATGAAGTACTTTGAATCAGAGGAAGTGAGTTATCCTGGCTCTGAAATGTGCTGCCTCTGTGACCTTAGGGAATACATATCCTCTCTCTGGGCCTCAGTTTCCTCCTCTGTAAAATGAGAGGTTGAGGAGGCAGAGAAGTATGTTGGAAATGTCAAGCCTTAGATTCAGAATCACAGATCTTCAAGAGGTGTGCTTCCTCTTGAAGAAATCCAAGAGGGATGAGAACTGAGCTCAGGGGAGCCAGCTCTGTGGTATGGTGGAGGCTCAATGGAGACCTCTGTCCTTCTCCCTGTCCATGCCCTCAGTGTGATCAGCCTCCAGATCCCCTGCCTAGTTTTTGTGCCCTCTGTCTCATTCCAGCCATGGTGGTGGGTTAGGAGCAGTAAGGCACTGCTTCTGGAAGAAGCTGGAGGCACCTAAAGCCATGTGTTTATGTAACCCAGCCTTCCTTCCTTTTCCTCTGGTCTACTTCCCACCCCTAAACCCCACCCTGAGCCAACTAATGCCCCAGATGGGAGTCAAAAAGGAAAGAATTCACTAGTAAGAATGGCTTCAGGACAGCTAGGTGGCTCAGTTGATAGAACACTAGCCCTGGAGTCAAGAGAACCTGAGTTCAAATTCTGCCTCAGATAGTATTAGCTGCATGACCTTGGGCAAGTCACTTAACCTCCATCGTCTCAAAAAAATAAAGGGAAAAAAAAAGAATTCCTTCATAAGAAAGAACTAACAAGGATACATATCTCACCATAGAATGTAAGCTTCTTTAAGGCAGTAGTCAGTTTTGTTTTTGTGCTTGTCACATGGACACAGAAATAGGGAATTGGACCTGTGATTTCAATGGTATTGGGATTTCCCCCCAGGGAAGGAAACTCCCTCCACCAGTATAGATTTCTGCCTCCTCAGTAATTATAGTCTTAGAAAGTCACTGAGAAAAATAAGCGATTAAGTGAGCTTCCCCAAGGCACACAACCAGTATTTAGGTCATCCTGATTTCAAGGGCAACTCTCTGTCTATAACACCTTGATGCTCCAATTAGGTTAATAAATGATTAACTGACTGATGAATTGAAATGTTGGAGTATGGGAATATTGACTGGGTTGGTCAAGCATCGAGATAGATGGCGGGGGGGGGGAAGGAGGGGAGAGAGAGACAGAGAGAGAGACAGAGACACAGAGACACAGAGAGAGACAGAGAGAGAGAGAGAGAGAGAGAGAGAGAGGGAGGGAGGGAGGGAAGGAGGGAAAGAGGAAGAAAGAGAGACATAAAGAGAGAGAGAGAGAGAGAGCCTTTCTGCTTGTCTTTCTTCACCCCTGTCCAAGTCTTTGCAATACTTAGATCTGTTCTCAGATAATTATATAACACCACACCTAGTTTCTAGGTAATCTAAAGTGGCACAGAAATCTAACCCATTTGCATTGGTGCCAAAGTCATCCTTTGTATCAACTTGTCCTGGCACCTCCTGAAAACCTGCCTCGGCCTTAAGAAAATGGGGATTCCAAGACCAACAGGAAAATAAAACAAAAACAAAGCCCTGTTGATTCTCTAAGGGCTCCACCAAATGCTTAATCCTTCAGCTCCCTCCCTGTCAACCTGCCCAAAGCCTCAATCACAGGGCAGAGGGTAGAAATAGGTCAGTCCTGGGGGGCAATAACACCAAGGACCACGCTACCAAGGGGACAGAGCTGCCCCCATCTCAACCCCACTCAGCACAATCAATCAATCGACATTTATTAAGCACCTGCCCAACGGCTACTCATTGATAAACACAAACTCTCCCACTTCACAGTAAAGGGAAGGGGACAGACAATGGCAACCCACCTATATAGCAAGAGGCCTCATCTCCATTCCCTCCATATGCCACCTTCTGTCCCTCAATTAAGCCCATCACCCTTTTGAAGTGGCGACTGTTGACCATTCTTCCATAGTCACGAGAATTTTTGGCATCATCTCCATAGAATTCCTTTGGGAAAGAGACATGATATCAAAAGAGTTTATGATAGAATGCACAGAAAATCATTTTTTCATAATTCAGATACAAAAACCATGCAGAGAGGGCCCTGACATACATTGATAGAGAACATTCACTCACCTGGAATATCTTTCCACCCAGTGAAATCACAGGTCCGGTCCCCACCCCTTTTCCTAGGATGTGAGTTCCTTGAAAGCAGGACCTGACTGTCAGACTTTTCTATTTGTATCCCCAGTGTTTGGCACAGGACTTCACACATTGTAAGAACTTAATAAATGCTTTTTACTTCATTCATTCATTTGTTCACTCGTTGAATAGGTATGTGGCTATGGACCCAATTTCACGGACTGTCTGCAGCTGCTAAGAATAACTGATTTGGAGGATTTAGAGCTGAAAAGAACCTTATTTATCACCCAGATCAATATCATTTTACAGATAAGGAAACTGAGTCCTAGAGTTATGACCAAGATCACATAGTAGTAAGACTCTGAGGCAGAAGAGGAACCCATATCTTTGACTCCAAAACTAGTGACCTTTCCCCTGGATTTCCTGCCCCTCACGGAAAGAATTTATTCTTCCCATTACTTTGTGTTTATAATTCAACAACTAAGGCTAATTTCTTGTTTTCCAGCCTTCTTTAAGTTGTGGGACTTTGGATGGGTTACTTTATCTCTCTGGGCTGCCTGCCTATCTGCCTACCTATCTCTTCTTCTATCCATCTATCATTTATCTCTCTCTCCTTCTATCTGTCTCTATCCATCTACATATCTATTTAATCAACTGTCAATCTACCTTTGTATTTACCCATCTGTCTATTCTTCTAGCTATTCATTTATCTATCAATCTATCCTGTCTATCCATCTACCCATCTATCTATCTGTTTATCTCTCTATTTCTCTATCCTTCCATCTGTCTCTATCCATCTACACATCTATTTAATCATCTATCTCCCTGCCTATTTATCTCTTTCTATCCATTCATCCATCTATCTATCCATCCATCTATCTATCTATCTATCTATCTGTCTGTCTGTCTGTCTATCTGTCTATCATCAAGCACTTACACTCCTTATCTCAGTTTCCCCTCCTGTAAAATGAAGACAATAATAATGCCTACCTCCCTGGCTTGTTGTGGGGCTCAAGTGAGCTATTCATGAAATGCTTCACACACTTTAAAGGATCATATAAATGTGAGCCATCAACATTATCTATCCTGTCCCTCTGCTGTCTTCTCTCCAGGACACATATGCCCATGTCCTTCACCTAGGTCTGAGTCAACTCATTATCCTGATCTCTGCCCCCTGGACTCATTTCAGTTTGATATCCTTTCAGAAGTGATGCCACCTTATTTGGGACTTGGCACTAAAACCAACATTGCCGTTGTGGTCTGAGCAGGGGTCAAAGTACAATGAGATAATCACTTACCTCATTCTAGACTTTGTTTTCCTAATAATGTCTAATATCACATTAACACTAACAATGCCACATGCAGTGGTAACTGATTCATACTGAGCTTGCAGCTGGCTGGAAAACTCAGTCTCTTTCAAATGTCAAATCTCCATCCTATATTTGTGCAGGACCTTTTTTCTGTCTATCCCTATTAAATGTATATGGAAAAAAAGTCAATGTTGGAGGGGCTGTGGAAACACAGGCACACTAAGATATGACTGATGGAGCTGTGAATTAATCTAACCTAAAAATAACAAAGAAAGTATCTAAAATTCACATGCCTTTGACCCAGAGATCCCACCACTGGGCATGGAATGCAAGGAGGTCAGACACCAAGAAAAAGTTCCACAGGTACCAGTATATTCATAGCAGCACTTTGGTGAACATGGAAATAAAGTGGGTGCCCATTGATGAGAAATTGGCTAAATGTGCCACCTTCTGCATGAAGCCTGTCTTGGGTTCCTCCATATAATGGTTTCTCCTCCTCCCCAAAAGTTACAGCTTCTATCTTTGTAGCCCCAGATTGTATCTGATACACAGTTGTTATTGTTGTTGTTGCTCTCAAAGAGGACCATGACATCAGGGAGATGATGACATGACTTGTAGTTGACTTGGATTTAAGTGAGGCAGGGCTGTGCAAGGTCACCAGCCTCACTTTCTCCTCCAGAGCCATCTGGGTCCAGTGACCAGATATTCATCAGGATGACTGGAGATGACTCAGGATGCAATGGGAGACCCTGACCCTTTTTAGGTTCTCACATTGAGTGAGGTAATAGCCGTTCAGTAAATAAGCCTCTTAAAGAAGTGAGTCAAAGGACTCCCCCTTAATAAAAAAAAAATCAAACTGGGAGGGGAGGACCCTCAGGTTTGCTGGTCAAAAGAGAAGCAGTTACTATTTACGTCCACTCTAAGCCAGGAGGGCCCAAAAAATAGCCATTAAGTGGTCCTTGGGCGGGGACCTATTGTCTAATCTATGAGCTCCAGAATGAATTAACTTTAAGGTTTGGTCTTTGAGAAAGAAATCTAGCCAGTAAACTTGGAGCGAACTAGGCAATTTTCAGCCACCAAAATTTACCTTCCTTTGGAGAGGAGAGGAAAAGGGAGAGGGGGAGGGATGATGATGTATTCCCCTCCTCCATTTATAACCACAGCACCTAGCACTGTGTCTGATACACAGTAGGTACTTAATAAATACTTGCCGATTGGTTGATTATGAGAAATTACAACTGTGAAGATTTTAGAGAAGCATGCAAAAACTTATATGAACTGATGCAGAGTGAGGGGTACGGAGAACCAGGAAATAACACACACAATGATTATGACAATACAAAAAGCTAGAACAGGGGCAACTAGGTGGCACAGTGGGTAGAGCATCAGGCCTAGAGTCAGGAAGATTTGAGTTCAAATGTGGCCACAGACACTATCTGTGTGACCCTGGACAAGTCACTTAACCCTGCTTGCCTCCATTTCCTCATCCATAAAATGAGGGTAATAATAGCACCAACTTCTCAGGTTTGTTGTAACCAATGTAAGTATAATGGCCAAACTGGACTTTTCTCCTGGAGGGGAGTTGAGAAGATGTAGGTCCATCCTTTCATGACAGGGAAGTCCCTAATTCCAGGGGCCAGAATTCCTGGTTTCCCTCAAGACCCAGTTTCTTTACCACCTCTTCCAGCCTCCCCTGGGCTGCTAATGCTGTCCCCTATAAAGTTATCTCATATTTGGAGGCAGCTAGTTTGAAAGAGTACTGAGATCACATTCAGCCTCAGACACCTGCTAGTCATATGACCTTGGGTGAATCACTTAACCTCTGTCTGTCTCAGTTTGCTCAACTCTAAAAAAGGGACCATTACAGCACCTACCTACCAGAGTTACTGTGAGAATCAAAGGAGATAATATTTGTAATGTGTCTGGCACGTAGTAGGTGCTGAATAAATGCTTCCATTCTGTTTGCATGACTTCACATGTATAATGGGTACCATATTGCTTGCCTTCTCAATAGGTAGGGGAAGGGCTGGAGGGAGAAAGAGAATTCAGAGCTCAAATTTTTAAAAAAGAATATTTTTTTTAAGTCCCCATTCACTTTGTGTCTTATATGTGCTTCCTCCTTTCCATGTTCTACTCTATTAGAATATGAGCACTTGAGGGCAGGAGATGGTTTTTCCCTTTCTTCCTCTCCCCAGCACTTAGCACAGCACCTGGAACCAAGGGAGTGGTGAGAGGGCTGTAGAGTACATCCATCCCTTCTGAGAGAACACACCCATAGCCCTGGCCTCTCGCTACTATCAACACTCCCAGGATCTGTGAGGCAGGCATAAGTGATCTCAGAGTTCCCCAGCTCACCTTCAGGGTTTTTTTAATCTTCTCCACTACTTGGCCTTGCAGAGCTGGATCACAGAGGATATAGTCTGGAGCCACACAAGTCTGGCCACTGTTCAAGTACTTGCCCCAAGTGATACGTCTGGAAATTCCAAGAAAATCAAGAACATTCCCGCCATGAATAATGAATAGGGATGCTATGTGTTTTTCATTTGCTGGGAATGCTGGGGGAAGTCACAACTCTGGCTTCTGGAGGACACAGTCCAGCCCAGGTTATTGAAAAACAATCTTCCATGGCCTGCTTGGTTTTCCATTCCCAGGGGTAGAGGCACTTTGCCCTATCAGCAGCTGTGGGATGCAGGGCATGGCACCCCTCCCTCCCCCAGGGCACAAGGATGGCAGCTGGGACAGAAGCCCCACTAGCATCTTCCAGATGGGGTAGGATTGGAACCCAAGCTCAGAGGATCGTAGGAGAGGACTGAAGTGATCATTTACATGAAATGTTCAATCTGTACCTCCCCCACATCAAGACAACTGGCTAAAAAGAGTAGCATTCAGGAGGCTAGCAGCCTAGTAGCATTCGCCACTCATGGCACTAGTTGCACCATTTCCCCTAACAGAAATAGTAGAAATTGACAGCTGGTTTAATGGTGTGTTAACACACCAGAATCTGTGTGGTCTGCCCACTGCTCTCATGTACATGGACCAGTTGGGTTCATCTGCACCCAGGACATGCATCTGAATCAAAAACAAAATGTCCCATGTGGTGCCAAGTATGAATGCCACAGGCTCCTAGGCCTTAGCACCAGAAGGGACCTCAGAGGTTGCCTGGCCCAGCTCCTTCATTGCACAGAAGAGGAAACAACATTCAGAGGAGGTGAAGTGACTTGCCCAAAGTCACATAGATAATAAGGAGCAATGCCAGGCCTTCTTGACTCCAAACCCAACAGATTTTCTATTATACAACAGTTGTCTCAATCTATGACTACTCACCACCATGAGATTTTCCAAACCTGGACACCCCTTCCCATATGGGCTCTCTCTTCCTATTAGAACATAAGCTCATTGAGCACAAGGACTGATTTCACTTTTGTTATTGTATCCCCAGGACAAAGCATGCTGCTAGACACATAGTATCTACTGGGTTTTCGCTGATTCATTCATTCAGTGATACCATACCACAAAGAACTCTCTGGGTCTCTTCCAACTCCCACAGTCTCTGGTAATCTATGATTCTCTGATATCCAGTCTCACCTGCATGCAATGTCAAGATCACAGTCCTTATCAATGTAACAGGGACTCTTCCCTCCTAGTTCCAGGGTCACTGGGGTCAAGTGCTTGGCTGCAGCTGTCATGATGATCTTGCCCACTCCCGTACTCCCAGTATAGAGGATGTGGTCAAATTTCTCCTTGAGCAATTCTGTGGTCTCTGGAACACCACCATTAATAACTGGAAACAGGTCCTGCCATGAAAACATATAGACGAGAATAAACACTCTCTGTCTTGAGACTTACATGGTCTTGTGGGGACAGCTCTAGAATTGGCATCAGAGGACCCAAATGGCCTCAAAGATCCCTGCCAGCTCCAAATCTCTGCTTGGAGGATCCCCTGGCTGGAATGCTATCACTGCTTTATTTCCCACTTCTCCATCACACCCCCTGGGAGCCTCAACAAAATGCAAGACTGCAACAGTCTTGGTGCTGACACTTTTTCATTTGTCCTCTGATGAACTGCTCTCCAAATCTCTGTTTAAGGAGGGTACCCAGGCCAATCATCCTTTCATTTCCCACTCAGCTAGACTCCTTTGGATTTCTCCATCATGCCCCAGTGATGGCCACCTCCTTCTCCCCACCCCCCTTAACCTGCCTGCCCTGCCTTTTTAGCTTCATTCAGATGTTGTCTTCTCTCCTTAGATTGTAAGCCCCCTGAGGGCAGGGATTGTCTTTCTTTTTCATATTTGTATCTCCAGTGCTTAGTATAGTACTTAGCACATAATAGTCATGTAATAAATGTTATTGACTGACTGACTCCTGGATACCCCTCTACAGGCAGATAATCAAACAGTCTTCCTCCATCATCTGGTGCCATCTGACTTTCTAGCTTTGTTCCCTGCTAATTCCTTCCATAACCACAGTCAATGGCATTGTCTTTCTTATCTCTGTATCTTTGCTCACACTGTTCCCTATTCCTGGAATTCCCCTTCCCCTCCAATTAATCCTTAAATTCTTCTCTATCATAAGGGAAGAATTTATGAGGAAACAAGAGGTACAAAGCATTATGAGATGTAAAATTGATGATTTTGATTGTATTAAATTTAAAAGGGTGTATACAAATAAAACCAAAGCAGCTGAGATTAGAGAGAAAGCAGAAAGCTGGGGGAAATTTTTTTACATCAAGTTGCTCTGATAAAGGCCTCATTTCTCAGATAGAAAATTGAGTCAAATTTGCAAGAATACAAATCATTCCCCAATTAATAAATGGTCAAAGAAAATGAACTGGCACTTTTCAGAATAAGAAGTCAAAGCTACCTACAGTCATATGAAAACATTCTCTAAATCATTGCTGATTAGAGAAATGCAAATTAAAACAACTCTGAGGCACCACCTCACACCTATCAGATTGGCTAATATGACAGAAAAGGAAAATGACAAATATTGGAGGATATATGGAAAATTGAGACACTAATGCTCTGTTTGTAGAGTTGTGAACTGGTTTAACCATTCCAGAGAGCAATTTAGAGCTACATCCAAAGGACATACACTTTGACCTAACAATGCCATCACTAGCTCTCTATCCCCAAGAGATTTTTTTTTAAAGGAAAAAGATATATTTGCATGAGAGTATTTATAGTGGTTCTTCCTGTGGTGGCAAAGAATTGGAAATCGAGGGAATGCCCATCAATTGGGGAATGGCTGAACAAGTTGTGGTATGTGATTGTGATGGAATATTATTGTGCTATAAGAAATGATGAACAGGATGATTTCAGGAATACCTGGAAAGATATATATGAACTGATGCAAAGTGAAGTGAGCAGAACCAGGAGAACATCATACATAGCAACAGCAACATTGTAACAATGACTAATTGTGAATGATTTAGCTATTCTCAGCAATATAATGATCCAAGATAAATCCGAAGGACTCAGGTCTTATCCACCCATTAATCTAGTTGGGGAATGTGGCAGAATGAAGTGGAATGGTGAGCCCTGAGTCCTCTTCCTCCTCCCAAGGCCTCTCCCTTACTAATGGGAAGAGCAAATATGGAAGGATGTAGCTTGGTGTGGGGAAAGAACACTCAACTGGGAATCAGGGGCAGCTAGTTAGCTGTGTGATCTTAGACAAATCACTTTCTCTCTCTGGGCCTCAGTTTCCTGCTCTGTAAAATGCCTGGAGTATAGGGCTATGGATGGAAGAGATCATAGACATCCTAGACTAACCCTTCACTTTACAGAGGAGTAAGTTACATGGTTAGCCTGAGGTCACAGAGATACCAAGTTTCAGCTGAAGGATTTGCCAATTCAGCAAAAGCCCTGGCAAGAGGCACAGAGTTCAGATGAGTCCCTCCTTTCCAACTAAACTAGGAGGTGCATAGGAGACAGCCTGAGTCCCTTGGCTCTGTAGGAGTTACTACACTCCCCACCTCCAATTCTGCCCATGGGACTTTTAAGGACCCATTCTTTCCCCTATAGAGAAGGTTTTGGGCTGAGACTCACCTTGTCCAGGTACTGAGGGAGCAGTGTGGCCAACATGATGGCCGTTTGCTCACTCACCTCAGAAGGCTTGAGGACCACAGCATTGCCTATAGGACACAAGTAAACACCCCTTACCAAGAGTGTCACACCAGACTCCTGCACCCCTGAATACAAGGGCCATAGTATTATTCTCTTAGCCCCGTGCCCCCCCCCCCCCAATCAAGCTGTAAGCAACACAGGGCAAATCCAGCTTTTGGCACCTCTGAGGGAGAGAGGTACAGGCTTCCTTCTCATAGTGACCACCATTCCATTCCCCTGTCTCTTGCTCCTCTTGTGACCTGAGCCCCCAGGCTCAGAGAACAGAGACCGCACCAAACCACACAGACACATACACACACATCAGCATGTCTACAGGCATGCAATTGTGCATAGATACCCAGGCTTGTCCCATCAGTCTAATGCTGTGCTATGGCTTGCTTGGACTAAGATCCTGTCCTCTAGCCCTGACCACAGTCTCCCAAGTCCCAATCTTTCCCTACATCTCATTACTTTTGAAAGATGAAGGGATGGTCAATGATAAGAATTACAGCTAGCATCCATATGCTGCCTATTAAGTGCCAGGCACTTTGCCAAACCCATTACAATGATCTCATCTGATCATCACAACATCCCTGACAGCTAGGTATTATTATTATATCTATGTTATAGATGAGGAAACTGAAGCAAACAGGGCTTATGACTTGCCCAGGGTCAGACAGCTACTATCTGAGGTCTGATTTGAATTCAACTCTTCCTGACTCCAGGTGCATCACTGAACCACCTAGATAGTCAAGCATGAAGGATAGGAGCCACAATCTAATTGAGGAAAGACAAAGGCCGAGTGATCATCCAAACCCAACAGTAGGACACAATGTGGGGTGCAAAGAATACTGGCCCTTTGGTCACGAGTTTACATCCTGACTGTCCTTCTTACTACCTGTAAAATGGGAGACCCAGAAAGAATTGAGAGGAGCAGACTGTCCTCCTTTTAGAGTCCAGCAAACAGACCCAGAGGCCTTAAAGAACTTGTCCCAGGCCATCTTGCTAATAAGCAGATTTGGTTCAATTCACTTGCATGTCATGGCGTCACTTCCCTGATGTCATGGTCCTCTTTGAGAACTAAGGACAAACAGCAATCTATGTGAGGAGAAAGAGGAGCTGTCCCATTGGGGACCCAAAGTAAACTGGCCAGTTGGGCAACACAGCTCTTGTCTTATTTTTCTTGTATTGTCTTTTCTCTGTCCACATAGGGCGTCATCCCCTTACCTACAGGTGTTCTACCCAAAGGAATGTGAATTTTGACAGCTAAAACTTTTTTTCTTAAGGACCAGATCCTACACCCAAATCACTGTGGCTTTCTTTCATTGGCCAACAATAGGTCCCAGGCCAAGCCTCACTTGGTAGTTGTTGGGGCCACCACTGGCTCAGAGCTACTGTAAATAGCAATTGTTTCTGCTTTGGCTGGAAACCCAAAGAGTCTTTCCCTTTCGGACTTTATTTTTTCTTTTTTTGACTAGGCAAAGAGACCATTCTCTGCCTTATTTCTTACCTAGGCTTAATCACTGAACGGGAGATTCCCCTTAGTCAAAAGGGGTGTTAAAGACCTTAGCTTAAAAAAGCCAAGGTGTCCCACTGCATCCAGGCCATCTCCAGTTGTCTTGATCTATATCTGGCCACCGGACCCAGATGACTCCAGAGGAGAAAGTGATCCCTGACTTAAATTCAATTCACTTGCGTGTCCTGGATCTCTTCGGGAATGAAGGACAGTGACAAGTAGATTTGGAGTCAGATCATAGATTCAAATTCTGACTGAGCTACAGTGGCTCAGTCTAAGGTCTAAGACTGATCACTATCTTATCTGGGATTCAGTCTCTTTATCTGCAAAAATAATCTGCAGGCAAGATGATCTCAGAGGTTCTTTCCAACTCTAAATCTCTGATCTGGCTGGGCAAGTCACCAGTGATTCAACCAGTAACCTAGCAGGATGGTGTCCTCAAATATTGGTATGCTAGATGAGACTACAGATGAATTCTAACTCAAGAATTGAGTCTCACCCCCAGTTTGACCATGAATCTTATGACAGTTTGACTGCACTGACCAATCCTCTTAGTGATGGTGTCCAGTGGGCTATCCTGAGGCTAATTCTGGAGAACATTATTATGATCTAGGAGGAGCCCTCCTTCCTCCCAGCACAAAATGCAGGATTTGGAGTCAGAGGACTTGGGTTCAAATCACTCAGCCTCTCTGGGCCTCAGTTTCCTCCCTTGTAAAATTGGTTAGATGGGCTCTGAGGTCGCTCCCAGCTGTACATCTAGAAGCCTGCCTATCATCCAGAAGAAAGAAGTTTTTCCCACCTGCAGCAATGGCGCCCACCAGTGGCTGGATGGACAGAATGAAGGGCCAATCCCAGCTCCCAATGATCAGAACCACACCCAGTGGTTCTGAGTGGATGTAGGGCTGTTCATCCTTTGTATCATCATTCTTCTCTACAGGCTCATCCAGGATCCACTTTGGAAGGTTGGTGAGCGCATTCTGGACCTCTTCCAAGGAATAAATGCACTCTTCATAGAGTGCTGACCGCTTACTCTGTAACAATGGCATTCATGATGAGATCTCTGCACCTAAGACCCCATCTATCCCAACCTTCGTATTTTACACGGTGGTAGAGTGGAGAGGAAGGTAGGTATAGGCAGCAGCATCACACAGGGAACAATTATAAGTGGCAGGAATCAAACCCAAGTCCTCTGATTACAGAGACAATCCTTATATTTTAACAAAAGGTACCAGAATACCCTCCTCTAAATTAGAGGGAGAGAGCCAAGCCAAAAACCCTGGGGAAGATTGCCTGTCTGCTGAGAAGCCCCCTGAATGCCAGCTCTTTGTGAGTTGGGTCATGGCTCCTACCCATGGGATCCCAGGAATGGGCATTGACTCTATACAGCACGTTGTAAAGGGGCCCATGAAGGTAGCGGGCTCTCACTGCATAATAAGAAAGCATGATTATGGCTGTTTATTCAAGTCACTTCCTTTCATCTTCTGCAAACTGAGGGAGTCAGACTAGAGTAACCCTGAGATCTTTTCTAGTTCTGCTCTTGGCTCAGCTTGCTTTGTTGCATGGAGACTGGAAAACCACCCAGGAGCCCAGGAGGCCATCATTTCTGAGTGCCCTTCTTGCTCTGGCTACTGTGAATCTCTACTTGGATCTAATGTCCTCCCCTTTACAATGTACAAGCATCTCTCTGTCTCTGTCTCTCTCTGTCTCTCTCTCTCTCTCTCTCTCATCCTCCACTCTGCTCAGGCCAAGTCCCAATCTGGGCTCATTCTGGCCTCTACATCTTTGCTTTACTTCTGATCTGTGTGGAATCCCCTTCTCACTCCTGCTCTGCCCCATTCTTTTGAGTCCTACTCTCCATCCCTAATCTCAAAGTCATCCCAAATTACTTCCCTCGACATTTTTCTCTCCATTCTGAATTTGCCCTGAAATTTATGCCCCCACTATCTGGCACTTTACACCATGGCCTTGTATTTCACAGGGTCAAAGGATTTCCAGCTGGAAGGGCCATTCTGTGAGTGTAAATCTTCTTTCCCCAGTTCTATCAAAGCTCTTTGAGGGCAGATATGGTTTGCCCCTAACCCTCTGACATGACCTACAGTCCCCAGAATGGGCTTCTAGTCAAGGGTGAGCTCATGGACTGAATCAGTACCTTGTGGAGATCAGCATGCAGGGCTGCAACAATTTCGTCTTCTCTCTCTGTCATCATCCTTTGGAGGTTTTCCAGCTGCTGCATCCGGAATTTCAAGGGCCTGGTTTTGCCAGAGTTGAAGGCAGCCCTGGCCCGCTTCACGGTCTCACTGATCTTATTCATGGTGTCTGAGAAAACAGAACCATAAGAAATTGAGATAGATTTTTAGAAACTGAAAAGGAAAATGATCATCTTTTCCATTCAGTTCAATCCAACAAATACTTCTTGGAGGGATGTTATACACCAGGTCCTGTATCAAGTATCAGGAATGTAAAGACAAAGACAAAAACCAGTGTCTGACATCAAAAAGCTTACATTCAACTTGTACAAAGATGGGTAAAAACAAACTAATTTCAGGGAGGGTGAATGAGGAGCACTAACAACTGGGAAAGATCAGGAAAGGTCTGGTGTGGGAGGTGACCACTAAGCTGTGATTTGATGGGATCTACCCAAAGACATGGATATGAGAGAGAGCACTCTAAGAGTAGGGAACAGCCTATATAAGTGCATGGAGGTAGGAAATGGGATAGCATATGTAAGGAATAGCTTGTAGGAGAATTGGGTTGCAATATAGAGTATGAGATGGAGATTCATGTGTAATTAACCTAGAAAAGCAGGCTTCCTCAGGACATCACAGTATCTTGGGAGGAACACTGAACTTTCCAGTGAGCTTGGATTTATGGAACCTAAGTTCAAAGTTAGATTCTGCTACTCATTCCCTCTGTGACTTGCCTATAGTCACACAGCTAGTAAGTCCAAGAGGCAGGATCTGAACCCAGATCTTGTAACTCTAAATCCAGGCTACATTCCATTGTGCCACATTGGAAAGAACCAAGTCAATCCCCTTAGTTTCTAGAAGAAAAGATTGAAGCCCAGAGAAGTGAAGTGATTTGTCCCAGATCACACAGCAAGTGTGATCTCTGCTCTTTGTCTGAGTTACTTTCCATTGTGTCTCTCCAACCACCAACTACCAAGGCATAAGGAAAGTCATGCAGCCCTCCCTCAACACGTACATGCACACATTGGAATCCAAGCAACGTGACAGGTGAGTGGGGAAGACTTTCACCTGGAGACACCTTCTTGGGACACTGCAATCTGGACCTGGCTGCCTACTCTGACCTTGGACAAGTGACTTCATTTCTCTGAGAATCAGGGGTAGCCCATTCCACTTTCGGACAGCAATTGTTTTGGCTTGTCCTTTTTTTTTTTTTTACATTATTTAGAGAATATTTTATTCGTTTCTGTAATCAAACCCATGTAAATAAGACCTTACATATTTAATACAGTGTGTTACCCCTGCGCAAATGGAAAAAAAACTAAGTTTAACATTTCTAGACCAAAATGGCTGTTAATTTCTGTACAATGCCAACTCAACACAGTACAAGTGGGATACTTTTTCCAAAGTTGACATCACAGCTAAAGTTTCCAAAAATTCAAATTATATATATATGTGTGTATGTACATGTATGTATGTGTGTGTGTGTATATATATATATATGTATGTATATACATATATGAAGATAACCAATAGCAATTTGCTAGGCATCAATAGCAGCAACAGCCTTTCCAGGTTCTGCAGTCATTGAACAAAATTATACACATTAGACTTTCAGCTCACTGTTTCCAAAACAAAAACCCCTGAAAACATTCCCCTCCCGCCACAAAGAAGTTTTTCGTCTTTTTAAATCCCAGAAAAACAACATTCTGTTACTGATGTGGTACCTGGCTCCTTTTATTAGCTTCTCAAACATCATCTGGAAAAAACAAAAGTCTATCTAGGATAACGTCGTTAAAAACAGCTCTCATATAGCACGGTCACTGCTACATAGCATAAGCAGGTACAGGATATTTTACATTCGCAGCAGTGTAATATAGTACTGTCCTACTACTATAATACTAGAGGATACAATTAGAAAGGCATTATTTGACTTGATTCTACTTTTCCAGCACAGAGTTGGCAGGAGGGGTAGCGTGGCACAGGTCTGATACCAAAATATACCTCCTTAGATGGGATTTGCTTGTCCTTTGATTTCAAAGAGGATCAGTGAAATCATGTATGTTTCAAAAATGCTGGTAATATACAACAATCTCCCAGAATGACACCACATAGAATCATCGAATATAACAGTTAGGGGAGACTTGATCAGTCTTCTATGTTTAACACTTCCAATTTTGCTACAAAGTTTCCTAACCTACTTTAATCTCACTGGAATTTCATAGCCCCAAGATGGTTGTGGGTTGGTCAATGTAGTTTGAACAATCTCCACTTAGCCCATAGCCGAATTAAAGAGGGAAGGATCAATTGAGGATTATCAACAGAGAGGAATCCAGTTTGGAAAACAATTCTCCAGGGACTTCCAAGTCTAGAGAGCTCTCACTTGGGGAGATAGCAAGCTGGACAATGCTCTGGAAGGTCAGCACAGAAGATATTTCTGCACATCTAAGCATCAGGGAATATTTGCCCTTAAGACACTCTTTCCCCACAATCTCAAACACTGGTTCCAGCATATGTTCATCAATGCAGTCATTCTTGATAAATGCAATTATTTGAATTATTAATTAGTATATCATAGAAACTATTAGAAAAATATTTTCTTTTTTTAGAAATTTACAGTTAGAAAATTTAGAAAAATGCAGCCAAAGTGAATAAAGAAATTACCTTCTATAGCTTCTCTCAGGGACTGGAGCTCCTTGCAATGATTAACAACTGAAGATAGTCACCATCTCTCACTCCCCCCTATTTAAGGTCTTTTCTTCCCTCCTTCCACATCACAACTTGGCTCCAAATCCAGAAAATTTATGTGATAGAGTAAAATTGATATGTAAATGAGAGGGTGAAACTTAATCTAGAATCCTACACTTAATAACCAGTCTTGATTTGGAGAATTAACTATGGGTTATCTCATCTGCTTTATTCTGAAACGTGGTCATGTGTCCTTAAATGGACGGGCAAGGCCAAGATGGAGGTTTGAAGGGAACTCTTCTTTGCTCATCATGTAGGACCAATCTCTGATTGATTCAGCCTGGTGGGGAGGATTTCCAGTTTTTCAAGGTACAACTTGCCAGAGCAGTAACTTTGCTTTTTCCAAATCAGTTACATGAAGTCAGGAACATGCAAATAATGTTGGCTTAAAATTCAAATCACATTCCCTCTTATTGAGGTATAGGGTTAGGGCTGCGCAACCCCAAAATACCAACATGCTGTGTCCTGCAGAAAGAATTCAACTCACGTCTTCTCTCAGCCAAAGAAAAGCAAAGTTTATTAAAGATTCTCCATAATGGGTAGACTCTTAAGGAGCCTCAGTATCTATGATGCTTGCCTGTACATGGACCAGAGTCATCTGACACAGAGTGAGTCTGCTCCAGATAATTCTCTGGCTTTCTTTTCTCATGGAGGCAAAATGGGGTCTTATATGCAGAAAGGTTGTGGGAGGAATCTAGGGGTGGCCTAGAGGAGGAGTTTGGGGAGGGTCTTCAGCAGGAGTCAATGAGGTCAGACTCTAGTAATGAGTTTGGGCTTCAGGAGGAGTTAATGAGGTCAGTGCAAGAGTGGATTGATGTTTTGATAGGCTCAAAGGTGGGAAGTAGATGAGCAATGGAGGGGAAGTCTAGTAACAGAGGTTTGGGCCCAGGCACAATGAAATACTTATGGCCTCTGCAAATGCCTCACCAAGTGGGAAGATTCAATCAGACTTCAAGGGGTTTCCCAGAGCCTGTACCTCAAAGATTCAAGGAGAGCTCAAGGGGGGGTCCCAGAGCCAGCACCTCATCAATTCTGCATGAAGTCTAGAAAGAATTTCTAGAGCAGGTGTTGTGAGTCAAACCTCTGGCAAACTTTTTTCCTCCTTCCTTCCTTCCTTCCTTTCTTTCTGTCAGGGTTAAGTGATTTGCCCAGCATCACACAGCTGATAAGTGTCTGATGATGAATTTGAACCCAAATCCTCCTTACTCCAAGCTTGGTGCTCTGTCCATGGCACCACCTGGATGTCCCATCAAACATGTTTCTTACTTGTGTCCCTCACTACCATTATGGTCCAAGTCTAAGTTTACTCCTCCCTTGGATGCTTTGTGTATTTGTGGGAAGGAGTGAATGAGGTTTTAAAGGAGGATATTTTGTATTAACTGTCTTTTTCCCATGTTATCTGTGTTCAGTAGTAGCTGCCCTCTGGAGACCCAACCTACTAATTGGTGCAGAAATGGGGAATGCTGCCATTCTCTTCTCTTCCTCCTCCTCTTCCTCCTACAATTATCTTCTGTTCTGGTCAGCCCACCTTTCCCTCCCAGATTAAAACTCTCATGGTAAACTAGGCCATCTTTTATCTCAATTCTTACCCAACCCTTAATCATGGAATGGGTGTTGCCTGAGACATACTGAGACCTGGGAAAGATCAGTCTCTTTGACCTGGTGATACCACAATTAGGCCTATCCTGCAAAGCAATCAAAAGAAGAGAGAAAGGCTCAAAGCTATTTATAGCAGCTCTTTTCATGGCATCAAAGAACTGGAAATGGGGGGGGAAATGCCCATCCATTGGGGAATGGCTGAACAGTTACAGCGTATGGGTGTGATGGAATACTATTGTGCTGGAAGCAATAGTCAATAGTGTCCATTGTTGCTGAGAGGTAGGGAAGGGTGAAGCTGGAGAAAAGACTGAGATCTGGCCATTCAAGATCACTGGGAGCATTGGAGATGGCCATTTCAGTTGAGTGACAAAGTCAGTAACCAGACTCCAAAGGTTTGATAAGTGACTTCTTTCTCTCTC
>CM053584.1:371477951-371515451 GCA_028627135.1 Pseudochirops cupreus
TTTCTCATCCCAGTTTTTCTTCCACTTCTCTTATTTGGTTTTCAAAATCCTTCTTAAGCTCCTCCATGGCCTGTAACCAATTCATATTTTTCTTGGAAGCTTTTGGTGCAGGAGTTTTGACTTTGTAGTCTTCCTCCCATTCCATGCTTTGATCCTTTTTGTCCCCAAAAAAGGAGTCTAAAGTTGGGTTGCTATGTTTGCTCTTTGCTTCCTTTGCTTGCTTATGTTGCTGCTCAGTTACTTGACTTTTGAGCTTTTTGCCACAGTAGAACTCTGCTTCCAGAAGGGAGAGCTTTGTCCCAAATTGCTGGGGTTTTTGCAGCTGCCAGAGGTATTAGTTAGATCCCCTCTCTGAAGCCTCCACAGGCTCTGGCACCTGGTCACACACCCCAGGACCTCCACCCAAGACAACGATCCAGATCCAAGCAGGTTAAAGCAAGAGTGATTACCCCTCAGAATGGTCACTTGGTCCTCCTACAATCTGCACACCAGGAGCTCTGAAGCCATGCTGTGGTGGCCCACACCTCAGCCACTTCTCCCTCCAGGGGCAGAGGCCAGACCATACTCTCGGTCCCCCTGTTCCCAAAGTCCACACGGACTTTTTACTTTGCCTTTGGCATTTATGGGTTGATAATTCTGGAAATGGCCACAGCTGCTGGTGATCCACTCTCCTGATTGGGGCAGCCCTGAGGCTAAAACTGCAGGCTCATGCAGGGCTGTGCCCTGCTCCTAGGGCACTGGGATGGACCTTTCCTGCCATCCTGCCGGGCTGCCTTCAGCAGGAGATTTGTTTCTCTCTGTCCCTTTGTGGGTTCTGTAGCTCTAAAGTTTGTTTAGTCATATTTTATAGGTATTTGAGGTGGTTATGGGGGGAGCTCATGGAATTTTCCTGCTTCTATGCCACCATCTTAGAGGTGGACCTATTCTAATGAGGGGCTGAGGAACATGACAGATTACTCTCACTCCCACTACCAGCTTCTGGCAATCTAGCCTGCCAGAGTGAAACTGAGTAGGTTGGAATTCACTTTAGATTAAATTCTTTCTAGGTTCTCTAGTTGGGTGGGACATTTGTTGCAGTCACTTAGTCATCTCATCATCTACCCTGCCCTTCAGATAACTAAGCTTTTACCTGATCTCCAAATGAGGAAGGGAAAAAAATCCTGGATCTCCCAACATTTGCTTATTTAATAATCATTTCTCTCAATTTTACCCTGTGAGGTTGAGGGAGATTTCTAGCCCTAGGGAGTGCTCAGCTGAATTGTTCCACTGTGGGAGCTGGGGCAGGAGCAGGAGCGTGCAGGTGCTGGTCATTGTATCTTTTCTCCAAGCTGCTACTCTGACAGTGGTCAGAGGCACAAGTCGTGGAGATAGCAGCTGAGAGAACCATACACTTTGGTTGTTTTTTCATGGTTATACAGCATATGTCCAGATTAAATGTGTGCTATGGTACTTTGCAAACAAGTTGCAGACAAATGGTTCTGAAATTATTCAGTAAACACAAACCACAACAAAACACCAGATCTAAACATTTTGCCTATCTTCTGCTGCTGCTGCTTCCCCTTTCACTGTGGATCACTGGATCACCAGAAGCTGTGCCTGGACAGAGCTAAGCTGCTCAGTTCTCAATTTCCCGGAACCTTGTGTCCTCATTTTTACCCTGGCTATCTCTGCCCTGCTAACCCCCTTCACACGCCCATCCACCCCATCACACCCTGAGACCATTGTTTCAGGGTAGTGTGTGTTAGTGGACTTTACATCGTTGTGACTTTCCAGGCTGTGACTCCCTTCCCTGGATCCCACTTACTTCTCTTGCCCCAGGATGTAAACTTGCTGAGGGCAGAGATGTCTCCATTTTGTATTTGTGTGCCTAGTTCTTAACACAGTCCTTGGCATATGCTAAATGCTGTTCATTCATTTATTACAAGATGCAGAGCCACCAGATGGCAATCACTGAGCAAAAACTACTACTGGTGAATGCAAGTATATTTCACTTTAGAGAGTAGATGTTTTTGAAAATGTTTATATCAGATCCGTGTCATGTTAACCAGACTGCATTTTAAATTTACTGTGGGCAAATGCACTGCCCAAGAAACTCTGCAGTGGGAAAAGTAAAGATCTGATGAAGAATCCTGTGAAGAATTCATTTGCCTGGTTGAGCAGGTGTTTTTAAAAGCCAAACATAGAGCCTCCTTTGGGGACGTCCTGCCTCAGTGTGTGCAGCTGGTCAGAGGTGGTGGGCCTCTGTACTCTCAGGATCTTTGAGGACTGGCAGGACCAGTGAAGTCAGAATGTCCTATTTTGTCTTTTAGCTGATTAAAAGGATGATAGAAGAAACCTCCAGTGGTGGGGTCACTGGCAATGATGTCATCATGCATTTCGCTCTCAGCTCTTTGCCCTTTGGAGGAGTTGGTAAGTATTAAATACAACGACATACTGTATTTATTTTAAAAGCACCAAAGGTGGTTCTTTCTAGTTTTTGATTTTCCAGAATTTTTATCCCCTAAAACTCGGCAGTGCAGAGGACAGCTATGTATATGGGATTTCTAAAATATGGTCCATTAGTACCAGCCATCAGAAATGGAATACTCATCTCAGTGGAACATTGATCTGTATCAGGGTACCAATTGCCTGTGTTCTTAAGCCATTTTTTAACATTAAGCCTGTCCCACCATATTATGTAATGCCTCACATTTGTTGCAGCTAAATCTATCCTTTCCTCAGCTAATTTATTCATAGACTCATCTAGCCAGAAGAAGGTGTCATTGTCTCTTCTGTAAAATAGGGGATTGGTCTCAGTCCCTTCAGGCTCCACATCTAGGATCCAAATATGCTGTCCAGCCTTCTCCTTTTATAGATGAGGAAAATGTGACTGAGACAAGGGCAGTCACTTACTCAACCTCACCTGACTAGTTTAGGGGCAGATCTAGGACTAAAACCTAGCTTTCATATCACAATGACTTCTTAAAATTTTTCCTATTAATGTCACTTCTCCTTCTCTGCCTCCCTGATTTCTCTGATATTCTGTTTGAGTTTGTCTGTTACTTTTGTAAAGGTAGTAAAAGTGAATGGTATGTTATGGGTATGTTACAGTCATTCATTCAACAGGCATTTATTAAGAGCTTACAACGAGGAAGGGAGACAAGATGGTGGAGTAACAGGAAGAAGTACAGTGGACCCCATCCTCAAAACTCCTCCAAACAAATCTAGAAAACCCAGCAAAACTAATCCTGATGGGGAAAGTCAAGAAGAAGCCATAGAGATGACACATGGAGGGAGTGAGAATAAAGAGTCGAGGGTAACCCTGAGCCTTGGGTGACTTGCAACATGGTGGCACCTTCAGCAGTAATAGAAGAGTTGGGAAGAAGAGAAAGTTTTAGGGGAAAGGTGACCGGCTCAGTTCTGGACATGATGAGTTTGACGTACCCTCAGGACATCTAATTGGAGATCTCCAAAAGGCAGCTGGTCATTGTGACTATGTGGTCATGTGTGACTATGGCTCAAGAAATAGGCTAGGGCTAGACGTAGAATCTGGGAATCCTTTGCAGAGAGATGGTAATTAATCCATGGGAGCTGGTGAGATCAGCAATTGGGGGAGTTTGAGAAGAAAGAGGAGCCCAAGACAAGCCTTGGAAGAGCTCCCTGGTTTCTGGATGTGATCTTGAGCCTGTGTGTGTGAGTGAACGGTTCCTGTTATTTCTGTCACCATTCCCCCTCCACCCTAAAGCAAGCAAGGAAGCAGGTTTGTAACCATGTCTGCCTCTACTGTTGCTTATTTCCTCATTGTTTGATTTGCTGTGTATGTCCTGGAAGGGGCACATAGGTTGGAAGGCTTTTAGGCCTCAAAAGCATGCTCTGCGAGAGGCCTTGGAAGCTGCCCAATCCAACCCCCTGATTTTGCAAATGAGACCCAAGTCACCCTGACAAGGGAGGTGACTTGGTCACAGTCACACAAGTAGTGAGTGTCAGAAAGAGTATGGGGAACCAGGTCGGAACAGAGCATTGCTGAAAGAGACTCAAACAGGCTACCTACTGACTTTATACTAATAGTTCTGGTTTCCTGTTAGCGAGCTTTTCTTGTAACAACCTGGCAAGGTAAGTCATGTAAATTTTATTTTTTAATTACACACTCCCATTTTACAGATGGGAAAATATTGTTTTAGGTTTTAAATGATTGGCCTACCTGTATATGGCAGCTACTAAGCAGCAGAACTGAGAGCTCTGTTGTGTCCCTTCCCTTCACTCAAAACATCCATTTTGACATGCTTCAGCATAACCCTAGGTCCTAGGGGTGCCTAAGCAAACAGTCAGCCACTAGTGTATGGCCCCTGCCAGACTCCCATGTGCTTCAGTGTAGCTCCAGGGAAACACAGAAACATCCCACCAATCTGAGCACGTGCCAGACACCAGCACTGGGACCCCAGCTCAGCACCAGGTAAACTGCCAGACCCCTATGGCCTCCAGTGCTAGCCAATCCTCATGTCACCCCCTTAGCATAGCACCAGACACAAGGGACCCCTGTGGGCTTCAAGGCAACCTCAGTGCAGCCCCAGTAAACAGTAGGGTCTGCAGCACCTGGCACAAGAACCTGAGACAACATCCCTCCCACCCTGGGAGCTGAGCTCAAATTTAAAACAAAGGGGAAAAGCCAAAAAAGATAAGCAAAAAACAACAAAAAATCTGGCCATAGAAAGTTACTATAGTGAGAGGGAAGATCAAGACACAGACTTCGAAGAGGATAACAGTGTCAAAACAGCTATGGGCAAAGCCCCATAGCAAATGGGAAGTGGTCTCAGGCCCAGAAAGAACTCATGGAAGGGCTCTAAAGGGACTTAAAAATCATGTCAGAAAGGCAGAAGAAAAATTGGGAAAAGAAATGAGTGATGCAAAAGAATTATGAAAAAAGAGTCAACAGCATGAAAAAGAAAACAGCTGCTTAAAAAGTATAATTGGCCAAATGGAAAAAGAAGTATAAACACTGAGGAAAACAACTCCTTAAAAGTTAGACTCGGGCAAGTAGAAGCTAATGCCTTTCTGAGACATCAGGTATCAATAAAACAAATTTAAAGGAGTGAAAGATAGAAGAAAATGTAAAATATCTCATTGGAAAAACATTTGACTTGGAAAATAGATCCAGGAGAGACAATGTCAGCGTCATTGGACTACCTGAAAGCCATAATCAGAAGGAGGATGTCAGCATCTTCCAAGAAATTATCAAGGAAAACTGTCCTGATATCCTAGAACCAGAGGGCAGAATAGGCACTGAAACATCCACCAATCACCTCAAGAAAGAAATCACAAAACAAAAATTCCAAAGAACGTTATAGCTAAATTTCAGAACTATCAGGTCAAGGAAAAAATACTGCAAGTGGCCAGAAAGAAACAATTCAAATATTGGGGAGCCACAATCAGGATTACGCAGGATTTAGCAGATGCACCATTGAAGGGTTGGAGGTCATAGAACATGATGTTCTGGAAAGCAAAGAAACTAGGACGACAACCAAGAATCATCCACCTGGTGAAATAAAGCATTCAAGGGGTGAATGATCATTCAGTGAAATAGTAGGATTTCCAGCTTTCATATGAGACTAGAATTGGACAAAAAGTTTGATCTCCAGTATGAAGACTCAAGAGAAGCCGAAAAAGGGTTTCAATGGAGCTGAACTGTTTACATCCCTACCTGGGAATATGATGCTTGTAATTCTTAGAAATTGTACCACTAATGGTACAGCTGGGAGGAATATATATAGACAGAGGGTATGGATATACAGTGAATTTGAGGGAATGACAAAAAAATAAGGAATGAGAAAGGAGTACACTAGGTGCATGAGGAAGGGAGAAGTAGAATGGAGTAAATTATTTCACATGAAGAGGCATGAAAAACCTGTTATAGTGGAGGGAAGGATAGAAGGTTAGGCAGTGAGCATTGCTTGAACTTTACTCTCATCAGTATTGGCTCAAAGAGGGAATAATATACACTATCAGCTGAATGTAGAAATTCATCTTACCCAACAGGAAAGTAGGAGGGGAAGAAATTAAGTAAAGGGGGTGGGGATCGGGGTGGGGCTGGGGGAAACTGACAGAAGAAAGGGCAGCCTGGGGAAGGCAGTGGACAGAAGCAAAACATTTTCAGGGAGGGAAAGGGTGAAAGGAGAGGGCAAACAGAAGGAAAAGTAGGATGGAAGGAAATACACAGTAATCATATCCATGGAAGTGACTGGGATCATCTCATAAAACAGAAGCAGAGAGCAGAATGGTTCAAAAACCAAAATGGTACATTGTATTGTTTTCAAGAAACACAATGGAAGCAGAGAGACACACACAGAGTAAAGGTTAGGGGCTGGAGCAGAATCTGTTCAACTTCAGCTGAAGTTTAAAAAGCAGGAATAGCCATTTCTGATCTGAGACAAAGCAAAAGCAAAAACAGATCTAATTAAAAGAGACAAGGAAGGAAACTACATCCTGCTAAAAAAAGTACCATAGCCAATGAAGTAATATCAGTACTAAACACATATACACCAAGTGGCAGAGTGTAGCCCACACTCACAGCACCAACCAAATTGAATAATGACCCTGTGGGCCAGGCGGAGATTGCGCTCATACGTTTCTTATATGTCAGGCAAATCTCAAATAAGTATCTGAGGGTTCAGGTTTATATACTATAGCTAAAGCACCTACATCATACTTTCTCATGGGAAACTTCACATTGTTTGCTACATGAGGTGCCTAACTTGCAACTTTTAGGAGGCCATTCCTTTGGGACACTTCCCTGCTTTCGTTATCTCATGCATCACTACTTTATCACTCAAGTTGCCACGGTCAGAATGTTCCAAGCCTCCCTTGCAAGGGGGTGAGTAACAGGGGGGTGAGTAACAGGGTGGTGAGTTACTGAGATCCTGAGATACTGAGCCCAGGTGGGTGGAAACAGGCTCAAGGCAGACCCCTCAGAGCTAACCCTCAACATTGCCCCTTACAGTAGAGCGTCCAGATTCTTAAAGGAGAAGTTAAGTGAGTTGCAGATTCATGACCAAACAAGAGACAAGAGCATTACAAAATGTAAGATAAATAAATTTGATTATATTAAATTAAAAATATTTTGCACAACAAAACCAAAATGGATACATGATTTTCACATAAAGGGTGATACCACAAGCGGATTAAGAGAGAATGAAATAGTTTATCTGTCAGGTTTATAGATAAGGGAAGCATTTAGGGTCAAAGAAGATATAGAGAGCATTAAAAAATGTTCAGCAGATAATTTTGATTTTATAAAATTTAAAAAGCTTTGGCACAAACAAAACCAATACAACCAAAATTATAAGAAAAGCCAAAAACTGGGGGGTAGGGAGAGGAGAGGGTGGGATGTGCAACAGAGATCTCTGATAAAGGCCTCATTTCCCAAATATATAGAAAATAGTAAAATTTATAAAAAAAGTAAATCATCCCCCAATTGATAAATAGTCAAAGGATATGAACAGGCAATTTACAAAGAAATCAAAGCTATTTAGTTATATGGGAAAAAAAGCTCTCAAATCACTATTGATTAAAGAAATGCAAATTAAAACAATTCTCAGGTACCACCTCACACCTATCAGATTGGCTACTGTGACAAAAAAAAGGAAAGTGTTGGATGCTGAAGGGCATGTGAGAAAACAAGGACACTAATGCACTGTTGGTAGAGTTGTGAACTGGTAGAACCATTCTGGAGAGCACTGTTCCCAAAGGGTTATAAAACTGTGTATACCCTTTGACCCAGCAATATCACTGCTAAAAGGTCTATATCTCAAAGACATCCAAAAAAAAAAGAGAGAGAGAGAAAAGGACCTATTTGTACAAAAATATTCGTAGCAGCTCTCTTTGTAGTGGCTAAAAATTAGAAATCAAAGAGATGTCCATCAGTTGGGGAATGGCTAAACAAGCTGTAGTATATGATTGTAATGCCATATTATTGTGCTGTAAGAAATGACAAGTAGGATGATTTCAGAAAAACTTGGAAAGAGTTTCATGAACTGGTGCATGGTGAAGTGAGCAGAACCAGGAGAACGAGTCACTGTGAATGACTTGGCTATTCTTGGCAATGCCATGATCCAGCACAATCTCAAAGGACTAATGAGGAAGCATACTGTCCACCTCCAGAGGAAGAACAGATAGTGATTGAATACCGACTGAAGCATGCTATTTTTCTCTTTCTTTCATTTTTTTCTTTTATTAAAGTCTTCTTGTACTAAATGATTAATATGAAAACGTTTACATTATTGCACACATATATTCTCCTTCTGATTGCTTACTGTCTTAGGGACAGAATTTGGAACTCAAAACATTAAATTGAAAAACAAAATAAATTGAATAGTATCTGTCTTCTGACTGTCATCTATCAGCTCTCAGGCCCTGCCACTCTGGTTTCCAGCAATGTCCTGGGAATTTCATCATGGCTGAAACATGGCCTCCAATTAGAGAAACATGGATCTCACGTGATCCTACAAAAAAACAGCTTCCAAGACAAATTTTCTGATAGCTGTGAATTAGGGATTCCATTACGACAGTTGATTCTGGGCCCTTGAGGAAAGCATCTCACTTCACTGCCATCTCTATAATAAGGATCATTCCACTTGCCGTTTGTTTTCAGATTTCAGCTCTTTCTCATAGACTGTCTCAGTTAATCCTCAATTGGCTTGTGAAGTAGGCAGAAGAGATTTGGATTTAACCCCATTTTAAACATAAGAATTTCTCTACAAATTTCCTCATTGCAACTCAATTCAGTCATAATCTAAGTTCCTGGAAGGCAAGAGCTTTACCCCTTTCCTGTATATTGTGCTCAGGACTGGATTTTGCACACAGTGGATGCTCGAGAAATGCTTGTTAACTCATGGTTATTTTTTCCTTGGATTCTAGGTAATAGTGGGATGGGTGCATATCATGGAAAACACAGTTTTGACACCTTCTCCCATCACCGATCATGCCTAATAAAGAAATTGAGGATGGAGGGTGCCAACAAGCTCAGATACCCACCAAATAGCCAGTCCAAGGTAGACTGGGCAAACTTCTTCCTCTTGAAGCGCTTCAACAAAGCCAGAATTGGCCTCTTCTTTCTCGCTTTTCTGGGCATACTAGTTGCTGTAACTGTAAAAGTGAGTATTCTTTCTTTGTTATAAAAGCATAGTTGAAGTCTCAATTCTTTCCTTCAGATGACTAGTGACTCTCCTATTTTTCTGCTTTTTTAGGGTGGTTTTTTGGTCTACATCTCATGTTTTCTTTTTGGAAGCATATTAAACTTTTAGAGCTTTAAAAAAAATGTGTAGAGGCTGAAATTCTGAGCCTCTTGCTCTTATATGGATTGAAGGCTCTAAGGATATTATGTGCTAGGTCATTGGTATCTTCAGGATAGATGGAGTAGATCCAAAGGAGAAGGCTGAAGTAGCTGCCCAGGGAGGCACTTGAAAGAGTCAGGTTGCCCAGAAGATAGGAAAAGGTCAGGTTGTGAAGAGCTTTGAATGCCAGATGGAGAAGTTTCTGTTTGGTCCTACAGGCCAGAAGAACAAACTGGAGTCTGAATGGGGGCAGGGGAACGGTGACATGGTCAGACCCACACGTTAGGAAAATTGCTTTGGCAGCTGGGGAGAAGAGACCATTACATCACCCTGGTGGGAAGTGACGAGGGCCTCTACAGGGTGGTGGCAGGGTCAGAAGAGAGAGCAATACCCAGGGCGTGATGAGGCCAGAAGCCAGACTGCAGAGGGTTTAGGAGAGAGTCAAAGAGTTTGACTGAGACATGTGACAGCTGGAGCTTTGTTGTAGTGAGGGCTAAGGATGGGGGGAGGGGGGAGGGAAAGGAAGGAGGGGTACCAGCAGGGATGGTCTGCTAAGGGAGATGGGAGGAGTCACCTCATCACACATTGGAAGGAAGGAGCTAGTGAACATGATGTCAGGAGAATGGGAGAAAAGAGAGAGCCCCATGGTAAATGATGTTAATTTTGTATGTGGTGAAGTCCTGAGCTGGGCATGGTGGGGGAAGGAGCATTGGAATTGGCTGTGCAGGTAGTGATCTTATCATCGCCAGTTTTCATTCTGGCATTTGAAGTAGAGGAGGATTCTCTTTCTAAGTAGACAGGGGACTAGCAGGGGAATTCATGGAAGAGCATATAATGGCTTGGCAAGTGACTTTGATGAAAGACGCCAGTCTTCTCAAGCATGTGACCGGGTTAGATGTGTCTCCTTTCTCTTTCATTCTCTGTGTATCTGTCTCTCCCTCTGTTTCTCTCAGTAAAGCTTGATTTGGATCACAATCTTTGTGATTGTGGTGGCAGATGTCAGAAACCTCACTGGACAGCTGGTCTCTGCTAGTCTGTGAACGTGAGGGCTTGTGGGGAAGGGTGTTTGGAGGGAAGCAGACCAGGTGCTGTGTTAGGTCAGGGAGAAGCATGTCTCTGATCCAGCTGTGGAGAAGACTGGACAGCGTGAAGACAGCCGTTTCAGTGATGGCTCGGTGTTTAATAGATTTCTATTTCTCTCTCCCCCTCTCTCTCTCTCTGAATCTCTATGTGAGTGTGTGTGTTTAATTCTGAAAGGGTTTTGACTTCCCTCACCCCATTATACCTTTTTGGGAGTGAGGGATGCAAGTTGCATTTTGAATCATTTGGGTCTTCTCAGAAATACCAAGCTGTGCTGAGGAGAAAGGCCCTGTTGATTTTTCTGGTAATTCACAGACTTCATTGGTCCAATAAACAGTGAGGAACGGCGGATTGCCAAGGGCAGCACTGTCTGTTACAGAGAGGTAGGCATTCCTTGTTCCTTTTTACTCAGGTGGGGTAGGGAGGGGCCTCCACTTAACTCTAGACTCATTGCACTGGGGCTTGGCCCCATATAGACAGATTTTCAACTTAACGACAGCCTTTTATTTTAAACAACGTAGAAAATAAAAATTAGATTTGCAAAGATAATGTAGAGTATGAACACTGGCATACCATTGGGCAGAGAAGAAAGAGCTGCTCACCTTCGGGTCGGAAGGTTTCTGGGGCAGCACTCCGCTGCCTGTCCGTGAGCCTTTCCAGGAGGATGTACGTACGCACAGGAACCAACATTGGTGTTTATTTTTCATTCAGACTCAATGTCTTGCCCTCTTTTGAATTGCGCTGTGATCCTGACTACAGTTGGGACTGGTCCCTTAAAGTCTCCAGGCAGTGTGTTCCTTTGGAAAACTGTCATTAGGAAGGCCATAGGTGTGCATTTGATGACTGTAGGAGGGGCTGTTGTCCTGTTGTCCTGGATTTCAGGCCACTTCTGAGTCTCACTCGTCCAGACTCAGTTTCTCCATCTCAACAGTAGCTTGTTGGCCACAGGAAGTCTAGAGAAGAGGAACACTGAGGGTGCTCATGTGCTCGTGGCCTTCAAACAGGCCCGCACCCACTGCAGCCGCACTGTTGGCACCAGTCTGGTTTTACTCCAGAGCAGCGGTTCTCAACCTGGGGGTTATGTTCAGTTTGTAACAATGAAAATACACTCTGCATGTCAGATATTTACATGACGATTCATAACAGCAGCAAAATTACAGTTATGAAGTAGCAACAAAAATAATTTTGTGGTTGGGGGTCACCACAACGTGAGGAGCCATATTAAAGGGTTGCAGCATTAGGAAGGTTGAGAACCACTGCTCCAGAATATATGGCCTGGGTTTGGCTGGCTCACTTCTTTCCCGCACAAGACATGCAGAGTGATTTACTGGGGAAAGTCCTGGCCTAAAGGCTGGTGATCTGAGTGCTGACTCTAGCTCAGCTCCCACCCCGCTTGGTGACTCTCAGTGAGTCTTCTCGGTTTCTGGGCTTACATGTTCTTTCTTGTCTCATGAGGGACATATCCCTGATGATCCCTCCCAGGTCTCTTCCATGTTAACATCCCATGGTTCCATTAAAATTACCCATTGTGGGACTTGCTAAGGGCTACTCTGGGAGCTGGCTCATTGTTCCCACTTCGGATGTTTAACTTTTCACTTTTTCCTTCCCTTCACTTACCTGGAACAAATGAATGAGGCTCAGACTCTACTGCATTTCCTCTTCTGCAGGGTGGCATTTGTGATGGTTTCTCATTTTTCCATAATCGTTTTTCTAGAGTTCATTCACACCCTTTTCCGCACACACTTTGGGGGGTTTCACTTTAGGCCCTCCCTTTTCAGTTGCTGGAATAGCTTTGAATGCTCTGAACAAAAAATGTAAAACTTAGAGGAGTAGGAGAACCGCTGAAGAATCCATCTATATGAGCTTTTTTGATTGTAAAAGTGTTCTGCTCTGGGCCTCAAAGTTTAGTTAGTCCCAGACACATTTTCAATTTTTAAAACAAAAATTGATCATTTTGAAGTTTTTCAGTTGAGAGGGAAAGGGCCATTTTCCAATTATTGGTGTAAACTGGTTAAGGGAGGCAAAGATCCTGGGGTCACTGGGATCTGACCTCTGGTAGCTGACAGGACACCTGATTTGGATTTCACTTAAAAATAGAAAACCAGCACATTTTTGAGAGACATTGTGGCCTTGTTTGAAAAAATATTTTTAGATCCTCTTATGAAAGGCACTAGGTGGTAGGATGTCATTGATAAAATCTTGTTTTGAGGTTACTAATGAAGTAGTTTATGTCCTTATTCAAAACAATAAATTAACCCTCATCTCTTTTTTCTCTCTACAGTTTCAGTACAGCTAAAGATGGCTCAGGTTCAACTTGCAAGTTGTCTTTACTGGATTTCTACTTTTGTTACCTGATTCATGAACAAATTGATTCCTGTTAAAAATATTAATATAAAAGTGCAAAGATAATTAACCTTAAAGCAGACTGCTATTTACTGTCCTAAAAACCTGCCATTTCGGTCCCATCTCCAAACTGTTCTGGAAACGCGGCCATTTGAGGTGAATGTTCCAGACTGAGTTTGCTTCTCGTTGAGATTGTTAGAGGAGTGAGGACAGAAGGATGCTTTAGGTGGGACTCTGGTTCCTGTCACTTTCCCCCTCCATCCTGTGCCCACTCCCAGGCTCTGTTGGAACATAAGAGGGGGCAGGGTGTGGGCAGGGCCTTTGAAAGACTTCCTCAGTAACTGAGTCCTTCATGGCCCTGAGGCCTTTAGTGTGGAAACTGGTCTTCCTCAGTAGAGCTCAGAAGAGAAGCAATCTTAGATCAGTGCCTTGTAGGTCCACATGATGCTAGGTTAGAGGAGGGCCACAGAATCTTCCCATTTGCTGCACTCAGATTTTGAGGGAATTGGAACTGCAGCAAGAGGGAGGCCCAGAGGAATGCAGGGAGCTTTAAACTTGGCCACAATCAAAGAACTCAGTCACTCTCCTGTTTGTGAACATAGGTATCCTTTACAAAGTAAATAATTATGTTTGTTTCACAATCAGGATCTTCACAGAGAACAGTTGTCCATAATTTGTCTCCTGTCATGTTTTGTGTTTCTCCTGAAAATAGTTTGTGCCTTAGTTAACCCCAGGCTTTTGGAAGCCAGAGTGAATGCATATGCCTTCACTGAGGCTGCCAGGTACCGCTGCTAACAGAGGAAAGCATTTATATATCAATCCTTCTCTTATGGAGCACCTGGTCGAGCTGCTTTTTATGCTATTAAAAAGCCCTTTAGGGGAGGCTAGGTGGCACAGTAAATAGAACACCAGCCCTGGAGTCAGGAGGACCTGAGTTCAAATCTGGCCTCAGACACTTAACACTTACTAGTCGTGTGACCTTGGACAGGTTACTTAACCTCAATTGCCCTGCCCTTCCCCCTCCCAAAAAAAAAACCCTTTCACTCAGATCCAGATCCCCAAGGCTGGTATTTGTGAACAGTCGTTTGTTTACCACAAGGACAAACCAAGACAAGTTTAATTTCTTTTCGAATTATGTATGCCAAAATACTCCATATGTTTTAAAGCCAAATTTCTGTCTTTAAATAAATTCCAAGTGTAGAATTTGCCTTTAAATAAGTAGGGCACCAAATCATTTTACTGAAACTGATGCCTTAGACAGTCCTTCAGGCTGGAGGACACCATATGGTGGGTGACAGCCCAAGTCAGAGACGTGTTTAATATTCTAGACACCATTAATGACCAGCCCAGTCAATGAGGAAAGAGAATTCCAGAAGCCAGGAGGATGAAATCTGAATGCCCAGGCATGAGGGAAAGTGTGGGTCAGGGTTCCCTGTGTGTGGTCAGGAGATGAAGAGAGACCTAGGGGTCAACAAGAGTATCAAGGAGGAAGAGGGAAACACCCACCTGCCTCTACATCTAGCAGTATACCAGGTGTGTGAACATGCTGTGGTACTAAGGCTGCCAGCCTGCCAGGCTATGCAGCTGTGAGCTGGTAACTCAGGATCCCATGGCACTAGCCTCCCATGTGAGCCCTTGCATGCTTAAAAAATTTCAGCTGCATTTATTGGGGAGTTTTTCTTTATCTGAATACATCCTCAAATTTAATGGTGGTCTCAGGGGAGGAATGAAATTTCCCTTGGGGGCTTCCTTCATTGACCGCTTTGCTAGATTGAATTTATTCAGGCATAGGTGTAATCTGCTGGTAAAGTCTCTAGGTCTACAAGTAATCATTAGCTTGCTTTAGGAGAGGGAACTGGTTAACTAAGGGTGACTTTTAGGCAGTTACCTTACAATGTTAGACATGGACTTTAAAACTGTTTTGACTTAGCATATCACAATTACGTATTGCATTTGCCTTTTTGGTGAAACTTAACAGCTTCCTGGTTTCTAGTTAAAAATCTTTATCATAATTAATAAAATTGAGATGAATTTTAAATAGTACTAGATATCTTTTCTTTTCTCCCCTTGGCTGGGAAGCTTGGTGGCGCGGAGAACGTGACGAGGCTCTGGCTGTCTGTGTCTCCTAGCTGTGGGCTTACGAGACGCGCTTAACCCAAGTATTTATGTCTTCATCAAAGTAACTGGTCGTTGTATGGTAGGGAATGACAGCAACATTTCCGTCACACGGCAAGGAGAATCAGTACCTTTTACAACTTTCTGTAAGGCTGTGGACATGGAGGACGTTGTTTAATTTGTGGTGTAAAAATTGGCATAAAAGTCATACACACAGTACAGGGGTCCCCCCGAGAGTCAGCAGTTAAAGCTTAAAGCTCTACCAAGACCCTTGGGGCGCTCCGTATTTGCATTTGTTCTGCTTGTTTGGAGGTGCTTCTAGCTGAAGCCTAGGAAGAAATCCTAGCGCTGGGCAGCTTCCTACTTGACCATGGTCATGTCACATGGCTTCTCTGGGCTTCAGGAGCTCCCCTTGGGTGGGGAGAAGGGCATTTAAATCTTCTAAGCTGCCCTAGATTCTGCTAGAGATACACTAAAAGATAGCGTCAGTCCATCATTGTATCCTTTGTGTTCCAAGACACAGAAGAAAGCTAGGACCTTAAGCAAGCAAGCAGAGTGGACTTAGACCAACCCTGAAATAGGGCTCTTGTGGCCGAGGGTAGTCCACAGATAATGGATGAGTCCTTGCTGCTCTTGGGTACATCATTGCTATGAGGAGAAAATGATGGTGGCAAAGGCTTCAGAGAATTTCTGATGGACTGTATGATTAGAATACTTCTGAATGTGATTTCCAAAGAGAACATTCCCAAGACCCACCCTGTCCCCCCAAGAGGATAGTTGTATAGAACAAAGCATCCTGAGCATTCATGGTGGTGTGGCAGGGCCTTCTTGGCCTAAAAAGTGTGACCCAGGAGCACATAAACAGCCTCAAAAAGGCTTTTCAGAGGAAGCCTGACAGCAGAGCATCTCCCACAGAAATGGTTTCTTTAATCTGGTGTGTTCTGGTACAAAATATTGGCAGTTTGAACCCATTCATACTTGGAAATAGCTTTGAGAGTTCTCAGGATTTCAGTTCAAGTTTGTTCAGTATTACAGATGAGCAGTCCAAGTTTGAGGAAGGAAAGCATTTTCACCCTGACCTTCCCTCTGACCATGGCAAACCTGCTCGGAAGCCCAACCTTCTGCAAACCAGAAGTAAAGTTGTATGGGATTCCCTCGAAGCACTAATGGACATGAGTGTTTATAAAGAGGTTTTCAGCAACTTGAGACACCACCTTTACTCCTGTTGGTCCTGTCCCAGAGCTACTCTTCCAAGATGGCTCCATTTCCAGTAGGGCAAACCTTCTTGCTAATGCTTGGTAGTCATAAGCTTGACCATGACCCCTAGAATCAGCACTGTGACAGCCAGCAGAAGAAAAATCCCCCGGCGGATAGCCAGCTGCTTTAGTGACAGCACATGGCAGGCAGCAGAAAGGGTAGATGTTGCTTCCAGAGGTGGTAAGAGGTCTGCCTGACTCTCGGTTGTTGAGTACCTCGTCAAAATAATTCCAGGGTTGCTACCTGTAGCCACTGGGAAAATGAACAGCCCAAAGAGAAGGTCATAAGTAGCAAGGCAAAATGAGAGCAAAAACACCTGGGCTTGAGTCTGAGTTCTTCTGTTTAGGAGCTGTGTGACCTTGGGCAAGCCAGTGAATTCACCTTTGAGCATCAATCTCCCCTTCTAAAAATGGGAGAAATGGTAAGTGCAAGGATCTGTGGCTTTATCAGTGTGGTACTTAAATTTTTTTAAACCAGTGAAAAATTCCTTCTGTGCTTTGATGGTGAGTCGTTTTAACTGAAAAGATGTGATAATTTGATGGCCAGCTCTTGGCTCATGAGCTTCTCTGTGAGAGACCAGTCTGCTGTGCTCCAAAGCTTTCCCACCTGGGTAGGACCCATGGGAGCTTGCCCTTAGCTGGCATAGTTGTCAAGAGCCCAGAACCACGTCCACCTCTTCATGACCCATGGAAGGAGGACTTTCCTGGAAGATGGGCATTTCAGGTAGCCATCAAAGGATGTTATTTGCTTTGAAAAGCAAAAGCAGTCTACAAATGAAAAGATTCTGAGTTTCCTAGATTCAGAGTCAAAAGGGATCATGGACACCTTCTAGTCTAGCCCGTTCACTTTACAGTTGAGGAAACGAAGGCGCATTGAGGTGAACTGACTTGCCCAAGGTCACAAATAGTAGGGTTGTTGCTAAGAGTGATTTATGTCCAAACCTGGCACTGAAATGGGATTGACACGAAAACACTTGAGGGGCCCTTGTTTTCATCCTTGTGAACAACTCCCTCCACCAAGGAGATCACAGTCCATGTTTGACTTAATAGATAAATTCTAGGGAGTTATTGGAGCTCACAGAGCTTAAAAGATTGACCAAAGGTCCCATTCCTAGTAAGAGGTCAAGATTCGAGCCCAGGACTTGCTGACTCCCCATTCCACGTTTGTATCTACCAAGTCATGGTGCCTCTCTGTATGTACACCTTTAATTTTAAACATGTTGCCATGAAAACTTCTTACTAATTTCCCACCAGTCTGTGTTGCTATGATTGGTGCTGTCCGAGCTCCCTTGGGAACTTAAAGGTGTAGGACATAAAATAACGCATGTCCTTTGGGCATTGACAGCTGCCCAAGTGGAACACAGTGGAATCCTGATGTAACCTGGCATGCTGTCCTGTGGTTTGTTAGGACAACTTGTGACCGCACCCAATAAGATCCTCTACCAATCTGCAGTTCATTGCCCCGGCCCAAGCACTCTGAAACACTCACTGATCCCTATTGTTGAGGGATGCTACTGTACCAATATGGTCCAAGCAAAGGGCTGAGGGAGACCCTAAGCCTGACAGTGCAACAGGAAGGGTTGAGTCGTAGACTTGATTCAGTTGGATAGAAATGGCAGGGGAGAAGCAAAATCACTGACCATCCCCACACACACATGCACATGCACAAACAAGCAAATGCACACCATCAGGGATTAGTGGCCACTCTCAATGGCATGGCACGCTTGACTGGCAAAAATGAAGGACACATTGACATTACATTCCGTTTGAGAATAAGAAGCAGTGACTGTTACCTGAGGAAGAGGCCTCCTTCTCTGGCTCTGGCTCTGGCCCTGGCCCGGGGCTTGTGCTTCGAGGCTCTTGTTGGTGAAGGCCAGCACGCTTCTGAGCCTAGTGATGGAAGTGCACCAGGGTTAGTCAGCTAGTGCCCTCCGGCTGCCTCTCATTCCATCCCATAACAGTCACAAGAGTATGTGCCTGTGGTGAGGTTCCTAAATGCTCATCTTAAAATGTCTGAGGCAGATTGTGTAGGTATCATTACCTTGTTTGGATGAGGATATGAGGCTCAGATTAGGTAATAGGCCTATGATTAAGGTACATAAGGTACATAAGGACCCAGAAGGGAGGGGGGAAAGGATGTTCAGATGGATGGGATTTAGCATTTGGAAAGATGAGTGGGACCAAAGCTGTCTGTGTCCGTAGACTTCCCCTGTGTCTTTGCCAGAGCCCAGACTCAGTAAGCCACATAGATACTTTCAGGTTTCCCCTTGTGTTATCCAGTGACCCTTGTAGGGGCCACGTTGGGCGGGAGGAACCAAAAGCCAAAGCATCTGAAACTTGAAGTCCCCTTGGGAGGCCCTTTCTTCCATCCTCCTGCCTTTAGACAGAACTCCTCTTTAACTTTATTTAACAGGTGCCCATCCTTCCTTAAACTTGCCAGAGAAAGCCCGTTTCATGTGGTCACTTCTCCCAATGCTGAGGATCTTGGGATCCTGGATCTAGAACTGGAAAGGTTACCCAGTGCAACTGACTCCCTGAGGCCAGGGACTGGGTCTTCTCTCTAATTGGTAGCTCCTCCAAGGACTCCCACAGTGCCCACACATAGTAGGAACTTAGGGAGAGAAAGAGAGTTCAGTGGGAAGACCACTGGACTTGCGTCCTAGCTTTGTGTGACCCTGGATGAGTGACTCCCTCTTTCCAGGCCTCCGAGGCCATTCCTGCCCTCAAGAAGCTCACTGTCTAGGAGCAGTAGAACAAGACACAAATTCAGATAACTAACACATAATATTACAAGGTAAATCTATTGGGGGGGAGGGAGGGCGGAAAAAGCACCAAGTGGCTCCGTGAGACCTGAATCTGAAGGAGAATGTGGGGACCAGGGGAACTTTCTGGAAGTTCTGGAAGAGGAGACAGAGCTCTTTTTAGCTGGGTTTTAAAGGCTGGAGAGGAATTTCCTAGGTGGAAGAGCAGGTGCTCAGGGATCCCAGCAATGCAGTTGGGTTGGATCATAGGAGGCATGAAAGGATGCCCATTTGGCAAGGCTAGAAAGGTGCCAGATGACATGGCTTTGAAAGTCAAACAGAGGAAGGTAAGCTTTTCTCAGCAGGCAGCAGCAGGGGGAGCTGCTGAAGATTTTTGAACCCAGGGTGCCTTGGCCAGGTCTATGCATTCAGGGAGGTTAATCCAGAGGTCACTTGACACACTGATGAAATGGAATGTGGTAGGTGTCTTGTGTCCACCCCTCCTCCCAAGGGAAGAACCCATGATCATATCCCCAACCTTCATGTCCCCTCCCTCATCCATGCCAGGGGCCACTGTGGTGCTATCTGGGAAAGCAAGTTACATCCTTCTATTCCATACATTAGATACTTCCTCCACCTGAAACACACCAGGAACCTATTCCTCTTATACCAGGTGGAATCAATTGCCCAAGGAGGCAATTTATCTCTACTCTCTATAAAATGTAATAGATGGCTTGAGCTAATACTTGGAACATGACTGGCTGGAGGCCATGACCAGTTTTCTGGAGGGTCCTTGAGGCCATTTCAGAGGAGGTAGGTAATCCCCTGGGGGGGACAGAACCCTGGGTTGGGAGCCCCATGGGCTCCACCCATCAATGGAAGCAGTAACCTGCTGTGCAGACAGGCCCACAAAGTCACTGCTCTGCTTCTATTTCCCTCTTCCAGAAACAGAGAATGCCTATTATGTCCTGGTGTTCCAGCACAATTCATTCCATCAAAGCGACCCTCCCCCCCATTACCTCCTGTGAAGCCAGCCTCCAGTTAATCCTGGCCACATAGATGATGAAGGTGATGGCTGCTAGGAAGGTGCAGACCAGCATCCCCAGCCAGAGGCCTGCAAGGGAAACGCTCATGGGAAATGTCACTCAGTGGTGCCCCAACCCCTCTCCCTACTTGCTTCATGAGACATTTCTCGTACCTATGACTCCAGTTTTAATCACAAATACCAACACGGCCCCAAGTGGGAGACCAATAACATAATAGCCTATGGCATTCACGATAGCCCCAAAAACAAGCTTGCCGGTTCCTCTCAACACTGCACTGCAGACACACTGTTGGGGAAACAAAAGGGAAGGATGGTGGGATTAGCAAGCTAGAAAGCCCACCTACTCCCCATTTTACAGATAAGGAAACTGAGCTTTGGGGGACTCCCGGTCCTCAGATGAGAGGACAGAGCTCAGGGACTAATCCAGTCCCACCATATTACAGGTGAGAACACCAAGGCCCAGGGAGGTCAAGCCCAAGGTCACGCAGGTACTAAGTTACAGCTGGAATTTGAACAGCAGTCCTGGTTCTAAATCCAGTAAGCTTTCCACTGCCCCAAGAAAAGGACAAACGAAGCCTTAGAATGAGCCCCAGGGAAGTCATGATAATGATGGTGCCAATGACAACAGGCAGGCATTATAAGGCTCTACCTAAAATATCTCACTTAAGTCTCACATCCAACCTGTGAGGTAAAGGCTAGAGGTAGTTTTGTACCCTTTTACAGAAGGGAAAATGGAGGCAGAGATGATTTATTTAAGTTTAGCTAGTGTCAGAGCTGGGGCTTGGGCACAGGTTTTCCTGACCTTGAGACAAGCCTTCAGGATGCTTTGTCGCACAGCTTTCTCACCCTGGCTCTGGTCATACCCCGTAATATATGGTACCTGACAGAGAGTGCACTTAGTACAAAGGAAAGAATGCTAAACTTAAGTAGCCCCTTCTCCACTTTGGTAAGATATTAAAGAGACCATTGACTAGCTCTGGAACCACAAGACTGGAGTTCACATTCTGACTGATTAGCTGATACTCGGCAGCTAGACGGCACGGTGGATAGAATGTCAGGACTTAGAATCAGGCAGATCTGAGTTCAAATCCTACCTCAGACACTTACTATCTCTGTGACCCTGGGCCAAGTTACTTCATGTCTCTTAGCCCCAGTTCCTTCATCTGTGAAATGGGGACATTCATAGCCCTTTCCTCACAGGAGTATCACATGAGATGGGATATATAAAGGGCTTTACAAACCTTAAAACACTATCAGTATTAGCTATTATTATCACAGGGTTATTGTGAGGATCAAATGAAATGATATCTGTAAAGTATTTTGCAAATCTTAGAGCAGCGGTTCTCAACCTGTGGGTTATGTTCAATTTGTAACAATGAAAATACATCCTGCATATCAGATATTTACATTACAATTCATAACAGCAGCAAAATTACAGTTATGAAGTAGCAACGAAAATAATTTTATGGTTGGGGGTCACCACAACATGAGGAACTGTATTAAAGGGTCGCGGCATTAGGAAGGTTGAGAACCACTGCCTTAGAGTATTTGGCCTGTTTCCCCATCTGTCATCATAATGACAGGGCTAGGCTAGATAAGCTCTAAGGTCCCTTCTGATATTGTGCCTCTCTTAGAATGGGTTGATTCTTCCCTCAGCCATTGACCAGGATCCCCGGGCAGGGAGCTGGCCCTAGTTTTGAGTTTTCGGTAGTTGTCAACAGCAGGGGAGAAGTCGTCTGTCCTCCATGGCCCTTGAGGTTCAGGACTCGGGTGGAAGGGGCTTTCTTTTGTCACACACTTTCTCCTTGTGGCTTGGGGGAACAGCAAGAGAGAAGCAAGGGGTTGCTAAGCAGGGGGGTTGGGTTTGGAAGCTTCCCAATGGAGGCCTTGGGCAGAGGGGGAGACACAGAAGAGGGGGGGAAGAGGTCATGTGCCTAAGGATGGTTTGGAGAGGGAGGGTGGGAGATGGCCCAGAGCGTAAGAATCAACTTACACAGAGTGACTCAAACAGGTTATAGACAATATAGACAGGCATGACCCAGCTCACCAGGATGTTGACTTCCCTGCAAGAGGAACAAGAAAAGATCATTCATTCAGGCTATCAAACCATGTGCTCAGTGGCCGGGTTACACCTGCCCTGCCCACTGAGAAGCACTGATGAGAGACAGAAAGCAAGCTGAGACATCCAGATGAGACATGCCCATACATACATACATACATACATACATACACATAGAGAAAGATGTAGATACAAGTATATAGACACATATATGTGTATGCATATGTATATATTCATGTATGTGTTGTGTGTACATGTATCAATACATATATGTATGATAGACACACACACATACTTATATATCTGAGAGAGAGCTAGCCTTGAGTCAGGAAGACCTAGGATTGGTCTGACATACACTGGCTTTGTGAACCTGGGCAAATCATCTCGCTTTTCAGGAATCTAGGCACCCCTGTAAGACAGAGGTTTTTAACCAGAGCTCCCTGGCTAGATTTCAGGGGGTCCATGAACAATAGAAAACAATGACATCTTTATTTCAATGTAATCGACTTCCTTTGTGTAATCTTATATATTTTGTTTTATAAAATTATAGACATTGTTCTGAAAAAGGATCAGCGGGCTGCCCCAGACTGCTCAAGAGGGTTTGAGGAGCCCTAGTCTAAGACTAGAAATTGTGGGAAAGTTACTAACTTGCACTGGCAAAAGGAGTTTCCCCACCTAGAATTTCTTTGTGACAATGAAATCACAGATCCCAGCCCTTCCTCTAATACAGTATACACTTACTTAGGTGAGAAGACACATCTCTAGTAGAATAGTCTCCTTTTGTTTATAGTCCAGGGCTGAGCACAGCCCAGGCACTGACCCATGGAAGACATCTAATAAATGCTTGTTAATTGGTTGACAGGTGCTCTATCCTCCAGGGAGAATATAATCTTCTTGAAGAAGAGACTGTCTCATTGTGTTCTCCCCCATTAGAATGTAAGCTTCTTGAGGACAGGAGCCATATTTTTCTCTTTCTTTGTATTCCCAGTATTTTCCACTTTGCCAGGCACATGGCAAGCGCTTGTTGACTGACTGAGTGACTGTATTAATATTCCCCAAACCTAACAGGGTCTGGGATGTAGCAAACACATACTAAATGTTTTTTTCCTACCTGACTATATTTATATCCCACAAACCTAGTAGGGTTTGACATACAGTAAGTGCATAATAAATGCCTTTTGGCTACCTGACTGTATATACCCAAAACTTAATAGGATCTGGCACATGGCTGGCCAACTGTATGTGTATCCCGAGTTTAACAGTGCCTGGCACTCAATATGGGCTTGTTTAATGTTTGGTGGAAAGATGCCTCCATTCCCGCTCTGAACACCAGCCAACGCCCTGACATGTCAGAGACAAAGAGGCAGCCAGACATGCACCTTTAGCATGCATACATGAGGAAACCTCCAGGAGCCCTCCCAGGACTAAGTAGGGCCCCATGGGGGGTATTTACCCAGGGGTGTAGGGATATCGATCACCTACTCATCATTGGTAAAAATCTTTGCCAGGACATCCTTGAAGATGGCTAGCAGGGAGCCAATGACAAAAAAGATACCAACTGAAAAGGGAGAGACAAGAAAAGTAGCATTAGAAGTGGGGCCCTTCAGGTCCCAGCCTCCCCTTCAGTGCCTGTGACCCCTGGGACATTCTCTTCCTTGAACTAGCTTTCCATCAGGGCACTTGCCATTACAAAGGGAAAAGTGATACCTTGGCTTGTTTGTGACTGGCAAGCTCCTCCAGAACCTCTTTCACTGGGCAGTGTTTGTCCCCCAAAGGAGGGAAAGGCAGCTAAGATGCCTCGTCCTCCATGAAGCTTTCCATGATTCTTCTTCCCCTCCAGCACTCTATTTGCATCTCTCCTTTGTTCCCATCACACTCTACCCACTATGGATCATGGGGCTCACAGATCAAGCAGGACATTAAGGGCTGGGGCTCAGTAGCTGTGACTAAACAGCAATTCTTCTGAAAAAATCTGGGGATCTTCAAGGTCAATGAAAAGGTGGCTTAAAAAAAAAGATAGCATGCTCTTAAGCTGCATTAATAGAACTTGGAAGGGATCTCAGAGGCCCCTCATTTTACAGACAATAAGACTGAGGTCTGAAGAAAAGTTACTTAGTCAAGGGCACATAGATATTAAGTATCAGAGAAAGAATGTGAACTCAGGTCTTTGTACACAGAGCCAGTGGTCTTTCCACTGAGCCAGGATGTGTGTTGTCTGTGGGCATCTCCTATCCCAGTGGAGGCAACATGTTGTGTTGGAAAGGATCCCAGATCTGAGTCAGAGCACCAGGGGTTGAAAACTCAGTTTAACTTCTTGTGGTCTTGGGCAAGCCACAACCTCCAAGGACTACTTTCTTCCTCTGGGAAGTGAGGGATCGTATGATCACAGGTCTAGAGCTGGAAGGACCTTGGGAGGCCATGGAGCCCAACTGCCTCTCTTCACAGATGTGGATACTTGGGCTTGGATTAGCTAAGTGACTTGTCACGCAGACTAGGTATTGAACTGGAACACCTCAGAAATCTCTTTTCATTTGAAATCTTCTGATCCCTTATTAGACTCTAAACTCCTTGAGCACATTTTTGCCTTTGTAAGCACAGTGCCTAGCATAGCTCCTGGCTTGAAGAAAGGGCTGAATGAATGTGGATCAGAAAGTAGAAAGGAAGTGGATGAGTCCCCCTTGCCTAGGTAGGACTGGGTAGTTGCGTGAATGCTCCCTAAATTCTGGATTGGTGGGAGGGGAGCTCCTGGAATTGGGTGAATAAAGGGACTGTGTTTCTGAAGAGCCCAGAGCTGTGATCACCAAACCTAGAACCTGAGGCAAATTCAGATGAGTGTAGGAAGGGGGCAGCTTGTGTGTGTGTGTGTGTGTGTGTGTGTGTGTGTGTGTGTGTGTGTGTGTGCTTCCAAGGACAGTGCAGTTACTGGTGGAGGCAGATGATTCTCTGTTCTAGAGTGCAATCCTTGCTTCTCTGGGGTTGGCAAAGATAGGTCTCAGGGGTGATAAGATCCTAGAGATTTCAGCCTAAGCAGGGGGAGGCAGGCCCTAGAGAGAGTGGCTACCACAGGCAGGAAGTGTAGGCTCTACTGCCTTCCCTCCCATTAGTCTCTCTCCCTTCCCAATGACTGGCAGCCTCCTGAGTCACAATCCCAAGTGTGCTTGTGGTTACAGCTCTGAGAAGGATGCTTGTCCAGAGCAAACATGCTTCCTGGGAAGGATGATGTGTTATCTCTCTGGGTGAGCTTTACCTGATTAACAAGTGCCAGGAAAGGGAGGAAGACTCTGAGGAAATGGGATATTTTGATGGTGAAAAGAGAGAGGGCCATTTAGGTAAGGTCCAGAGCTTGTGTTGCCTATTGGGGGAAGAGGGGCAGGTATCGTAGAATGGACTTGGGCCTCAGGTTCCTCATCTGTAAAATAAAGGATTTTGACTTGATGGCCTCTAAGGTCCTTCTTAACTCAATGCCTATGACCATATGACCTCCCTGGGCCTTAGTTTCCTCATGTTTGCTGTTTGCCAAGGTTTCATGGAGCATCTTAACTGCCTTTCCCTCCTTGGGTGCAAACAGGAAGGGTTCACATGATCCTCTGAGGTCTCATCCAGCTTTCTATTATCAAAAGAGCCCATGAACACTGGTACCCTGGAGGAGTGGAAGGCAAGGGCTCTTAAAGAAGCTGACACTTCCTTAGTTTGTCCAGCAGGGGCCTTGGCAGAGAAGCAGGGTACTATATAGGGGATAGAATGGAGCCTTCAGAGACAGAACTGGGGTGAGTTTCACTTTGGACACAACGTATTTGTCATCCTGGGCAAGTCCCTTAACCTCTTAATGCTTCAGGTAACTCTCTAAGAAAGACTAGAAGCTACAGAGCCATAACTTACTGATTGGCCTTTGTATAGAGAGTTCCCCACACCAATGAAATCACAAATTCTGATTTGCCCCCAAAAAAGACCTTATGGGAGGTAAGAATTTCTCATAAATTGGGAGCAGAGTGGCAAGTTTGGATGTGGGGCATAGGGGAAAACAGCAGTTGTTACAATAACCCCAAATCCATCCTGGAACGTGGGGAAAGCTGGAGGGAAAAGTCCCTGTCCTATTAGGAAGCACTTGGCTAAGTCTACACAAGGTATCTGCCCAGTGAAGATTGAGAAGATATATCCTGACCCGTGACCCAGAGGCAAAGGCTAGGAGTAGACTGGAGAGTGCCCATTTACATACCTGTGCATAGCACACCGGTAATAGCAGATCTCTTAGCTGCATGGATGTTCCCGGCACCTAATGCATTCCCCACTCTGACACACACAGCAGTGCCAAATCCAAGAGGAATCTGGAATCAAAGAGGTGAAGGTGAAATTAAAAGTGCCTGTGTGGCCTCCCTTTCCTTTGCAGAGGTACTTATGGGCATGGACCATTATATAAAATGTGGCTCAACTGCTCTGCCAGTTTTGCTGAGCTGCTTCCCCTCCCCCCTTTCTTTTTTCTTCTGTTACAGTGGCTGGGGGGAGGGGAGTGATATGTTTGGACATGAAGGTGATATTAAAACAGAAGTTATAAATAAAAACAAATCAAAGCCAAAGTATCTGTTTCTGTGAGCATGTGTGTCTTTAGGAAGACACACAAAACTGCTGCAAAGTTTTTACGATGCTTTATCCCCCTGGGAAAGGCTTTGTCTTTTAGCTAAAGTAAAGAATTGATAACAAGTAGATCCAGGATGTGGACAAAGCAGCCAGCTGAAAAGGCAAGTAAAGCTGTAGGAGGGAAAAGAAATGCTGGGAAGGAGCTAGGAGAGCAGTTGTTGGTAAACAATCAGTTTCAAGAATGGTGATTGATGTCATCCTAGAGAGAGGCTCCTGATAGAATGGTCCCAGGACCTGTCCATGGTGAACATCATCCCTCCCCCCTGTCCCATGAATGGATAAAGGCATATGGCTTGGCTATCAAGTATATGGATGACAGAAAGCTAGGAGAGAGGAGAGAGACAGACAGACAGAGACAGAGACAGAGAGAGACACACACACACAGAGACAGAGACAGAGACACAGAGAGAGAGTGGAGTGGGAGAGAAACAGAGAGACAAAGAGACAGATAGACAGACAGAGAGACAGACAGAAACAGAGACAGAGAGAGACAGAGACTGAGAAACAGAATAGAGAGACAGAGAGAGAAAGGGAGAGGAGGGGACTTATGTGGACATGGTCTGCTAGTTCCTGGTCCCATACCCCCATGGAAAAATTTACCTCCACCTTAAAATGATCAATAAATATCAAGCCTGTAAATTCACCCATCACTGTCATCCTTGGAAATACACTCAATTTAATTATAAGCAGGCTAATATTTTAACCAATTTGAGCAGAGATTTAGACTGGAAAAGAATGCAGCATGGATTCTTAACCCCTTTTCAAAGGTCCTGGACCCCTTTGGAAGGATGACCAAGCCTATGGGCCCCTTCTCAAAACAATATTCTTAAATGCATAAAATGGAACGCAAAGGAAACCTATTCTTTTGAAGTAGTTATAGAAATATCTTTTAAACAAATTCACATTGCTCTAAAAACAGATGGGATTGGCGACTTTATAATCAAGCCTCCCCTTGAGAACAAAGCCTAGAATAACCCAGTTACCCTCTCTGGGCCTCATTTCCTCTTCTGTAAAAGGAAAGGTTGGACCAGACAGTCTGGGTTTTCCTGCTTTAAGTCCTCTGATCCTAAGGTCCCCAAGAATGGCCAATAGGAGCCAGACTTGGAAAGTTTACAAGGAGGAGGGGTGGGTGATTCTCGAGGTTTCTCATCTCTTCCTTCCAGGTCCAGAAGGGAGAGGAGGTTTGCACTCACCATGAATGCAACAGTTGAGACTTCATAAATTATGGACTGGGCAGACAGTTCCACCACACTGAGCAGACCTAGGAGAAAACAAAATGTTGAAGAACACAGAGATGGTGCCTCCATGTGTGCCAGATACAGGCTAGCTGCCCTGTGCAAGGGGGCAAGGAAGGGGAAAAGGTCCTGAAATCCCAGTTAATGGGTGGAGCTCTGGGCCTGGAGACAGGAAGACCCGAATTCAAATTCTACCTCCGACACTTCCTCACTGAGACCCTGGGCAAGCCACCTAACCTCTTCTTCAGTTTCCTTGTCTATAAAAGGGGGTAATAACAGCACCTACCTCCCAGGGTTGTTGTGAGGATCGAATGAGACCATGTTTGTAAAGTGTTTTACAAACATTAAAGGGGCAGCTCCTTAGTAGCTCTTATCCTGTGATCCTATCATACTTCCCCGGGAAGCACATCTTACTCATGGACAGCTCTCATTGTGACATTTGGCCTGACATCAAGACTCTAGCTCTTCCCAACATCCACTCTCTGTTCCTGGTTCAGCCCTCTGGGAGTAATCTAATCTAATCTCTGTGCCACCTGGTAGCCCTCCAAATAGATGCAGACAACTCTCCCACCCTTCCTCCAGTTCCTCCAACAACTATGAATGGCAAAGTCTTACCTATGAGGAGACTCCCAATTTCATAGGCCCACCACTCGATACACATCATAAGCATGCCTGGAATGGCCAGAGACAAGAAGGTTTCCCACTCCTGTAGGCACTGGAGGGACCAGCCTGAGAAGAGAAAGGAGGGCAGGAGGCTGGAGTGATATCATGCAACATAGCCATACTGGGCCTCTGTCTTCTTTTGGAGTCCCCCTTCCTGTCTCCTGCCTCCACTATCAGCTAGACCCAGTGGTTTAAATCCATTGGCCCAAGGCTGCTCAATGTGGGACCTGAAGAGGGCCAACCTGGGGGTTCCTGAACAGTCTCAGAAAAGCCAGCCTTACATGAAAGTGGTTAAGATGATTAAAGGGCCTCAGAAGAAGCAATATGGTGCAATGAAAAGCTCCAGGGCCATTGGACCCAGAATTGGGAGTGGAGGTTGGAGGCAGATCTCATAACTGAGGCCAGTTCAGTTGAGACAATGGAAGGGCTTGGAGAGGGGTGCCAAGAACTAATGAGAAAGCTAGCATGGAAGTATCAGGGCACTAGAGACCTAGAAAGAGTAAAAGTCAAAGGGGAGATTTGAATGTAGGTTTTCTGACTCTAGAATCAGGGCTCTTCCTACTGTAATACCCTTTTCTCTAAAAATGCAAGAGAAAGATCTAGGGTGAGAGAATCCTAGATTTGAAGGCCTTAAAGACCAGCTAGTCCAATACCCATTTTACAGATGAGGAAACTGAGGTGAAGTGATTTGCCCAAGCATTCATAGGGAGTGAATGGTAGAACTTGGATTCTCACTCAGGTTCTCTGACTCTAAATCCAGTGGTCTGCCCACTGCTCCATAAAAGAATAGGGCTCTAGTAGGTGCCATAGAAATGGTGGGCAGAGGGGGGGCAGTAACAGAAAAGGGCCAAGGCTGAATTTGCTATTGGAAAGTAAGGGTGGCCAACTGCTACCATCCATGGGGCTGGTGACCAGCTCCACTGCGGATCCCCACTGCCCCACCCCCAGAAGATCCCACATTGTCTCAGGCATCCCATGAGATGGACCTCAGACCATGTGATTCATCTGGGATCATTCCCCTTTCTTGCTGGGAGACTCCTGAGAGAAGTACTAGCTGGGTCACAGTCACTGCAGACAGTGCTGGCGTGGAGAAGGACCCAGGATAGCTGTAAAGCCCCAGGGAAGAAATTATGCCTCTTTAGAGGTTAACACCTGGGGCACAGCCTCAGCTGACCTAGTCTATTTCCAGCTTTGGTAGGGTCTCATCCTTGTAGGGACATAGAAGGCCTTGCCTAATTTGAAGATTTCCCTCCAGTCCCCACTAGAGTTAGGAGACCTGAGTTCTGGTACCATTTTTGCCACTAGCTTATTCTGGGTCCTTGGCCAAGTCATTTTTAACCTCTTTTAACCATTTTAACCTCTTTTTAACCATTTTTAGTCTCAGATTTCTCATCTGTAAAATGGGAAGAATAATTCTCATCAGTGGTCCCCTCACTGCGGAGATTAAATGAGGCAGGAAAATTCTGGAATGTTGAAAGGGCTTGATGCCTCATTAGGAGGCATTGGTACAGGGAAAAGAACGTTGTCTATAGAATCAAAGGATCTGGGGTCAATATCTACCTCTGGCGCTTGAGACCTGGGTGACCTCGATCCTCAGTTTCCTCATCTGGAAAATGAAAGAGTTCTTCCATCTCTAGACCTGTGTCCTCGTATCCAGACACACCTCATGCCTCTTGAGCTAAAAAGCCATATGCTGTGGGTTTGGCTAGCACGTTACCACCCAGAGAAGGATGGGGGTGAACAGAGAGACCCGTGGATGGGAGTGGTCAGAAAGAGAGAGAACACTGTACCTCCCCATGTTTCCACGTGGAGTTTTCTCACCACAACATACAGGAAAAGGATGGTGACCTGTATATACTGGGAAATGGTGTTGGCCACAGCAGAGCCCCTGGAGAAGGAGGAAGAGAAGGTCCCAGGTGGGGGAGGCTTCCTGGACCCTCTGTCTCTGCTCTCCGCCCCTCCCCTAGGGGTCTGTACACCTTCCCACCTCAGTAGATGCTGAAACCAATCGTGACAACGGTAACAGTCACAGCAGTGGTGGTGGTGGTAGTAGTAGTACTGGTAATGGTGATAGTAGTAGTAACAGTAGTAGTGGTGGTAGTAGTAGTAGTAGTAGTAATGATGATAGTAGTGTCGGTGGTGGTAGTAGTAGTAGTAATAATGGTGATAGGAGTAGTAATAGTAGTAGTGGTAATAGTGGCACTAGTAATAGTGATCAGTGGTAGTAACAGTAGTAGTGGTGGTGGTGGTAGTGGTAGTAGTAAATGCTTATACAGGCTACCCCTGAGGCAGCCTGTTCTCTCCAGGAGCAGTCTGCTGTTGGGTTTGAGCCTGTGTGACACAATCAGAGGGTTCCCCTAGAACTACTCCCAGGAGGGAGGGAGGAGGCCCCCTAGACCAGAAGCATTCTCATACCAATGACAGCTGCCAGGCTCCTGAGTTGGTTGCCTTAGTTTAGGTGATAGGATACACCAGAAAGAGTCTGAAGATCTGAATTCAAATTCTGTGTCTGCTCTTCACTGTGACCTTGGGCAAGTCAATTCCCTTGGCTGGGCCTCAGTCTCCTTTCAAGAAGTTGAACTCAGTGATCTTGGAGTCACAGGCATATAGGATCATAGCTTAAGGTTAGAAGGGGCCTTAGGGGTCACCGAGTCCAATTTATTCATTATACAGATGAGAAAACTAAAGTTCAGAGAAGGAAATGGAAGGGACCAGGGTCTATTAAAGTATTAAGTGTCTGAAACAGGATTTGAACTCAGTTTCCAAACTTGTAGATTTGTCACTAAGCCACTTTTTCAAGGACCCGAGTTCAAAATCTGCCTCCATTGCTTGTTACCTGTGTAACTCTGGGCACACCACTCTCTGGGTCTCAGTTTCCTCTTAGGTACTTTCAGCCCTAAAACTAGAGTCCGATGCTTTCTGAGTCCTTTCCGTCTCGAGGTCTAAGGACCTTAGGGACCCTTCCCATTGCTTTGTCTGGGTGACCCACCTGCCCCTCCCCCTCCTCTGCCTCCACCTGAAAAGCCTCTCCCCTTGCTCGTCCCCCCCAGGTATGAGCATCTGGGATCGCTGCGCTTGAAGGCAATCTCTGGCTTCAAGCTGCTGGGATACGCCCAGGAGGGGAGTCAGGGCCTCCCTACGCTTCATGTGACATTTGTCCTGAGGTGTGCCGTGTCCCACCCTGTCTTTCCTCTCTCTTTCCTTCTTTAACCCTCTTACTCAGGTTCTGCCCCTCGGTGGGGACTTGGGGGGAACGAGGTACGGGCCTTCCTGCCCTTTGCCCAACTGCTCCCAACTGGAGGCCATTCCCTCCATCCCTGAGTCCGCAGACTGGAGTTCAAATCTTACCACAGACACTTACTAGCTGTGTGACTTTGGGGAAATCACTTAGCATTTGTCTGCCTCAGTTTACTCATCTGTAAATCAATAAGCATTTATTAAAAACCTGCTCTGTGCCAGGTGCTGTGCTACATGGATAATAGTGATAATAACCTCACCTGCCTCCCAGGGTTATTCTGAGGATCAAATGAGATAGTATCCGTGAAGTGCTTTGCTAAACTTCAAGAGTTATATAAATGCTGGCTATTACTACCATTATTTCTGTTGTTGCTGTTGTCGTTGCACCAGAAAGATTCTTCCTGCCTTCATAATGCCCACTTGCTACTTACGGCACTCGCATATTCAAAAAGTAGACAAAGATGTAGTTGGCCAACGCATTGACACCATTTCCCAGGATACTGCTGAGAACCTGAGGCCAGACAATGCCCTGAAATGCAGGAAAATAGGAACCTAGCCACAGAGCACTCAGACCCCCTGCTCCTCTTCTTTGAATCTTTGTTGGTACCACGAATTTTGTAGGCTCCCCCTCTGCAGCTGGGTAGCTGGAGACGGAAGATCTCTGAGTGTGAGCTCTTGTGACTGTGTCTAAGGTTTGTGTGGCACTCCATGAGAGTGTCTGGATGGGAGTGGTCTCATGTATCTATGTGACTTTGGCTTTGTGAGTGTCTGGCAAGGTATGTCAGAGGGATGGGTTGTCATAGGTCCCCCAATGTTAGTGTCAACTTTGCCTCTGTGTATGTGCTGGTAAATGGGTCTTTATGTGACTCTGTGACTGTGACTTAATGAAGGAGGTGGTGATGATGGAGGGGGTGAATTTGGGGAAGATGGAGAAGTCCTGAGTTCTGTTATCAGTTTTTCTGTTGACTGGCTGCATGACCTAAGGTAAATTACTTCCTTCTCTGGGCCCCTATTTCCATTTCTCATTAAATGAGGGGGTCAGACTTGATGGTCTCCAATGCCCCTTGTAGAGCTGAGATTCTATGAGTTAATGATACTGGTGTGCCCACCCCTACCCAGAGTACCAGGCCAGAGCCTGGGATGAGATGCTCTTCAGGACCACACAAACTCCCATGACCAAGACAAGGAGCTGGCCACCCCTCAGCCTGAGTCCCTTCTTACCAATTGAGAGATTGTTGGAGGATCAGTTGCCCATAGGGGAGGCCCAGCAGAGAGCAGGCATGTGCCTTAAGTTAGGGTGGGCAGCAGAGTGGGCCTTCCCACTGAACCACTTTGGGGATGGCCAAGGAGAGACTCTAATTTCTTCCACAGCCCAATTTCCCCCATTCCTTCTAGCCCAGGTGGAGTCAAGTTTGAGAAGCACATTCTAGGTTGGCCCCATGAGACCACAAAGCACCAGTGGAGGGTGGGGGCCCGGTGGGAGCGATTGGGTGAGGAGGGCAGCTATTTGGACCATATCATCCCAGGGCTTAGATAGGGTGGGGAAAGTCACTGTACCTGGCTTTGTAGATATTTCGCTTCTAAGCAATAAAGGAAAATGGCCTGGAGAGAAATATACAAGTACACATTAGGACTGATCTTGGATGGGCTAGCCATGGGTAAAAATTCCAAGAGGCCTGCTTCATTCCAATGTTCCTCTTCTTCCCTACTCATCAAGAGCCTCCTGTTCTCTGCCCCTCGCTGGTCTCTGTTATTTGCCTCAAATCTCTCCCCACTCCAATTCATCCTCCGTTCAGTCACCAAAATTATTTTCCTAGACAGCAGAACTGACCTTGTCACTCCCCTACTCAATAAACCCCACTGGTATCTATCACCTCCAAGATCAAATACAACATGCTCTGCTTGGCATTCAAAGTCCTTCATAACCTAGCTACCTTTCCAGCTTTCTTACATCTTATTCCTCAATACATACTCTGCAATCCAGTGCCCCTGCCCCCCTGGCTGTCCCACAAACAAGACACTCCATCTCTTGACTCCTGGCATTCTCCCAGGTTGTCCCCCAAGACTGCAACGCTGTCCCTCCTCAATTCCACCTACTCACCTCCAAAGCTTCCATTAAATCTCAGCTTCCTTTTAGCCCCCTACAGGCAACTAACTGCATGATAGGAACAAGGCAAGAGAGGTCTGGACTTGGTTTCTCTTTCCTTCCCTTGCTCTTGGGTATTTGGACTTTTTGTCCATTACACAGATGAAATCTGATCAAGCATCAGAATAAGACCACCAAGTTTCTGGATGAGTGAGAACAACCCAGAACTGATACAGTAAAGTATCAGCAGCTAGAATTGGGGGGGGGGTCCCCTTCCATTGTAACTGGGAGCAGGGAAATCACCACCACCCTTTACAGCTGGAGATGAGGGGAACTTACAGGAAGAGCAGGAATGAAGAACATGACATATTCTTGGGTTATCCTACAGGGAACAGAGAGAAATAAATGACATTTTAGCAGAGCCCTCTCCTGGTTCCATTTTCCTAGCTATGGAGTTCTGTTACTCAATCAAGGAATAAACATTTAACAGCTGCCTACTGTAGACCGGACACTGCGAAACTCGGGGCACACACATACGAAGAATGAAACAATCCTTACCCTTAAGAAGTTTACATTCTAAAGGAGGAGACGTCAAGGGCATGTAATTCATGGTTATTATCGGTGACATTTTTTAAAAAAATCATTTGACAAAAGGCTTAACTTCACTAACAATCACAAGACCTCAGGTCTAGAGATGAAAAGAACTCTGTAGGCCACCTAGTCCAGCTCTATCATTTTACAGATGAGGAAACTGAGGCCCTGAAAGCTGAAGCAACTTGCCCAAGGTTTCACACATATTAAATGAAAGAGGAAGATTTGAACTCAGGTCCTCTGACTCAGAGCCAAAAAATGCAAATTAAAACAACACTGAGGCACCACCTCACATCTGTCAAATTAGCCACAATAATTAAAATTAATGAAATTCAGGGTTGGTAGATTGTGGAGATACAGGTACATATTCATCATGGTGGAATTGCAAACTCAGAGAATCTTTTTTTGGAGAATAATCTTGCAATATTTCACTAAAAGTTACAAAATTAAGCACATAATTTGACCCAAACTTTGATATACTTTGATCCAAAACAAACCCCCCAAAGTACTCTCTTTTCAAAGATTTTCCTAGCCACTGGGTGGTTCAATGGGTAGAGACAGCATGTCTTAAGGCCTCAGGTCACCCTCTTAGATTCTAAGGGGCAGAGGTGGTGCTACCTGCATTGGTGGAGGCATTTTCCTCATCTGGGAATTCCCAATACAGTTAAAATCGTTGGCCCAGTCCTGTTTCCTGTTACATGTGATTGTAAACAAGGGAAAACAAAACTGTCAACCACCTAAACATCCAACAATAGGGAAAGGGTTAAACCAGTCGTGGTACTTTCATATAATGAAATATGACAACACAGTTAAGGCTAAAAAGTATAAGGAACACAAAGAAAATCTAGAAAGATTTTTATGAAATACTGTAAGAAAAAAAAAACCAACAAATCCCAGACCAATCAGAACTAGGTTAAGAACAATGAATTAGGTTATACAAAGAATGTGTGCAAAGACTCCTTAGAGAAGATTCTTCTCAAAGAGAGTTGGGGGGGAAGGACTGACATGGGAAGACGTGCATTGAACTTAATTTATTTAAATGTAAATGGTGACCAAGCAACTTTCACGGGTCCTTTTAAGGGGGTGAGGCAAGTGGGCCAAGGAAAGGCCGGCACTTAGGACATGTATAAAATTTTCACCTGCTGCCAATCCCCATGCTCCCTGAGAGATCATTGCTGCCCTAAATGAGGGATGGAGGAGCCTGGGGCTTTGCCCTGTGGGGATGAAAAGCCTTTGAATGAGCTACTAAGCTGTAACAACATGCATGTTACTAACATGTAACAACAAGGCTTGAATAAATGATCACTACTCCTGCTCTCTCTCTCTGTCTCTGTCTCTCTATCTTTCTCTGTCTCTCTTTCTCTCTGTCTCTGTCTCTCTGTGTGTGTCTCTTTCTCTGTTTCTTTCTATCTCTGAATCTCTCTCTTTCTCTCTCTGCTTCTGTCTCTATGTCTGTCTCTGTTTTTCTCTCTCTGTCTCTCTCTCCTTCTCTGTCTCTCTACACTGACGATCAGCAGTAAATTTCTAATAAAAATCCCAAACTGTGTATGACATCCTTGCCATATGGTCTTTGAAAATTACTTATGGCTACATAAACCATCCCCCTGGGATCAGTCTGGGACTGAGTGTCTGAGTCTTCCAGCCTGGTGCTCCAGCCCAGACACACCACACACTCTGCCTCCATTCTGCTTTGTCCTAAAGACTTTCCAGTTTGGCAGGACCTACCAAAGCTGCAATTCTTCTGCTTCAGCCTCTGAGAACCCAGGATCACCCCCAGGCCATCGTGAGCTATTGGAGGAGGACTCAACTGGAAGTCTCACTGTCACTGTTTTGAGGGTTTGAAGAATGTAAGCTCCTTGAGGGCAGAGATCATTTTTGTGAATTTTATATTTTTGCCTGTCTTTATATCTTCAGTGCTTAGCACAGGACTTGACTCATAATAAGGGCTAGCTAGGTGATACAATAGATAGAATACTGGATATATAGACAAGAAAATCTGAGTTCAAATCCCACCTCAGACACTTACTAGCTGTGTGACCCTGGACAAGTCACTTAACCCTGTTGGTCTCAGTTTCCTCATCTGTAAAATTACCTGGAGAAGGAAATGGCCAAACCACTCCAGTATCTTTGCCAAGAAAACCCCCTAGATGGGGTCATGAGACAGACAGAACTGAAGTGACTGAATAACAACAAAGACACTAAAATAATACTACTATTATTTATATAATGTCTCCTACATGCCAGGTACTGTGCTAAGAGCTTTACAAATATTCTCTCATCTGATCTTCACAACAATCCTAGCAGGTTGGTGCTGATACCAAGTACTTGGTAGCCTGAGACCTCAGCAGTACAGAGTGTCCCAAAAGTCTTGGTGCACTTTTAAAACTTAATAGTTTAACTAGCCTGTATATAATTTAGGATTCAGAGATAATGCTAATAAGGATGCTTGTCATTTATAAGCAAAAGATAAATCATGTAATTAAAATCCATTAACAGAGTAAGAGTGAGACATAACCATCACAGCAAAAAATTTTAATGAATAATAAATTAGTGTATATTTGCCTCTGAGATATCATCTCTGAGAAACCGGCCTAGCTGGCTGCTTTCTCTCAAGAATTTGTCCTTATCTCTTCAGAACATTATTGCTGCTAGTTGCTAGCTCTTCACACAAACATTAGGCTGTTTCTTTCAAGTTAAAACTCCCATTAAGAGTTAGTGCTGAAGTATAATCCTCCTAAATTAAAAATTGGACTCTCTTAGGTAAAGATAGTCTGTCCTTCACAGAATGTCATTTTTATAGTCCTTGTTGGGATGGCATTCCTTAATAAATGTCCATCCATCTCTCCATTCATCCATCCATCCATCCATCCATCCATCCATCCATCAATCTATCCATTCATCCATCCATCTATCCACTCATCCATCCATCCATCATTCATCCATCTATCCACCCATCTATCCATCCATCAATCCATCCATCATCCATCCATCCATCCACCCATCCATCTATCCATTCATCCATCCATCTATCCACTCATCCATCCATCCATCATTCATCCATCTATCCACCCATCCATCCATCCATCCATCCATTCATTGAAGCTCCTTG
>CM053584.1:371517951-371522825 GCA_028627135.1 Pseudochirops cupreus
ATAGTCAAAAGCCAAAGAAATCTGGAACTTTGGGTTGACTCTAATAAGACAGAATTTATTAAGGATAAATGTAAAATCTTTGGTTGGGGTTCAAAAAACCAACTTCACAAATGAAGAAATGGGGTGGGGCACAGCTAGACAACAATTCATCTGGAAAAGAGCTGAGTGATGGCAAGCTCAGCACACAGTAGGCACTTTATAAGTGTTGAATTGAATGGAAATGGAAATTTTGAGGAAGGGGTCTAAAGGACTGATGGTCCTCTTTCCTCAATGAAATAAGAGACCGTGTATTTGGAGGTGGAAGTATAGTTGGAAGGCTTAAGCAGGAGAGGGAAAGAATGGAACAGCCTTTGACAAATGAAATCTGGAGGCAGAGTAAGGTAGATAGAGTGACAAAAGTCCCATTTAGAGACAGCTGGTAGCTTAATAGACAAGAGCAAGAAGACTCGAGTTCAAATCCAGCCTAAAACACTTATTAGCTGTGTGATCTTGGATGAGTCACTTCATGTCTGCCTACCTTGGTTTCCGTATCTGTAAAATGGGGATGATAACAACACCCACCTCTGAGAGCTGTTCTGAGGATCAGATCAGAGGAGATGATCAGTGTACCTGGCACATTCTCTCCCCAACTCAAGTAGACCACCAGTTCCTGGAAAAGTAGGCAAAAGCCCTTTGGGGGCATCCTTTTCTGATACTCCTCTTCCTTCTTCCGCTCCTTAATTCCCAGGGAGCCTAGTACCCTCATGCTTCCTCCTAGCTGTTCTAGGTCATTCCCTACTCCTTTATCTCCCACGAAAATATACCCATTCTATTCTATGCTCTGATCCCTCACGACCCAGGCTTCTGAAAGGATTCATTCATTCATTCTATAAATACCTACTATGTACAAAACAGGGTTCAGACTCTCTGGCAGAGGTAGAGAGCTCTGCCCTGGGGGAGATAAGAAATTTGTGGGGAGGAACATTTGGTAAATACCTCTGTTATACTATGGAAACATCCCCAAAGTCATGGTGATCATGAAAAAACATATGTTGAACAGCTTATTATGAACAGCTTTCTTTATGAAAATTTAATTAATCTTTTTGTTTTATTTCTCAGGTGCATACGTATGGCAAACACTTGAGTTCCTTTCCTCTCATATTCCAGCTTGAGCATGGGGCACAGGATGGTTTTCCTGAAAGTTGAAGGGGAAAGGAGCCCTGCTCTAGAAATAGGAAGATAAAAACTGAAACCAGCCCCTGCCTTCAAAGAACTTCTGTTTTCCTGCTCTGTGCCTTTGGGGGCATTTAGGGACCAATGATCACATCCCACTTATCAAGCAACCTATTTAGATGGAACTTGGAGCCTTCTAGAGATATGCTATCTCAAGCTGAAGGAGTAACTCCAGTGGGCTGGCTGGTGGAGTTGATGCTTTGGAGTGGGAGTGGAGGGTAGGACTCTGCAGATGTCAGTGTCTGTATGTGCTGCACTGCCACCACAAGACAATAGAATGAAAACAGAGGCCTCCTACACAAGGATTTCTCAGCTGTTAGGGCACTCTGCCTCCTGAAATTCCTAAGCTAATTGTTAAGAAGCTTTTGCTGGTCAAACCTCAGGTAGCCTTTCTGCTACTTCTGAATACTGCTCCGGATATGGAGTAATGCCCCCTGCAGCAGAAGAGAACAAGATTAATCTCTCTTCCTACCAAAGCCCTTCAAATACCCCATGAAGGCTCTGATGCCTTTTAAGCCTTCTTCACCAGGCCAAACATCTCTAGCTTCTTCAATTAATCTTTTTTTTTTTTTTGGAGAGGGGAAAGCAAGGCAATTGAGGTTAAGTGACTTGCCCAAGGTCACACAGCTAGTTAAGTGTCAGGTGTCTGAGGCCAGATTTTGAACTCAGATCCTCCTGACTTCAGGGCCCGTGCTCTATTCATTCAATTAATCTTTCATACCAATCTTTTACATGTTAGGTTTACTGGTCAGACAACACTCTCCAGTGAGGACCGAAGCAGATTAAAAAGGTCATTGGGAAATATTTAACGGAATAAATACAAACACAATAAAACATAGATAATGTTACTCTGTGGTTTTCTAAGTCAGTAACAAGGAATCCTTAGGCCTGCCCATTTCCATTTCCATTTGGCATTCCTGGTCCAGTCAACAATCCCTTAAGTACTTAGAATTAGCTTCTGCCCCCGGCCTCCCAATTCTTTCCTTCCCTCACGTGTCCTGGTCTGTCACTCAGGGCTCTTGCTGAAATGTGGTGACCAGAACTGAACAGCACTATAATATGGTCAGGGAAGAAGATGGTTGGACGACCACCTTCTGAGTTCTGGATACTTTCTGTATTTTCAAATAGACCTGCGAGTTTATTCATTTAGGAAACTATCAGTGAAGAAATTCAGATCAGCACCTCGTCTGGCCCTCAGAGAACCACCTGGGAGGGAGCCAGAGAAGTTGATGACTGCTCCAAAGGCTCGGAACCAGGACGTATCCAAGATGGGACTTGGACTTAATTTCCCAGATACTCTGCCTCTCTCCAGGTAGCCTAAAATGGTATTCATTTTCTAATGCGTTATCTATGCCAACATCCCAATTTGTGGACTAATTCGTCTCTAGGGGACCTGGATTCAGGCCATAGGTATCTATCTAATTAACCTGGTTCTGAAAACTTCACTCAAGAGAGGAGAGTAGTGGGTGGCTTCTCTAATTCTTCCCAGGAACAAATGAGATGTGTGATCCTCGGTGTGTGCCAAATCGAAGCCAAGCCCAGGAACCACCTCCTACCTGACTCATCAGAGTATCACAAGCTGAGGCCATGCCATAACCGACTGAAACGCCACAAATGTTGACAAACTAGAGCAAGAAAACACAAAACTTATCAATCAATCAATCGATCAGTCAACACACATTTATTAATTCCCTGTTATGTGGCAAGCCCTACAGAGAAAAAAAAAAGAAAAAAGAGACCATTGCCTGTCCTGGAGGAGCTTACACTTCTAGCAGGGGAGCCAAGTACATATGTGTCTGCATTGGGGGATGAAGCCATTAGCAGCTGAGGGGATGAGAAAGGTCTCAGGAAAGAGCAAAGTAGGAAGTCGGACAGACATCTCACGTCCCTGATCCTTGGTTATGTATCATAGGTCTTCTCCTGCTAGGTCTGGGCAGAAGTTTCAGGGGCAGGACCCCTAACAACTGGGGATGCCACTTGAGGAGTCAGGAATGGGAGCACTAGGAGGAGAGGGGGGAGCAAAACTGTAGCCTCTGTCTAAGAAGGGGTGGTCTCCCACCCCCTCCTCCCAAGTGAATAGGGCAGAGAACTCACCGCCACGGCCAGCGTCACTGAGGCCAGCTCCAACTTTCCCAGGTGCCCACAGAACACACTGCTCACCACAAAGATCATGAAGATCAACAGTTGGAACAGGAACTAGAGGGAAGAGGGAAAGGAAGAAGCATGGATTAAGCGCCTGCTACGTTCCGGCATCGTGCTAAGCACATTACAAATGTTTTTCTTCACTTGAAAAGAGGGACAAGTCAAAAGATCCCTGGGTTCTGGGGGACGGAGGTGGGGGTGGGGGGGTGAAAAGTCATCACACTGAGAGAGAGGTGGGTCCTGAGACATCGTCAAGCCCAATTCCCTCATTTTTTAGAGGGAGAAAATTGAGACCAAGAGGATGGAAGTCACTTGCCCAAAGAGGAGGGAGGTCCTCTGACTCCAAGCGCCGCGCCCGTTCCCCTACACTAACTTGGACGTGACGGACGCTCCCAGAGTCATTCCTCCCTGGGCACGTCCAGCACGCCCAGCAGGTCCAGCAGGTTGGTGGTCAGCTCGGTCCCATTCAACAACACTTATTAAACACCTACTATGCTCCATGTGCCGACTGAGCCAGGCACTGAGGATGCAGAATACAAATGAGGCTTAGGGATGGGGAAAGCACACGTCCGCTCCTGGTCCTGGAGCAGCCCACGCAGACACAGAATGGATGTCATCAGCCGGTGGTTGAGGGCATGGAGAAGCAAGAGAAAGGCCCCCTGAAGAATGGTCACTACCGGCTCAAAATTCCTTTTATAATCGTAACAGTAGCCAGTACTTAGATAGCATAAACTTTCTAGTTTATAAAATGCTTGACAAATGTTACCTCATTTGATCCTCACGGTGTAGGTAGATGCTCATTTTACAAATAAGGAATCTGAGGCATTCTCAGTATGAGGATAGTTGAAGGAAATATGTATATATATATATATATATATATATATATATATGTATGTATATATATATATGTAAGTATGGGAGGGTGTATGTGTGTATAAATATATATGTGAGTGTGTGTATGAGTGTGTACATGTATACATAGACAGAGGGCACAGGATGAGTTGAATATGAAGGGATGATATCTAAAAAATAAAATTAAGAGGTGAGAGAGGAATTTATTGGGAGAAGAAGAAAGGGAGGGACAGAATAGGGTAAATTACCTCATATGAAAGAGGCAAGAGAAAACTGTTACAATGGAGGGGAAGAGCAGGAAGGTGAAAAGGAATGGGACAACCTTATTCTCATTAGATTTGGCTCAAGGAGGGAATAACATACACACTCAATTGTGTATCTTACCCTATAGGAAAGTAGGGGGGAAGGGGATAAGAGGGGGGATGATAGAAGAGAGAGCAGATTAGGGGAGAGGGTAGTTAGAAGCAAACACTTTTGAAAGGGGACAAGGTCAAAGGAGAAAACAGAATAAGTGGGGGGTGGGATAGAATGGAGGCAAATATAGTCAGTATTTCACAATGTAACTACTATGGAAATGTTTTACATACCTCCACATGTACAACCTATGTTGAATTGCTTGTCTTCTCTATGGGGGTGGGTAAGGAGGGAAGAAGGGAAAGAATCTGGAA
>CM053584.1:371529628-371552010 GCA_028627135.1 Pseudochirops cupreus
GCTGAGCTGACTTTAGTGGGAAGTATCTTTGTGTGCGTTTTGGAGTTCTAGGATTGGTTTAGAGTCCTGTTTTATGGGTATTTTGGGGTGGCTATGTGAGAGCTGTGATATGTTGCTGCTGCTACGCCGCTATCTTGGCTCCGCCCCCGCTAATGTCATTTTAGACACTGTTTTACTTAGCATGTTAAGGCAAAGTACAGACCAGTCTAAGAAAAAAAAGGCAGCTTTGGCTCAGAATCATACTTTATCTTGTAGCCCTGTGGTGTCATATTCCAATAGAAACACATATTGACTTAGAGAACCACAAATTAACATTATCTGTCTTGTAGTATAATTTTAGTTATTTTGCTAAACACTTCCCAATTACATTTTAATCTGGTTCAGCCTGGAGTTTTGAGTCTGACTTCTTTGATGTAGACCACCTCCACTACTGAATTGAATCAGGAAGGAAAGTGGGGGGCAGAATAGAGGGATGAAATTGACAGTGCCTTCTAATTTGGGTCTCTATAGCTTAGCTTCATTGTTTAAAGTACACACTTTTAGAATAGCAGGATCTGTTTTCAAGTGAAAATATAGAAAACTTACATGTTAGGAACAGCTTACTTAAACAATACTTACACATATGCATAGATGGCCTGAGGTGGTGGTGGTGGTGGTGGTGGGGAGTCCCCTTAGACATAGCTCAACAAGTCACTGAAATCCTATAGACACTGCCCAGCAGACCCCTGAGGTCATGGTCCTGAAAGAAGCATTCTACAGTGTGCCAAAGAGCCAGCAGTCACTGGTTCTGTAGTGAGGGAGGCACATCCCCTGAGCCATCCACAGTCTTCTGTCTTGCCTTTTGCCAGGCAGCCAGCTTGGCTGCTCAAATAGAATTGTATTTGATGTGGGTTAGCCCTAATGTGAGGCTGGCCCTTTTGATGTGGGAACCTAATCATCTCTTTGTTTCTTTTATTTATTTTTTTGGGTGGAGGCAGTCAGTGTCAAGTGATTTGCCCAGGTTTACATAGCTAGTAAGTGTTAAGTTATCTGAGGCATAATTTGAATTCACATCCTCCTCACTCCCGGGCTGGTGTTCTATCCTCTGTGCCACCTAGCTGCCTCACCTCTTTGTTTTAAAAGGGAAAATTTGGGTCAAGTTCCAAAAAAGGATTTTGAAAACATAAGCTCTGTCATTTGGGGATCTCCTGGATGCAGCAGACACATTATTTTTTTAATTTAATAATTTTTTTCCCAATTGCATGTAAAAACAATTTTTAACATTCATTTTTTAGAAATTTTAAGTTCTAGATTCTCTCCTTGTCTCCCTTTCCCCCCAAATATAGTAAGCAATTTGATGTAGGTTATGTATGTGCAATCATGCAAAACATTTCCTATTAGTCGTGTTATAAAGGAAAACACAGATATTCTCCCCTCACCCCCCCCAAAAAAAACCCTGAAAAAAGGTGAAAAATTGGATGCTTCGGTCTGCATTCAGAGTCCGTCAGTTCTTTCCATTGATATGAATAGCATTTTTTCACCATGAGTCCTTCTGCATTGTCTTGAATCATCATATTGCTGAGAATAGCAAAATTGTTCACGGTTGATCATCATATAGGATTGTTGTTACTGTATACAGTGTTCTGGCTCTGCTCACTTTGCTTTGTACCAGTTCATGCAAGTCTTTCCAGGTTCTTCTGAAACCATCTTGCTCATCATTTTTTTTTACTATAATAGTATTCTATCACAATCATATACCACAACTCATTCATCCATTGCCCAATTGATGGACATCCCTTCAATTTCCAATTCTTTGCTACAACAAAAAGACCTGCTATAAATATTTTTGTTAATGTAAGTCTTTTTCCATTTTTTCGGATCTCTTTGTGATAGAGACCTAGCAGTGGTATTGCTGGGTCAAAGGGTATGCACTTATTTATAGCCCTTTGAGATAGTTCCAAATTGCTCTCCAGGATGGTTGGATTAATTCACAACTCCACCAACAGTGCATTAGTGTCCCAGTTTTCCCACATCCCCTCCAACATCTGTCATTTTTCTCTTCTGTCATACTAGTTAATCTGATAGGTGTGAGGTGGTACCTCTGACTTGTTTTAATTTGCATTTCTCTAATCAATAGTGGTTTAGAGCAATTTTCATATGACTATTTGATAATTTTGACTTCTTCTGAAAGCTTCCTGTTCATCTCTTTTGACCATTTATCAGTTGGGGAATGATGACTTATAGTTTTATGAATTTGACTCAGTTCTCTATATATTAAAGCAGCTAGGCCTTTATCAGAGACACATGCTTTAAAAAAAATTTTCCCAGCTCTCTCCTTTCCTTCTAATCTTGGCAGCATTGTTTTTGCTTGTACAAAACCTTTTTAATTTAATGTAATCAAAAGTATCCATTTATATTTCTTATGAAATGCTTACGCTCTCTGTTTGACCATGAATTCTTCCCTTGGCCATAAATCTGACAGGTAAGCTGTCCCACGCGCTCCTGATTCGCCCCTTGTGTGACCATTTTGTCTGAATCGTGTACGTCTGGGCCTTGTCTTGGTGTGTGGCGTGACGTGTTGGTCTACTGCAGTCTCTGGCTTGTCCCGTAGTGAGTTCTTATCCCCGGACCTTGGCTCTTTGGCTTTGCCAGACGCCGGGTTGCTGTGACTGTGCGTTGTGCGCCTGGTCCGCTTGCTGGCGCGCCCTCCGCTTCTCAGTCAGAACCGCACGGTTTTGGTGATCCCCACTCCGTGACGCCCTCTGTCGTCTGACGCCGCTGAGCTGCCTTCCTGCACACTTTTTTCCATTAATTCCCTTGATGTTCTTGGCCTTTTTTCTTCTAGATGGATTTTGTTACTGTTGTTTCTAGCTCCATAAAATAGTTTTTTGGTCGTTTGGTTAGTATGGCACTGTGTAAATTAATTTTGGTAGAATTATCCGTTTTATTATATTGGCTTAGCCTATCTGTGAGTAATTTATATTTCTCCACTTGTTCAGATCTGACTTTATTTATGTGAAAAGTGTTTTGTAATTGTGTTCATATAGTTCCTGGGTTTGTCTTGGCAGGTAGAACTCCAAGTATTTCATATTGCCTACAGTTACTTTAAATGAAATTTCTCTGTCACTTGTGCTGGCAATATATAGAAATGCTTATGATTTATATAGACTTATTTTATATCATATAGCTTTGCTAAAGTTATTAATTATTTCAGCTAGATTTTAGTTGATTCTCCAGGATTCTCTAAGTATTCCATCGTATCATTTACAAAGAGTGACACTTTAGTTTCCTCATTGTCTATGCTGATTCCTTCGATTTCTTCTTCTTGTCTAATTGCTGTACTTAACATTTCTAGTACAAGATTGAATAACAGTGCTGATAATGGACACCCTTGCTTCAACTCAGGTCTAACTGAGAAAGCTTCTAGCCCAACCCCATTGCAGATAGTACTTACTGATGATTTTAGATAGATCAGACCCATTATTTTAAAGGAGAACTTCACTTATTCCTGTGCTCTCTAGATTTTTAAATTAGAATAGGTGTTGTATTTTGTCACAAGCCTTTTCCTCATCTGTTGAAATAATCATATGATTTCTGTTGGTTTTTTTATTGATATGGTCCATTATGCTGATAATTTTCCCAATATTGAACCAGCTCTGCATTCCTGGCATAAGTCCCACCTGATCATAGTGTATGATCTTTGCAAGTACTCTAATTAAAATTTGGGGGGACAGCTAGGTGGCACAGTGAATACAGCACCAGCCTTGGAGTCAGGAGGACCTGAGTTCAAATCCAGTCTCAGACAGTTGACACATTTACTAGCTGTGTGACCTTGGACAAGTCACTTAATCCCAATTTCCTTGCCTTCCCCCTGCAAAAAATTTTTTTTGCATCAATATTCATTAGGGAAATTGGTCTACCCTATAATTTTCTTTCTCTGTTTTTACTTTTTCTGGTTTATGTATCAGCAATATATTTGTGTCATAAAGAGGAAATGGGTAGGATTCCTTTGCCTATTTTTCAAAATAGTTTTATATAGTGTTGGAATTAATTGTTCTTTAACTGTTTTATAGAATTCATTTGTGAATCCATCTCACCCTGGGTATTTTTCCTTGGGGAGTTCATTGACGGCTTGTTCAATTTCTTTTTCTAAGATGGGGTTCAGTATTCTGTTTCCTCTTCTGCTGACCTGAGCGATTTATATTTTTGTGAATATTCATCCATTTCACTTAGATTGTCAGGTTTATGGGCACATAATTGGACAGAATAGCTCTTAATAATTCCTTTAGTATCTTCATTTGTGGTGAATTCACTCTTTTCATTTTTGATACGGGTAATTTGGTTTTGTCTTTTTTTTTTTAATCAAGTTAACCAATGTTTTATCTATTTTATTTTATTTTTCATAAAATCAGCGCCTACCTGTATTTGTTTGATGGTTTCGATTTTCACTATTTCAAATTTGGTTTTTAATTAGAGATTTTTAATTTGTTCCTTTTCTAGCTTTTTTTTTTTTTAGTTTCATGCCCAGTTTATTGGTCTGCTCTTTCTCTATTCTATTGATGTATTTAGAGATATAAATTTTCCCCCAAGTACTGCTTTGGCTGCATCCTATAAATTTTGGTATATTGTATGGTTGTCCTTCTTTTTAATGAAATTATTAATTTTGTGATTTGTTCTTTGACTCACTCATTCTTTAGGAGTAAATTGTTTAATTTTCAGTTAATCTTTAATATATCTTTAAATGGCCCTTTATTGAATGTCATTTTTATTGCATTATGATCTGAAAAGGATACATTTCATATTTCTGCTTTTCTGCGTTTGGTTGTGAGGTTTTTTTGCCCTAATAGATGGTCAGTTTTTTGATGTAATTGCTATGTATCACTGAGAAAAAGTTGTATGTTTCTTCTATTTCCATTCAGTTTTGTTAAGAGTTCTATCAGACCTAACTTTTCTAAAATTCTGTTACCTCCTTAATTTCTTTCTTCTTTTAGACTTACCTAGTTTTGAGAGGGGAAAGTTGAGGTCCCCCATTAGTATAGTTTTATTATTTCTCCCTGTAACTCACTTAACTTCTTTAAAAGTTTGGACAAACCATTTGGTGGATCTGTATTTAATATATAGTACTTCATTGTCTGTATCACCTTTTAATGTAATATTCTTCCTTATCTCTTTTAATTACATCTGTTTTTGCTTTGGTTTTGTCTGAGATCAGGGTTGCTACCCATTTCTTTTACTTCAACTGAAGCACAATAGATTCTTACCCTTACTCTGTGTATCTCTCTGCTTCAAATGTTTTTCTTGTAAACAACATATTAAAGCATTCTGCCTTTTAATACACTTTTGTTTTATGGGTGATTTCATCCCATTCACATATATGATTATTGTATATTTCCCTCCATTCTATTTTTCCTGTCTTTCTCCCTCTCTTTCTTTTCACCCTGTCCCTCTTCACAAATGTTTGACTTCTGACCCCTGCCTTCTCCAGTCTGCCCTCTCTTCTATCAGTTCTCCCCACCTACTTCCCTGTATGGGAACTGTATGGGAACACTCAACTGAGTGTGTATGTTGCTTCTTCTTTGGGCCAGTTACTTTGGGCCTTGCCCACTACTCCCCCATCTTCCTTTCCACTGTAATAGTTCTTTTGCACCTCTTTTCTGTGAGATACCCCATTCCACCTTTCCCTTCTCTCTTTCTCACCCTTTACTTTTGTCTTTTTGGATGTCATCCCATCATAGTCAACTCGCACCCACGCCCTCTGTCTATGTACACTCTAACTGCCCTAATAATGATAAAGTTCTTAAGAGTTACAAGAGTCATCTTCCTGTATAGGGATGTAAATAGTTTAACCTTATTGAATCCCTTGTTTCCTCTTTCCTGTTCACCTTTTTATGCTTCTGTTGAGTCTTGTATGTGAAAATCATGTTTTCTGTTCAGCTCTCATCTTTTCATCAGAAATTCTTGAAAGTCCTCAATTTGATTAATATCAGATTTTTCCCCTGAAGAATTATACTCATTTTCATTGGGTAGGTGATTCTTAGTTATAATCCTGTCTCTTTTGCCTTCTGGAATATTATATTCCAAGACTTCTGATCCTTTCATGTAGAAGCTGCTAAATTCTATGTAATCCTGATTGTGGCGCCACAATATTTGAACTGTTTCTGGCTGCTTGCAGTATTTTCTCCTTGACTTAGGAGTTCTGGAACTTGACTATAATACTCCTGGGAGTTTTAATTTTGGAATCTTTTTCAGGAGATGATAGGTGGATTCTTTTTACTTCTGTCTTATCCTTTAGTTCTAGGATATCAGGACAGTTTTCGTTAATTTCTTAAAAGATGCTGGCCAGGCTCATGTTTTGATTGTGGCTTTCAAGTAATCCAATAATTTTTAAATGATCTCTCCTTAATCTCTTTTTCAGGTCAGTTGTTTTTCCAATGAGGTATTTCACATTTTTTGCATTTTTTTTATTCTTTCGATTTTGTTTTATTGTTTCCTGATACTTCATGGAGTCATTCGTTTCCAGTTTTATTGTTTCCTGATATTTCATAGAGTCATTCATTTCCACTTACCCAATTCTAATTTTTTCAGTGAGCTTTTGTATCTCCTTTCCCATTTGACCAGTTCTGCTTTTTCAGGAGTAAGTTTTATTCAGTAAATTTTTGTACATCTTTTTCCATTTTTGTGCTTCCTTTGTCAAGCTGTTGATTCTTTTTTACATGATTCTCTTACATTACTCTTTTTTCTTTTCCCAATTTTTCTTATATTTGATTTTTAAAATCCTTTTTGAACTTTCCCAGGAATTCTTTTTTGGTCCTGAGACCAATTCATATTTTTATTTGTGGCTTTGCATGTAGGACATTGTTGTCCTTTTCTGAGTTTATGTTTTGATCTGCCTTGTCACCAAAGTAACTTTCTATAGTCAGATTCTTTTTTTTCCTTCCCCCCCCCCTCATTTTTCTAGCCTACTTTTTAATTTAACTACATGTTAAAGTTCTGCTCTTGGGGCAAGGGGGCACGCTACCAAATTTTAGGTTTTTCATGCTTTGTTTTCAGAGTTAATTCTGGGCACCTATAGGTTTTCAGTTCTTCTAAGGTCGTGTGATCTAAGGAGAGGTGTGGTCAGTGCTCTCCTGGCTTGTGCTCTGGTCTGTGAGCAGCCACAAGTATTCATTTCTGTCTGGATCTGTGACTAGGATCCCTGCTTCCTGGGACTATATGCCCTGGTATGCAAGTATTTCTCCTCACCCTGAGTCTGCAGCCCAGATCTCCTGCACCCAGTGCCAACAAAGTACCCTTTGTGATCTCCTTCTGACCAGTTGTCCAGCCCCCTTCCTACCTGTGGGCTGAGAGCTCCAGAAGTCTGCTGCTGATGGATTTGGCCCCGAGGCCTGTGCCAGACTGTGCTTTACTCTCGCCTCAGTGAGACAGACCTTTCCTGTTGGCCTTCTAAGTTGTCTTCCACTGGAAAATTGCTTGACCCCGTCCTTTTGTTGGCTCTACCACTCCAGAATGTGTTTTGAATCGTTATTTTAAAGTTATTTGGAAGGGAATTTGGGAGAGCTCGGGTGAGTTCCCACCTTATTCCACCATCTTCCATGCAGACATATTCTAAAGCCAAATTGAGATGATATGGAGATTATTGGCAGCTGTTTCCATTAACAGGGGTAATTGAAAATTGTCTCTATTCTGTGATAAGGCGCAGAGTCTGGCTGTAAGGTAGAGATTATTTGTTCAGTACTACTTTATTTCTTCTTCCTTCTGGCAGCTTAGGAATGAATTCCTTGAATAACAACAAGAAATCAATAGAGTATGATTTTAATGTAGTTATCTCATCTTGCTGCTTGTTTTCATCAGACGTATCACCTGGGGAAAGTATATGAACTGTGGTCAGACCTGCATTGCTCCAGACTACATTCTCTGTGAGCCGTCCCTCCAGAGTCAGATTGTGGAGAAGATAAAGGAAACTGTGAAGGTGAGTGAACACTCAGTATCACCAGGGAATTTCTCACTTGACTTTATTAAAATTGCCACTTGCATAATACGAACATGGCACATACATAGCCGTAGCCTCAGTGTTAAAATGGTTATTCTACAGATTCCAGCTATGTCTTCAGTGTTCATTGACCCATTTATTATTTTACCTGGTGTAGAGCTTTCTTTGCTGCTCACTGTTCTTTGATGTCTAAATCGTTACCTTCTCCTTCTGTCCTCTGTAAAATTCCATTATTTCCATCTGGCTTATGTAACCAGAAACCTATAGAATATAGCATAGGACTACTGCTCAGGACCCACTGGTTTTTATATATGGTGGGTCTGTGCTATGATATATGCCGTGTGTGTGTGTGTGTGTGTGTGTGTGTGTGTGTGTGTGATAACCACTTTTTGCATGTCTCTGTGTTGATAAGAATGACTGGCAGCAGTGTCTCTCAACAAATCCTCGGATGATTGCTGTCATACCAACTGTCAGACTGATTTACATGTGTGAGCCAGTGATCGCCAAACCCTTTGGCATTGATCACTTGTTGTCTGATAGTGATCTGTCTCTAAAGGTAACAAATCACAGCTAACGCAGTCCTGCAAGGCTTGGTGGTTTTGCTGCTCAGGGTGTTCCCCCCATAGGTGCAGAGTGCAGCCCTCTGTGCCAGAGCAGAAGGTCTTTGTGAGTTGCTGTGGCTGAAACAATCCTTGCTCATCAGCCATCCTGGGCCGAAACTGAACCCTTGACAGCTGATTTAGCCCTTCTGCATAGACAGGCCTTCCTCAGCACGTGGGCCTCCCTGTTGGTGTACTGAGTCCTTATCTCCCACGTGACACAGAGGCAGTCTTCTCTTTGCTGTGTGTCATTTATTTATTAAAGTTAATTAAAAACACTAGAGAATTTTTGAGAAATTTGGTGACAACTTCTAAGATAATTTGAGAGACCCTGATATGTCATGAAACTGGGGTGGGAGAACCACAGGTGTGAACACAGTATATCTCAGACAGCAGCAATGATTTTGTGAAAAATACTGGATCTGACCCTCTGGAGAGTTCATTTATTAGTTATTCTGGAGATGTTTAGAATTTATCTTGCCACTGAAGAAAGCAAAGGACATTCTTGACAGGAAGAGCATCGTGAGTGAAGGAAGGGATGAGGGAATTAACAGGAAATGTTGCTAGGAGATGCTGAGAAGCCTCACCAAGCTGAAGGGAGAGCTTGTGTTGGCGGGAACCATGTGAAGGTAGAGTTAAATGAGCCAGTGATGGTGCCCTCCGTCCTGTTTGGACTTTATCTGATAGGTCATATAGGGAGCTTGTGGGCTCCTGGTTTGGGAATGAAAGTGATATTTCAGAAAGAGGAATCTAATCTGGCAGCAGAGTACAAGACAGATCATAGACAGAAGCGTTTGGGAGGCTGTGGAGTAAGCTGAGCCTGACTTGCTGAGGGCCTGGACCAGGTGGTTATGGAGCTGGAGAGGAGGGAGCCTATGATTCCACCCAGCAAGCTTCATCTGCTCTTCAGGAGCCACTTCTATGTGAAGTATTCCCAAATAGCAATTTTTTCACCCCTGCATCTCCCCAGAATTTCAGTCTCATATTGTAACTGCCTGCTTTCTGTATCTAAGTGCCTCACCAACACCTCCAACTCAGCACGCCCGGAAAAACTCCTCTCCCTGACAAAAAATCTGTCCTTCCCACAAACTTCTCTGTTTCTGTTGATGGTCCCACCGTCTTCTTCCCAACTTGACAGAGCTCCTAACCTCCAAGGCATCTTGGACTCTTCTCTTCCCCTCACCTCCCACTATCCTGTATCACTTGCCTTATGCAGCCAATTCTACCCTCCCCCCCCAATATCCTTGCCTCTGGATCCTCTTCATTCCTACTACTAGGACCCAACTTCTCTTCATGCCCAGACCATGGTAATGGTTTCTTGTTTTCCTTCTCTAGGACAGACTACATATAGTTCTCTATATAATCTTCCTGTCATGTGCCTCATTCAAAAACTCCCAATAGCTTACCATTAGTTATTCAATAAAGCATAAATTCCTGATCCTGGTGGTTAAGACCCTCTAAAATGTGCGTCCAGGCTACCTTTCCACCTTAATCTCATTCATTCAAGCTTTCACATTCTCTACATTTTATTCAAACTGTGTTCATTTCGGCCTCCTCACCCCCAGTGCACCCCTGCCTTCCCTTCTCTCTTGGGGGGAAAGGGAGGTGGGGCACAGAACAGGGGATGTCAGCATTCCCTCCTCCTTTGCTTTCTGGCACTTTTCCTCTCCGTCTGTGGGAGCTTTTCCTTCCTTTCAGCACCCACCTCAGGTGCTCACTCCTCCCCTGAGCATTCCCCCATACCCATATCCCCGTTCCTTCTCTGTGAGTGAGTGTTCTTTCCATCAGGTTTCTCGTAACATTTGGCCCTGACTTCACCTTGGCGGTTCTCACCATTCCCTTTGCAGCAGAATTCTTGACGTGTGTGTGCTCCCTCTCACAGGAACACTCTCTCCTGTGTTAGGCTCCTCTTCATGCAGTCCAAACCAAAATTGCCTCCTGTCTGTCCTTTCCTGTCTTTCCTGAAGTGGGGGGAACTTGAAGAGAGATGCCACTTTGAAGCAGAAAATGATTCTGTTTGTTTTGCTTTGTCACCTTGATTCCATGTTTCCATTTCCTGTGCTGGGGGCGGGGGGAGGTGCCCCACCATGAGTGGCTTCAGGCTCTTCCCAGGATGATTGCACCCTTCACAGAAATGACAGGTCTGTGGCCATGGGAAGACCTGGGCCATCATTTCCTGCCAGTCTTGGGGCATGTGCCGCTCTAATGTTGTAGTTGCCCTGTGCTTATAAGCAGAGACGGTTCCTTGGGAACCTCCATTTTTCTGTGCTTGGGGGTCCATAGATTCTCACAAAATAGACAACAGTATTTGAGACCCTTGACTTCTGTCTTCTTGGAGATGTCTGGAAGCAGATGAGAGGTACAAAATGGCTGCAGCTCTCTAGTGCCCGTGATATTTGTGGGCTTGGATCAGTAGGGTGTCCTAGCTGTGAGATGTAAACAGTGAGGGTGGGGGCGTGATTGTGATTGTGGGAAGGATGAGGAGCCTAGAAATCAGGACTGTCTCTTGGCTGGTGTGTCTTAAGTGCCAGTCTTCTCGTGGGCACCCCGAACACAGACCACAAGTAACAGCTGGGCGGTCTCTACATCTCTGGGCTTTTGTTTTTCCATCCGTAGAACTTGGTCCAAAACGATAATCTTTTAAAACCACCCCCACAATGATCATTTAGCTGAAGATAACACAAACAAGCAGTGTGGAGCGATGGGCAGAAATACGGTGAAGATGTGGGAAGCGAGATGGGTTCCTGACCTGGGTACGTTCTGGGTTCTTCAAGTTTGGGCATTAAAACTAAATACACTGAATTATTTTAAATAGGAATTCTATGGCGAAGAAATAAAAAAGTCTCCTGATTATGAAAGGATCATCAACCTTCGTCATTTTAGGAGAGTGACAAGTTTACTTGAAGGTCAGAAGATAGCTTTTGGAGGGGAGACGGATGAAGCTACACGATATATAGGTACTTCTTTTTTCATATGAGAGATGATGGTTTATTAATTCATATACCTGTGAATGCTATTTTTAAATTAATTTTTTAGCCTTAACTATAATAACTGATAAATCCTGTTATTCAGTTTGTTTGAGAGGGAGTGGTATGGTCTAGACCTGTGGTTTTATTTAGGTGAGAAATTCCCGGTGTAGACACTGTCCTCACTAGTGGAGACTGGCACTTGTCTTTGCCTTAGAGAGTTTCCTGCAGCCCTGAGAGTTTATGAGACTTCTTTGTGGACATACAGCCAGTGTGTATCAAAGGCGAGACTAGAACTCAGGTCTTCCTGACTCCAAGGATGCTCCTCCATCCACTGGGACACCAATGCACTCCTCTCCTGCTTTCAGCTTCTTTCCCATGACTGTAACTTAGATTGAGCATACTCTCTTAAAGTATATTTTTACCTGTTGCCTGGTGTTGGCTTTACAACAGCCCTGGGAGGAAGGCAGGTTAAGTAGAAGTGTTCCTATCCTGGCACCTGAAAAAAACTGGAACACAGAGAAGGGACAGTGGCCCTGGGCAAGGACTGGCAGAATTGTTTCAGAAACAGTTTACCGGTTCATTGTTACGGACCTTGTTTTTTTACCTTTGAAGAATCAGGTGACACTTCTGTTTGGCCAAGAGGCTGCTGACATATCCTTTCTTTTTTTTTAAATTGATTTGTTTATTTACTTTTAGTTTACAAGGTTCAGTTCCACATTCCCTTGAGTTTCAAATTTTCTCCCCTCCCTCATCCCCCCCATGGCGGCGTGCAGTCAAGTACAGGATCTGCAAGTACCTTCACATTGAACATTAGTCTGGTTGTATAGAAGGGTTGTAACCAATGGAGTGAACACTGGGAAAAAAGAACGAGAGCGTGTCGTTTGCTTCAGTCTCCATTTAAACTCTGTTCTTTCGAGATCTTTCTCTGAATGTAGACATCTCCTTCCATCCTGAGACTTGTAGAGTTGACATATCCTTTCTTAATCCCTCTGGAAAGTCCTTATGACAGCAGCAAATGACTATAGTAACTTTGTGTTTGACAAGTATAAAAATTTAAGTTTCAGGGATAAGAATTCATTATTTTATAAAAATCTTCGGGAAAGCTTGAAAGCAGTTTGGCAGAAATTGGGCGTAGACCACTATCTCATACCATTTACTAAGATAAGTTCAAAATAAATTCATGACCTAGATATAAAGGGAGATATTACAAGAAAATTTGGAGAACATGGAACATATTACTTATCTGACTTATGACTAGGTGAGCAATTTATGAATAAATGAGATAGAGAATATTGGGATGTGTAAAATGGATAATTTCAGTTACATTAAATTAAAGATTTTGTGGGGTGGCTAGGTGGTGCAGTGAATAAAGCACCGGCCCTGGAGTCAGGAGGAACTGAGTTCAAATCTGGCTCAGACACTTAACACAAAAACTAGCCATGTGACCTTGGGCAAGTCACTTAACTCCAATTGCCCTACCTTCTTCCCTCCAAAAAGCAAAAAAATAATGAAATAAAAATATAAAAAACAACAACAACAACAGGATTTTGTACATAAAAAACCAATGTAGCCAAGATCAGAAGGAAAGAAGAAAATTAGGGAAAAACTTTTTTATGCACAGTTTCTCAGATGAAGGTCTCATACCTCAAATATATAAAGAAATTTGTCCAATCTACAAGAATAGAAGTCATTCCCCAACTGATAAATGGTCAGAGAATATGAACAGGCAGTTTTCCGATGAAGAAATCAGAATGATTTATAGTCATGGGAAAAAATGCTCTAAACCATTATTGATTAGAGAAATGCAAATTATAACAATCTTGAGATATCATTTTACACCTGTCAGATTAGCTAAAATGATAGAAGGGGAAAGCAACAAATGTTGGAGGGGATGTGGAAAAATTAGCACACTAATTCATTGTTGGTGGAATTGTGAACTAATCCAACCATTTTGTAGACCAATTTGGAATTATCCCCAAGAGTTATAAAACTGCCTATACCCGTTGACCTAGCAATACTATTATTAGGCCTGTTCCCCAAAATGATTAAGGAGAAAGGAAAAGAACCTATATGTTCTAAAATGTTTAGAGCAGTTCTCCTTGTTGTAGCAAAGAACCGGAAATTGTGGGAATGCTCTTCAGTTGGGGGATGACTAAACAAGTTGTGGTAGATGACTATGATGGAATACTATTGTGCTATAAGAAATGATGAGCTCGATGATTTTAGAAAAACATGGATAGACTTGCATGGAATAGTGAGAGTGAAATGAGCAGAGCCAAGAGAACATTGTGCACAGTAACAGCAATATTGTTTTACAGCTTTGAGCGACCAAGTAATTTTAGCTGTTATAAATATCCAGATTAACTAAAAAGGCCCTATGGAAGACGGTGCTATCAGCATCCAAAGAAATCACTGATAAGTAGAGTGTGGTTTTACATGTCTATACACATTCGTGTCAAATGGTGGCCGTCTTTGGGAGGGTGGGGGAAGTGATGTGATCACTTTATTATATATTTAAAGGGAAAAGCAAGCTGTACAAAATAGACTTGCAGTTTCATATACAACCCTCTTTTTTTCTATTCTACTTTGTTATGGAAATGCTTGTTTTTAAAAAAATTTTTTAAACTTTAAAAAGTCTTCTGAGCTAGTTGTGACACTCAGCCTTGCTGAGCCGAGGCATCAGATCTGCTGCCACAAGGGTCTGACCAAGGCAGCAAGAACTGTGGTAGATGGTTACTGGTTGAGCCAAGTCTCCTCTGCACCGGTCATTGTGGCCTTTGAGGACTTGCCTAACCTTCGGCTCTCCTCATTCTCACTGGTATCAGTCTTAGGACACAGATGTTGACATTACTGCTGTGGTCAGGGCTGGTCAGGGCTGTTGAACCTTTCACGGGTCATGTGCTTCAGTATTGCCTGGTGTCAGAACTTGGCAGAATTGAATTAGATTGCATTGTGCGTGTTCACATTTAAAATAAAAACCAAACTAAAAAAAGTAAGCCTTGCTGCTTTTGTATGTGGCATCTAGGCGTTTGCTTTAAGTGGGTCACCACTGACTTGTCTTGTAGTGTGGAAGAGGATGTAGAATGTGCCAGGCTGTGTGGGAGGGGGGCAGGGGAAGAGGGCAGAGCCCTGAACTAACGTCAGAAGATCTGCTCTTCTCTGGCCTTAACTAACAGCGCCAGGCACTTACTCGTTTCTGTACCATTAAATAGGAGTATTAATACTAGTTCTGCCCATCTGCCCTACTTCCAGGCCTGTTATAGGGATCCAGTGAGACGAGAAGGGCAAGAGCAGTGAGGTGGGGTAAGGGAGGAAAGGAGCGCCCGCGCCCTAGAGAGGAAGCGCGTGCACTCCCAAGACACGCAGGCGTATCTCCTTCCCAGGTATGAGCACCTGCTCAGAGAGTGAGCAGAGGCCGGGTGAGGAAGCGGAGGGCCCAGGTCAGAGCAGGAGAAGAGAGGAGGCTACCCCACTGCTACACTGTTACTTGCTTTTCTTCTTTTCATTGCAGCCCCGACTGTTCTTACCGATGTTAACCCCAACTCCAAGGTGATGCAAGAAGAAATTTTTGGTCCTTTGCTTCCAATAGTGCCTGTGAAAAATGCAGATGAAGCCATACAGTTCATAAACCAGCGAGAAAAGCCCCTGGCCCTGTATGTGTTTTCTAATAACAATAAGGTGAGTATTAGGGAATGCTTACTGGAGGTCTGGGCTGTAAAACACAGCCCTCTTCTTTGTCAGTAAGTCAAAAGGTGTTTGTCTCATTTAAACCTAGACTTCACCAAGGAGGACTACATTCATTGGATTTGTCTTTGGGCTAATGGGGCCCATGGGATGTTACTGAGCTTACAAAATGTTCTTAACCTTTCCCAAACTTCTCTGGCTTATAGTTGAGTCCTAAGAGGGTGAATGTCCCAAGGCGTGTGGCTCACAAACGACCCTGAAGTATAAGGGGGAAACATCACTCCCAGTGCAGCTTGCCCTTCTGTCCCTAATCCACATGACATCCCTGGCTAGGGAGTTGATGACTTTCTCCTTATTTAATTGGGGGCACGCAGGGGCAGGATGGGGACAGGGGAAAGAAAGGGGTTTCTGAAGTGTGAGGTCTGATTCCTCGGTGGCTATTTGTGTGAGATCTTCTCTGGCAGAGAGATTGTGTCAATGACGTCTTCCTCCTCAGTCTTTCACAGCCTATTTCACGAGTAGGAAGAGTAAACTAGCCAGCAGAATTCATTTTTGAAGTCATCGTTCCGGACTTCAGCACACTAGCTGGGATGCTTCTGCAATAGGGTTCCCAGTCCATGTTGTTTTGTGGCTCACCAGCACAGCTTGACTAATTGGGAGAAGAAGGAGTAACTGGGAAAAGAGGACAGAAAGTTGGCTCCGGGGAGGCCGCTGTCCAGAGGCAGCCAGAATGGCCAGTGGACCAAGAGAGACCCCTTTCGCTGGGAAGAATTGTTCCGCCCTCAGTTACTGGGACTGAGAACCTAGAAAAAAGTCAAGCCCCAGTAAGGTTATGCCCTTGCAAAGGGGTAATCAGGGTTGATCAGTTAATAAAATGGATATTTTTTTCTTTTTCAGGAAAAAATGTTTTATTGATGCCTTTTGTCTTTATATCAGAGTTATTTCCCACCCCCAAAATGAACTCTTCCCTCATGCCAAAGAAAAGCTGTTGAATGCATGAAATGTCTGAGCAACCAGGCCTGGAGTCAGGAAGACTCATCTTCCTGAGCTCAAATCTGACCTCAGACACTTCCTAGCTGTGTGACCCTGAGTGAGTCATTTCACCCTGCTCATCTCAGCTCCTGATCTGTAAAATGAGCTGGAGAAGGGAATGGCAAATGGCATCATCTTCTCCAAGAAATCCCCACGTGGGGTCACAAAGAGTTGGACACCACTGTAAACATGAAATGTCAAACCCTGAGAGTTACCCTCTGGTGGTCAGTCTCTGTGTCTCAGACCAGGCCACCCTCTGCCTGTTGTGGTGCAGGCTCTGGGCTTCATTACTGCTTTCTGGCATCTTTGCTGGCTTCTCCATCACTTAAAGTAGCTTTCTTTTTGGTGATGTTTTCATTTCTGTTGTAGTTACCATCTGTATTCTCTCGTTTCCTCCTTTAACAGTGGCCAGAAGTATTTGTTCCACATGTTTTGGGGGGTGCCAGCCTTGAGCCTGGAAGCTGAGTGTCAACATGCCTAGTTTTGCTTGTGCTGGGTTTTTTGTTTGTTTCTTTTTGAGAGCCAGAAGGTGTGCCAAGCAATGCAGAGGAGAGCACATTTGTCTGTCCACAAAGCAAGTGCTAGCCCCTAGGGCCACCTTCAGGGCATCACATTCCATTACTTGACACTTCTGTACTCAGTGCTCCTCCATTCTTTGCTAAATCCTGTCTTTTCTAGAAGAGACAACATCTCTCGTACCTGCCCCCTTCTCTCTACTCACGGCCTCCTGACTGCCGCAGGCCCTCACCCCCTCCTGCCTAGGCTATTGTAGTAGGAGCCTTCTGACTGATCTCCCTAGTCTTCCTCCTCTCAGCTGCCCCTCAGTGGTCTGCCCAGGGAGCTCGAGGTGCTCCCCATCACCTCCCACACCAAGGACAGAATTCCTGGACATTTAAAGCTCTTCGCTTCGCTGCCTACTCCTTTCCTCCCTTTTCAGTCTTCCACTGTATTCTCCTCCACTCACTCCCAGTCCAGCTCCACTGGGCAGCGTGTTGTTCCTCAGTTGTGTGGGCTCCTCCAGGCTCAGGATGCTCTGTCTCTTCGTGCCCCGCCCCCATCTGCCATCAGCTTCCCTGGTTCCCTTAAAGACTCAGCTCAGTTCCCACCTTCTGCTGGAGGCCTCTTAGGTCCCCTCCCTTCTCCCCTGAGGTGGGCCTGCCATCTACACTGCATACATCTATCTTGTACTATCTTGTATCTTGCTTAACAGAGTGCCTGGCACTGAGTCAGAATTTAATCAATGCTGTTATGATTGATTATTTTAAATTTTTAATTATTTATCTTTAGAAAATAAAACCTTTTGAAGAAAGCCCAACCTCCTTTTCGTGGTGAGCTAAACCAGTGGTCACGTGATCTCTGCAGGGCCTGATGGCCGTGGGAGAGAGGCCCAGGAGGGGCTTGTGTGCCAAGAGTGTTGCTGGGAGTGAGTCAGAAGAGGCCTTGATTCCCAAAGTCTGTGTTCTAGGCTGGAATGGAAATCTTGCCTCGGCTCCTGTTTTCTCACAAACCTCTCCTATTTGGAGATGCTTTGTAGGCTCTCATCTGCAAGTATATTTAGCATCTGCTCAGGAGGCACCAGCAGTGGGATGCTGGTGGAAGTGAGATCAGAGGAACTTGGTTTTGGGAAGCCCCCTGGAGTCTGAAGGTTAGGGCCTCCTGCATAGCTCATGAGAAAGTAGAAGGAGCACTGAGATAACTTTGTGTGCAGGGCAGAGATTAAAAGGGAAGGATCTTCAAGTGCTGGCCAGAGACCAAGACGAACTGAAGCCTGTCAGCAAGGCCACAGCAAACCAGTGTTACACATAAACACGGGCCAGGTCCTGTAGAGAAGATACAGTTGTCAGTTCAACCAGCATTTATTAAACACCTGCTTTTTGTAAGGAGTTGTGCTGGGCCCTGGGAAGCAGCAAGTGGCCTGGGTGGGAGCAGAGGTCAGAGAGACAGGACTGAACACCACTGAGTGTAATTCAGGGTTGTTTGAGGTGAGAGTAAGCATGAAGAGTCGGGAGAGGGAGGTCCAAGAAAGCCTTCTAGAGCTCATGTGCGGTATCCTGAGTCTTTTAATGAAGATAAGAATTCTAAAAGGCAGAGATGAAGCATGGGGATAGTATGGAGGATTGTATGAATGCTTGAAGTCAGAGATGGAATGTACCATGATGGCTAGGCTGGAACAAAGGTGGTGTGAGGGAGAGTGATGTGAAATAAGATTGGAAAACTAGGTTAGACCCATATTGTAAAGAGTCTTAGATGCTAGTACCAGAGTTTTGCATGTCATTCCAGGGGCAATAGGGAGCCATAGATTGCTTTTGAGAAGAAGGGTGATGTGATCCAACCTGTGCATAGAAGATGATTTTGGCAGTTGTGTGGAAGGAGGGTTGGAGGAAGGGAGAGTCCTGTCACCACTGCCCCTGAGATCCCCTTCTCTTCCTTGGTAATCTCATCTGCTCCCATGGCTTTAACTGTCATACTTAGGCAGATGACTCCCAGACACATCCAGCCCTCCTCTCTCTCTCCTGCACTCTGATCCATGTATTGCCATCTACCTGTCTGAATCTCCAGCTGCATTCCTGCAGGCATCTCCATCTCAAAATGTGCAACTTATTATCTTTATATCCTTCCCTCCAAATTCTGTCCTCTCTTTCTGACTTGGCTCTTTCCATTGAGGTTCCCACTATTCATTCAGTGGGGACTCATATTTTACTCCCTCTCTCCTCACCTTTAGTTGGCATACACATCCTGGCATTCCTCCTCCATGCCATATCTCACCACCACCACCCTGGTTCAGACCCTCTTCAGTCTCTCGGCCAGGTCTCTGGCTTTCTGTCTCTTGCTTCTCTAATCCGTCCTCCATAGGGCTCCTGAAGTGTGAGATTCCTAATGCCCAGGGCTCCCCATGGCATTCCGTGCTCGAGAAGTCCCAAATGCTCCCTCCTCTTTACAGTGGGATCTAATCCAAACTCTTCTGTTTGGCTCTCAAAGCCCTTTGCAGGGAAACACCAGCCTCCCTCTGCAGACTTAGTGTGAATACTCAGCATTGCAGCCAAACTGGTCTGCCTGTTGTTCCTTGTACATGGCAGCCCATTTGCTGTCTCTGTGCCTTTTCCCCAGTTGTCTCTCATGCCTGGAACCCATTCCCTTCTTACCTTTGCTGTGTGGATTTCCTAGCCTGCTTCAGGGGTTATTCTTCCCTCCAGGGTGGCCTCCTCAGGAAGCCTGTCCTGAGTCCCCCCATCTCCCCAGAATTTACTTGGTATTCACTTACTATTGAGTATTTTCTCCCAACTGAAGGAATGAAAAAGCATTTATTAAGTGCTTGTTACATAGAAAGCACTGTGCTAATTGCTAAGGATACAAAAGGAGAATCTAGTTCCTCCTCTCAACAAGTTCTTGTTCTGATGGGAATGTGAGTCAAGTGGTTGGTCAGTCAGTAAACATTTATTAAGGGCTCACTATGTGCCCAGCACTGTGCTGACCACTGGGAAGACAGATAGGAAAAAGACAGTCTTTGTTCTCCAGAAGCAGTCCAGTGGATAAAGACCCATGTAAAAGAAGCTGAAAGGGCAGGGGAGGAGGAAGTACCTGGTATGGGGATGTGGAAGAATGGTGGAGAAGCCAAGGAACACCAAAATGAAGGCAGCCCCAGGAAATGCACCCACCTTTTCTACTAAGACCCATCAGTTCTAATACTGGATTATTTGATAGTGCCAAAGACTTGGTGGCAAGAAGTTTATTTTCCAGGTCTTCAGTAGTAGAATTCGGTGAATGAGATTAACTCTCCAGTGTTTCGTACAGTTGAGTACTTAATATGTAGTAGGTGTTTAATCAATGCTCACTAAATGAATAGCTGCCGAGAAGGGTGTGGGGAGTAGAACAGTGATGGGCCAGGTGATATTAGGTAATATGAATTCATTAGTGGACCCAGTCAACCCAGTTGTGTGACTTTCTCCAGTAACATCCAGCAGCCAAGGAATGAGAGCAGAAAGGGCAAGGTGGTGGGTGTGATCCAGAGCCAAGAACAGCAAAAGGACAAGAAGTCCAGGGATTGAAGAGCAGAGAATAGTACAGAGTGGACCTGGTTAACTAGAAATCGAGACCTGGAGGGGAGCAAAAGGAGACCAGGCGTGGCTTAGGACACATGGAGATTTTTATAGGGATGAAGAACAGAGTTCAGAAACAGACCAGAGCAGCCACCTTGGGTCCTGATTTCCTGGAGTGTCTGACAAGCCAAATAGGACTGAGATTCAACTGTTGAGTCTAAAATTGAAGAAGACAGAAACATGAGACAAAAATCCACTATTTTCAAAAGAAACCCCATTGGGCAGGAGAAGCAAGCAGTGAGTGGTAATGAGGTCTGCCCTGCCAGTGTGCCAACATGGTACGTTCCATAAGCACTGTCTTCAGCTTTGTAAGGTGTAAAGAGTTGGATCAAGTTTAAGTAACTGTGTTCTCCACTTTCAGCATCAAAAAAAAACAAAACAGTAGAGCTACTGATTTTGAATTGTCTTTCAGTTTGCCTGCCTGCTTGCCCAGTGGGGTTCCAGTGATTATATTTCTTTTTTTTTTTTTATTAAATTTTATGTTCATTTTCAGTTTATAACATTTCTCCCCTTCTTTCCCCTCCTACCCACCCCAAACAGCAATCCCACTGTATACTCCCTCCCCCAATCTGCTCTCTCCTATATCTTTCCCCCTCCCCCCTCCCCCTTTCCAGTAGGGCAAGATGGATCTCCATATCCCAGTGCCTGTGCATCTTATTTCCCAGCTGCATGTAAAGTAATAATAATGATAATAATAATTTTTTTAAACATTTGATTTTAAAACTTTGAATTCCAGATTCTTTCCCTTCCTCCCTCATCACCCACCCCTACTGGGACGATAAACAATTCAATATAGGTTGTACATGTGTAGTTACGCAAAACATTTCCATAGTGGATATATTGTGAAAGACTGACTATATTTCCCTTCATCCTATCCCACCCCCAACTTGTTCTATTCTCTACTTTGACCCTGTCCCTTTTCAAAAGTGTTTGCTTCTAACTGCCTTTCTTCCCAACCTGCCCTCCCCTCCATCATTCTTCCTCTCATCCCTTTCCCCCCTACTCTCCTGTAGGGCAGGGTACCCAATTTAGTGTGTTTATCATTCCCTCCCTAAGCCAAATTCAATGAGAGTAAGGTTGACCCATTCCCTTTTTGCCTTCTTGTTCTTCCCCTCCATTGTAACAGTTTTCCCTTGCCTCTTCTGTATGAGATAATTTACCCTATTTTGTCTCTCCCTATCTCCTCTCATTATATTCCTCTCTCACCTCTTAATTTTATTTTTTAAATATCCCTTCCTATTCAATTGATCCTGTGCCCTCTGTCTATGTATACCCGTACATATATATACACATACTCACACATGTATTCATATGCACGTGTACCCTTCTATACAGACATACATATATATATATATATATGTGCATACATATATACAAAATATTCCCTTCAACTATCCTCATACTGAGAAAAGTTTCATAAGTTACAATTATCATTTTTCCATGTAGACATGTAAATAGTTCAACTTTGATAAGTTCCTTATGATTTCTTTTCCCTGTTTACCTTCTCATGCTTCTCTTGCTTCTTGTATTTGAATATCAGATTTTCTATTCAACTTTGGTTTTTTTATCAAGAATGCTTGAAATCCTCCACCTCATTGAATGCCCATATTTTCCCCTGAAACGTTATACTCAGTTTTTCTGGGTTCGGTGATTCTTGGTTTTAATCCTAGCTCCTTTGATTTCCAGAATATCATCTTCCAAGCCCTTTGATCCCTCAGTGTCGAAGCTGCCAGGTCCTGTGTTATCCTGATTGTGTTTCCACAATATTCAAATTGTGTCTTCTTGGCTGCTTGTAATATTTTCTCCTTGATCTGGGAACTCCAGAACCTGGCTATAATATTCTTAGGAGTTTTCTTTTTGGGATCTTTTTCAAGAGGTGATCAGTGGATTCTTTCAATTTCTATTTTGCCCTTTGGTTCTAAAATATCAGGGCAATTTTACTTGAGAATTTCTTGAAGGATGCTTTCTAGGTTCTTTTTTTGATCATGGCTTTCAGGTAGTCCGTTAATTTTTAAATTGTCTCTCCTGGATC
>CM053584.1:371552510-371579614 GCA_028627135.1 Pseudochirops cupreus
GATGGCTGTTTTGGGGTGGTGGGCGGGGGAAAGATGGGGAGAAAATATGTAACTCAAAATCTTGTGGAAATGAATGATGCAAACTATAATAAAATTTTAAAAAAATAAAATAAAATGACATTAGCTTTTTTGGTGGCCAAGTCATCCAGGTAGTATACAAAGGAAGAGTCAGCTGACCTAATAAGGATGATGTCAACAGAGATGAATACACAAAGAAGGTGATAACGTGTAAAGTCAATGAAAGCAAACAAAGTCTCTTGCATCCCAAAGAGAGCCGAGAAGTGACAAATAGATTATTCCTGGGCAGACAAGAATGTTAAGTACATTCCTGTGTAAAAGTCAGCCAGGGCTCTCAGAGCACAGCAGCTGTGTCAGATGCCTCAAAAAGGGCAGGAAAAGAATCTTTCACAAGAAGAGTCACAGTGTGCCAAGTGCCAGGGGTCTCCCGAGGCCATCACCTTCTCCATGGCACTGAGGCACTTTCTGAGGAAGGACAGTTACTCTCTGGATGTCAATTTCAAGAACCTTAGGACTAAACCTCCTCCCCAGCCCTGCCCCAAGGCAGCTCTAGCTTCCCTTAACTAAGAGGGATGACCAAATCTCTAACAGGATAGTCTATAGTCTTAAAGTCCTTGGTGGACACAGTCAGGCAGCCTCCTGAAAATGTAAATAGGTGCAACATCAGACCTCCAAGATAGAATGTGTTCATGACTGGCCATCACTGCTAAAGTCAGCAGGGAAGCAGACACTCTATCTGCAAAAATGCAAAGAAGGCAAACGTGCAGAGGTAAGATAACTTGGATCAATTAACAGTGGTTCCCATATGAGGGGTTCTTGACAACGGTCCAAGGCGTACAAGCTAAAAATTCTTTAATGTCTCATTAAGTAATACATAAGCCAAAGAATTTTAGGAGTGGCATACTAAATTACTCTGGGAGTTCACAACTTTTTGTTGTTGTTGAAAGGGGTTTAAGGAACAAAAAACACTGGGAACCACTGAATTACAAGTCAATATTAGAATTACACTACTGTAATTGAAAGGATGATATATTTATTTCCATTTAAAATTAATCATTTAACTTTTTTCAAGAAATATACTTCGTGGGGACTTGGCCAGGTGATGTTCGTTGAGAAATGTCTGCTGTCAAAGAACAAGATCTATTAATAAAAGAGAAAAAGCATAAGCATGAAAGAGAAAGAATGTGGATGAGGAGACAGAGAAGAAGAGGTATGGAAGTAGCAAAGGAATGGAATCTGAAAGACTGGCGGCGTTCGAGTCCTACCTGTCTATGTCACCATGGGCAAATCATTCAAAATCTCAGTATCCCAGGCAACTTTCTAAGGCTTCTACATTATAGATGAATTGCCAGTCTACATCAATGTTTTCAGCGTAAGTGTACTTTCATTAGTTTATAATGAAATCTCAAGTCTAGATTCCAAACTACATTCCTTCTACCCCACAAAAAAGCCAAAACCAAAACCCAGATCCACAAAGTTAACAGCTTGTTCAGGTGGGAATTTAGAATCAAGTTACAGTGGCAAGATGAAGCCCCAAGTAACTAGCTACTGGGAAGCCTATATCAGCCCTTTTCACATGAATTCTTCTAATAAAAGTTCAGGTTTTTGTCCATGGAACATAGCACATTCTCTGCAATGTGTTGCTGCCTAGTGTACTGAAGAATGAAGAGACTTTCTCAGGGTCACACAGCCAATAGGTGTGGGAGGTAAGATTGAAACCCTTCCTACCTGAGAAGCCAGCTCTCCATCCACTATACCAGAGGTTGCAAACACGTGCTGTCTGTCAAGTCTGATTTTAAAGTCGTTGGCTGCAAGGAACCTTATGTACAGCTCAGTGGTCCCATTTCTACGTGAGGCTGACACAGCTGTATTCTCCACCTCTTGTTAGCAAGTGCTATTTTTAAACTGAAGAATTAGAATCAGAGAGATGGTTTAGAGAGCTGGCCTCAGAGGAAAGTTCACAAAGTGACTCACAGGCTGCCTGTGTGGGACCAAATGCGACTACTGGATATCCTACTCAGTCTGAGGATGGTCCAAACCTATGGTTCCCTGTGAGCCTGGTAATTCATACTTGGACATGTAAATCGTACACAGATGCTCATATCCTTCTAGCTCTGCCAGTATGGAAGAACCTAATGGTTTCTGTTTTAAAGACCTTAGTCACGACCTTCCCTATTCACTCTTTTCATGCAAACTTGCTGCCCTGCTGAGCCCTGGCCTGGAAATCAAGCTTCCGCTTCTCCCTACAAAGTACAGGATGCTGCAGTTCTACTTTGGCAGGTGGGCAGAGCATGAAATGAAGCCCCAGAGAAATGGCTTCTTTAGCCAAGCAGGCAACAGGACTCAACCACAAAGACTCAAACCTGCTCTCTCCAGAGCTCCTTCAAAGGCAGCGGGGCCAGTGTCCCAGAGTTATGCCCTCTCTGGGCCCTGCAAACCAGCCTGGTGTTCTGGGGGTGTGGTCTGTTCCTACTTAAGCTTCTCTTCTATAGAAACTGACCTGTGCAGTTACAGATCTCTGGAAGTCTTTGGAGAGACAAAAGTGAACCAAAGGGATCCTTTTTGTGGTGAGGGGGAAGCAAAAACACAATCTCAGATTAGACAGTCCAACCACACCCCGAATAGCTACTTTACTTGATGGCACAATTACTAGCCTGGAAAAAGGGACACAGGAAAACAAAAGAATCTATAGTCTAAGTTAGCATCTTGTAAGAGGATTTTCATCCTTACATAATCAGTAAGGGGCCCATTTCTACCCTTATGAAATGCCTTCAGGAAATAGGTTAAAGCAGGAAAATTTTCCAAAAGAAGAATCCAGAACAACAGTGGAAGACAACAATCCGAATGCTACACATTAAAGGCCCACTTCTTTTTCTTATTCAAAGTACCTTATTCTGTTCTAGACCAGACAGAGAAGAAAGGAATTATTTAAATAAAATCTCAAGGGGAAAATGGGTACACCAGAGAAGAACAACTATTCAGTTAGAAATTGTGGCTTCTGAACATTCATTTAAAAGATATAAAAATATGCCCAATGGCTCAGGCATGGCTGAATTATAGTTGTGCCATCAGAAACAACAAATATGAAGAAGACAAAGAAATTTGTAAAGACTTATAGTGAAATGATGCAGTGAGAAAAGCATGATCAGAATAATACTATGACACTGCCCACGACTGTAGAAAGACAACTAGTGCATCGAGTACAATTAGGGGGCATTGAATAAAAGTAAGGGTTAACCTAAGCTAACCCCAGAGGCTGCTGAGTAATTTCTTTTTTTGAAAAGGGGAAAAAAATTTTAAAAGAAATAAAGAAAGAAAAGGGGGTAGGTCAAATAAGTTTGGGAAGCTCTTCTGGAGGAGGACAAAAAGGGCTTAATAAGGTTAAAGGGATCAGAAACCCCAAATAAGTCTAAGCTACATTCCAGGGCAAATCACTGGGTAAGTGTTGCTGGCTGAGTCATTCACTGTCAGTTAACTCAGAAAGATTTGGGAAACCAGAGGTGTCAAATTGTTTGAAAAAGGCAAATGTTCCAATTTTTTACAAATCTGTCTAAAGCTGAGTCCAAGAATTGTAGGTCAATGAACGTGGCATCAACGCCTGGCAAAATCCTTGTACGTGTTAGTAAACTGATAGCTTGTGAACACCTAAAAAGCAAAGTAATCACCAAAAGCTGACCTGGTTTTACCAAGAATAGGTCATGTCAGATTAGTAGAAAAAACCTTTATTAAGTGGTTATTATGCATCAGGCACTGTGCTGAGAACAGGGAAAAAGAAAAAGTCCTTGTCCTCAAGGAGATTACATTTGAATGAGGGGAGAGGGAAGGGGATATAGGAAACTGAGATGCAGCAGCGATGAGGGATGCATCCGGACAAGGCTGGCAAAGCCACAAGAATCAGGTCAGGCCCAGGATGGCTGACTGTGACTTCCCCAAAATGGAGGTTCCAGAAGGAGCTCACCAATGGGAAGATGGGAAGCTATGGGACAGAAGGGATCTTCCAGGGTAGGAAGTAGCTGAGATATGGTGGTGAAGTCCAGGGAGTCAGGAGCAGGACTGAGACTGGAGACTATTAGGCAGTCAGTCTATAAAACCTGATGTCTATTTTTTGACAGGGTCCTTGGATAGGTAGATCTGGGTAACACTGAAGACAAAACAAAACCAAATTCCAGGAAAGCATCTGATAAAGTTCTCCTGTGCTCCTTATGGACAAGATACAGACATGGGGTGAGATAGTAGTAGAGTTAGGTGCTAATACCTAAACCAGGAAGAGTAAAAACAAAGAGAGAATTGTATTATAGACCAATTTCCCTAATGAATATTGATGCAAAATTTCAATTAGAATATTTGCAACAAGATTAGCCCTGTATCACAAGGATCATATACTATCACATCATACATGTGAGATTTATGCCAGGAATGCAGGGCTAGCTCAATATCAGGAAAACTATTAGCATAACTGGCCATATCAATACAAAATCAACAGAAATCATATGATTATCTCCACAAATGCAGAAAAAGCACCTGACAAAATACAACACTCATTCCTAATAAAAACACTAGAGAGTGCAGGAATAAATGGAGCTTTCTTTAAAATGATAAGCAGTATCTATCTAAAATCATCAGCGAGCATTTTCTGTAATGGGGATAAGCTAGAAGCTTTCCCAATAAGACCAGAGCTGAAGCAAGGATGATCACCACTATTATTCAATATTATATTAGAAATGCTAGCTATAGAAATTAGACAAGAAAAAGAACCTGAAGGAATTAGCATAAGGAAATCACTGTCACTCTTCGTAGATATGACGGTATACTTAGAAAAAAACCTAGAGAATCAAAACTAAAAAAACAAAGTGAAACAATAACTTTAGCAAAGTTGTAGGGTATAAAATACCTATCCACGTTAAGTCATCAGGAGTTCTATATATTACCAACAAAGTCTAGCAGCGAGAGATAGAAAGAAAAATTCCATTTAAAATAACTATAAATAACATAAAATATTTGGGTTTCTACATGCCAAGACAATAGATCTGTAACAACCAGAGAAATAGCAATTGCTTATGAGTATGAAATAAAACAGCTTATGAGTCAATAAAATAAAAATGATAATTCTACCTGAATTAATTTACTTTTTTACTGCCATACCAAACAAAATACCAAAAAATTATTTTATAGAGCCAGAAGAAAAAACAAAACTTCATCTGGAAGAACAGAAGGTCAAGAATGTCAAGGGAACCAATAAAAGAGGCGGCTTAGCGGGGTCGGATCATAGCTGGGGTTACGAAACCCTCACAGCGACCCAGCGCGAGGGGCAGGTACACAGCACGCGGTCATAAACGACCAGAGTAATCCAGTGTTTGACAAAGGTAAAGACCCAAGCCCTTGGGATAAGAACTCACTATTTGACAAAAACTGCTGGGAAAAATGGAAGGCAGTTTGGCAGAAACCGGTTACAGACCAACATCTCACACACACTAAGAAAAGGTCAAAATGGGTATAGGATTTAGACATAGAGGGTGATGTCATAAGCAAATTACGGGAATATGGGAAAATTTACCTGTCAGATCTATGGCTAATGGAAGAATTTACGACCAAACAAGATAAGAGAGGATCATGGAAATCAAAAGGTATAATTTTAATTATATTAAATTAAAAGGATTCCGTAGAAACAAAACAATGTAGCCAAGATGAAAAGGAAAGCAGGAATATGGGGAAAAATGTTTTACAGCATGTGCCTCTGATAAAGGCCTCACTGCTTAAATATATAGAGAACTGAATTTAACAAATTTATAAGACTGTAAGCCATCATTCCCCAACTGATAAATGGTAAAAGGGATTAACAGCAGTTTTCAGAGGAAGAAATCAAAGCTATCTATAGTCATATGAAAAGATCCTCTAAATCACTACTGATCAAAGAAATGCAAATTAAAATAGCTCTGAGGTACCGCCTCATACCTATCAGATGGGCTAGTATGACAGAAGAGAAAAATTACAGATGCTGGAGGGGATGTGGGAAAACTGGAACACTAATGCACTGCTGGTAGAGTTGTGAACTGATCCAACCATTCTAGAGAGTAATTTGGAACTATGCCCAAAGGTCTATAAGACTGTGTATACCCTATGACCCAAAAGTACTACTGCTACTAGGTCTATACCCCAAAGAGATCAAAGAAAAAGTAGTATGTATACAAAAATATTTATAGCAGTTTTTTTGAGAGGCAAAGAATTGGAAACTGAGGAAGTGTCCACCAACCGCATAATGGCTGAACAAGCTGTAGCATATGGTTATGATGGAGTACTATTGTACTAGAAGACATGAAAAACATGGGAAGACCTATATGAACTGATGCAAAGTGAAGTGAGTAGAACAGATCACTGTACCCAGTAACAGTAATACTGTATGATGATCAACTGTGAATGCCTTGGCTATTCCATGTAATACAACGATCCAAGACAATTCCAAAGGACTTATGATAAAAATATTCATCCACCTCCAGAGAAGGAACTGATGGAGTCTGAGTGCAGACTGAAGCATAATTTTTTCACTTTACTTTTCTTTCCTTTTTTTCCTTTTTCTTTTCTTGCCACATGGCTAATATGGAAATATGTTTTGCATGATTTCACTTGTATAATTGATATCACATGTCTTGCCTTCTCAATGGATGGAGAAGGGATGGAAGAGAAGGAGAGAACACAGGACTCAAAATTTAAAAAAAAGAACGCTAAAAATAAATAAATAATGAAAAGGGAGAGGAAAAAAAAGAAGCCGGGCACCCTGCAGAGAGTTCAGAGAAGGCCAAGCCGGATGCTAAAGGGTCTTGAAATCAGACCCTATTAAGAGCCAAGGGAAACATGACAGGAATCCTTAAGGAAGCAGAGAGATGCCACAGGTGAACAATCAGACATGCTATGTTCGGTCCTAAGAACAAAGGGCAGAAATGGGAGAGAAGCAGATTTAAGCTTTTGAATGTTAAGTTTCAGGAAGGCTATGTAGATTCCCTTTTAATAAAAAGCTCCATGTGGAGACTCCATGGCCATCTGTCAAGAATTCCTATAGAATAGGTTCTTTTTCAGGTATAGGGTGGACCATGTAATATCTGTCTTCCCTTCAAATATCTGAATGATATGTAATTTTTAAAAAATAGCAAAACATTTAAAAGACATTGCAATAGGAAACTTTTTTGAACTTTGGACACCCTTAATGTAGTGAAATATTCAAAGCTAAGCAGTGACATTCCAAGATCAGTGGCTCCGGGGTCAAAGTATATACTGTATAGAGAGGAGTAAACTCCCCTGGATGGGTAATAAATGTGAATGATACCCTCACCTGCAAGCAACATCAAGATTGCAATCTCTATCAATGTAACATGGACTCTTCCCTCCAAGCTCCAGAGTCACAGGGGTCAAATGCTTGGCAGCAGCTTCCATGACAATCTTCCCAACGCCAGTACTTCCAGTATAGAGAATATGGTCAAATCTTTGCTTCAGAAGTTCTGTGGTCTCCTTAACACCACCATTAACAACACAGTACAGCTCCTTAGAGGAAGAGATGAGAGAGAACAAGATTGGGTCCCCAAATAATCACAAGCTTCCCACATCCGTTCTTAAAGACACCTTCCTATTCTACTAGGCTTTAAAAAATGTCTTAAGTTTCGCTGCTGCAAAGGCAATTCCAAGGAGACAGACTATGTTATACTCTTATCATTGACAGACAAAGACTCGGGACACAGTCCAGGTGAGTAGGAAGAGCCCTGGACCAGAGTACTAAGATCTGGATCCAACTGTTCCTGGCCACCTGAGACATGAGACTCCAAGTTCAGACAAGAGGAAGATGTGGCCGTTGATACAAGAAGAGATCTAGGCCTTATTTCAGATACTCTCAAAATATTTCGGTTGCTTATGTACCCATCTAATGGCACCGAGTGTTTCTGGCTCAGTAAAGATCGAGTCTACTATGTCAGAAGATTCTTAAGCTGGCAGAAAACCTTGCCAGGGAGAGGCTGGTATTTCTGGGGACCTGCTTTAACAAATTCAGTAAGAGGCACTGTATTACCTGGTGCCTTACGCAAAGGCATGGAGCAAAGAAGTCATTCTTATAAGGGAACCATGTTCTAAAACCTGGCCTGGGTCAAAGCAGAGAAAACACTATTCTGGTTCAGAGGCTAGTGGTCTATTCTGTGGCAAATGTCCTCTGGAGTTTTGGGGTGGCAGTAGGGCATACACATAACTGGCAAAAGTGGATTGCATGGCAATTGTTATGTGTCCCCAAGCAGAGCTTGGCAGGGAAAAGAAATAAAAACTTGTTAACTGGCACTAAGGGGAGTAATAAGATCATTTCTAAGAGTCATATGACATCCAGCCTTGACCTGGTCAGACTAGGGAAGTTCTCCACTCCTTTTCCTTTTTTTAATTCTTAAAATGAATTTTTATTGTTGTCTTTTGTTTTTCACATGGCCAATTTCTCCCAGTATCCCTCCTTCTCCCAGAAAGCCATCCCATATAAGAAATATTTTTTCAAGAAAAAAAAAGAGGAAATAAAAAATCAAGGTGAAATGTGACCTCAGATCATGACTAGCTGTGTGACCTTGGGCAAGTCACTCTGTTTGCCTCAATTTCCTCATCTGTAAAATGGAGAAGGAAACGGCAAACCACCGTAGTGTCTTTGCCAAGAAAATCCCAAATGGCATAACAAAGAGTCAGACATGCCTGAAACAACTCAACGACAACCAAAAATGTCAGCAAAACTGATCAGTAAACTGAAGAAATCTGAAAAGATCTGCAATTATGTTCTGCCCACCCCCAAGCCTAGTTTAAGACCATTATTCTCTCCCTCCCTATTGCAAAAGAGCTACACAAAATCAGGAAGCAGAACTGACCGGGCCCACTACAAATTTCTATAATCTAATCTCAACGGAGTCCTCACTGCATCAAAGCAAGCCTTTATCCCTGACTGCCTGTTCCAAACCTCTTCTCAAGCCTCCCCCAGAACTCCGTTCTCTGAGGATCTTATTTGCTGAGAAGATCAAAGCCATTTGCTGAGATTCTGCTTCTCCCTCTCATCTCACACCATTCTGAATCCAATCTCTGTTGGAGAGATGGGCCTTCTTCTTTCCAAAAACAATCCTTCTACAGGTACCTTTAATCCTCTCCCTTCCCAGTTTCTCTGGACTGTCTCCCATTAATCATTCCCTCTGTCTTATTTATCTACTGCTGCCTACAAACACTCCTAAGTCATCTTGATTCTTAAAAATAAACAAAGCTCTAGCCCCAGAGCAGCACCTGCACCAGCCCTAGATCCTATTATTCTTGTCAGTCACCATCCTGCTTATGTACAGGATGTGCGTATGCATCCCTAAGAACAGATGTGTGTGTGTAAAGATTGATAAAAATACCTATCAGCACAGATTTCTCCTTGAAAAAGCTAACACTCAATGCCTCTCCTCATTCTCACTCTCTTCTAAATCCTTTGTAATAGGACCTCAGACTTCACCATTCAATGGGTGCTACCCTCTTCAAACTTGGCCACATTCTCTAACCCCAAGTGACAGATCTGATGCGTTCATGTAAACTCTGATTGTTCTTAACCTCTCTGCAGCCTTCGCCACTGTTAACCCTGCTCCCTCTGACCCAGGATGAGTTTTCATGACAACGCTCTCTCCCGGTTCCACCATCAGACTGCTCAGCCTAGAAGCTGTACGCCCCACAGCCCTTGGCTCCTGTCCAGTTCTGGGCAGTTTCTTTGTTTAAATGCATGCTGAAGCTTAAGGAAGATGCAAATTTATTTCTGCCACTATACACAAATTAAATAAGTAAATATGTGCTGATACGTGATGAAAAATGTGAAGATAAAAATATGATGCAGAGGAAAGCACACAGAACCAGAAGAACAATGTCTATGGGGACCACAATAGCATTAAGAGAAACAGGAAGGACTTCAGAACACTGATGGCTCATCACCAGAGCCAGAGACCAATCAAGATTTGGTGGGCTCACAGGAAAGTGAGCAACCCACCTCAAGGACAGAATAAGGAAAAGACTGGAGAGGCCTAAAAATGCACTGATTTGTTTTGCTTAATCTGTTTATCTGTTATAAGGCAAGAGAGGGAGGGTTTCAGTGGTGGTGATAATTTTCTTAAAGCATTAATAAAACCTAAAGATAAACATTTTAAAGTATGTGTTAGAAAAAAAAATCAAAGAGGAAATACTCACTTTGTCTAGATACTGAGGGAGGATCTTGGCCAAAAGCGTGGCTGTCCTTTCACTTAATTCCGATGGCTTGACTATGACAGCATTTCCTGGACAATACAAAGCATGGAAGACTGTCTAATACTTGAGTAATTTCAATGGCTCTCAGTGTTGAACTAGGTGGCACGGACACTCCAACTGTCTTTCTGGTAACTGTTACTCCACTCACTATCTCACTTTCTGAAATGGTACAAATTCTTGAGAAAGCCTTGATGACTTCTACTCTGCTACTTTCTTGACCCCTCCCAACCCTGGACTGAAGGGTGGATATAGACTTGTTTAGGTGTTGGGGATGGTGGTGGTAGAGAAATATGAGAAAGGAATGTTCTAGTTCCTTCTCCCCTAGCATTTCTCTGGGAAAAGCTCTAATCCTCCTTGCCACATGATGACTACTCCCTTCAGAAGAACCAGCTTCCTATGCTTTTTTTCAGCCGTGTGTTCACAAATTCTACTTCAGTTTTTCTGTCTGCCTAATCTGATTGTACAGATAACATCCCTAACATGACTGCAAAGAGAGGTCTCTAGGGCAGCAGTGAGCACTTCCAAGACAGATAACTTATATTTCTGCTTCTCAGGCTTTTTCATCATTTTTTTAATGCTCACTGGGAACAAGTTTTCATAAAGTTCCAATTAACCCATTCTATAGATTCAGCCTGTGAGAAACAGAATGCATGTTTGTGAACTTCTTGTGCCTGATCTCCTTTTCTGAAGCTATTCTCCAGGATCTTGAATTTCCGCTCCCACCCCCACTCCCACCCCCACCCCGAAATTTTCAAGCAACACCAGACTATAGGTTTGGCTGACACTAAATGGCTAGATTGTTTGTTAAGATACCATGTAAATGAAGTATAAAGTTCATGGCGTTGGTTAATCAATACTTTGGGAGCATGGTACAACGTCTAATGCGATAACTAGTATACCAAAGGGAATAGAATTTACTTGCTCAAGGCCTCTGATCCTAGCCAACTGGCTAGAGTCCCATTCTGTTTACTCTTAATCTGTGGACTGACTTTTGAGGCCTTTATAAATCTCACTGATCTGAATCAGTGTGTGGATTCCCCAAGTGCTTTCTAAAAAAGTCACTATGTCTAATTAAAGCCTCTACCATGATTCAATAATGTTTATGAAAAGTAAAGACTACATGGCTGGCAAATAGGAATGACCATCACTGGAGAGAAATGATTCAACTTGACTTCACTGAAAATGATTCAGTGACTTCTACCTTTAATCTGCAAATTAATTTGAGAAAATAAGTATTAAAAAAAAAGGTAAAAATGACACCATACCTGCTGCAATGGCTCCTATTAATGGCTGCATATTTAGGACAAATGGGTAGTTCCAAGCCCCAATAATCAAGACCACTCCAAGAGGCTCTGGGTGAACATAGACTTCATCCATCATTGTCAAGAGATTCTTCTTAGCTGGCTCTGGGGCAACCCATTCAGGAAGTTTCTCCAGTACAAGGTTAAGCTCCCCAAGAATACCAACAACTTCTTGACTATATGCGTTGAATTCACTCTATCACAATATAGAATCATGGTTAATCTTAAAGTGACAGAGTGGACAGAAGAGCAGCTTTAAATATACTCTGGTTGGAAATATACTCTGCTTGATTATAGATTATATAGATAATATAGATTAATGGAGTTACCTCTACAACTATCTACTGTTCCATAAACTCCAGCCAAATTCCATTCTAGGTCATGCAGTTCATGCAACCTTGAAGCCCCTCCAATTTCTCTCCTACTCACACCAATCACTTATACAAACTGGCCAAAAACTTAACTGGGACAAAAGGCCTTGAATTCACTGGAGCTGAGCCCCCATGCATGCACTTTCACAATGGCCACTGTGTCTTCACTTGCTCATAACTTGCTTGATAATTTTTTTTTTCATAACCTCTGTTTTTCTCTCCATTGACTAAACTTTAGTCACTAAAGTGTAATTGGGTCCGAGGTGGGTTCTTGGTGGACCGCGATCCCTCCCTCCCCCCCCCAAGAAACCCTTAATAGGAATAAGGGCTGATTAGGGAACGCCCTCTACAGCTGTAGGTAGATGCGCCCAAGGATGCTCACTTTGACTCACTAGACAAAGTGAGCTCCCAGAGATGCTCCCGGCCCCGGGTCGCCTAGCCAGGATGCTCTAGACGGGAGACTTGCGCCCGGCTCTCACGCCACTGTACAAAGGCCCTCGCTATTCACTTCCCAGCCCCAGCCCCGGGTGGTCTGCTAAGGGACAAGTGATGCAAGGGTAGCCCCGCTGGGGCTGGGAGTGGGGGTGGTGGTGGGGGTGTCACACTTTGGGATCCATCAGCCAAACTCCCTGTCCTTGGCCTCCCCTCTATCCCTTTTTACAGCTGGACACATTTCCTCCCTCCCTTCCCCGAGATAAAGGGGGTCCGAGAAGAGAAGGTTCGGGCTCCAACTAGAGCCGGGAGTGGGGGAGAGGGGATCCGAGCCCGAAATCAGTGCATCGCAGACACGGGGGCGGGGGGGGAGGGGCAGAGGAGGGGCTCCCCCAGGCCCTCCCCCTCCCGAGGATTACCCAGTGCAGGTCCTGGGCCCGCCCCTATTCCCCCCCCCTCCACGCACCTGGTGCAGAGCCCCGCCCCCGCCTCTCCCCCCGCGCACCTTGTGCAGGTCCTCGGCCAGCGCCCCCAGGATCTCCTTCTGGCACTCCTGCACCATCCTCTGCAAGGCCTGCAGCTGCTGCAGGCGGAACGACAGAGGCCTCGAGCGGCCCGTCTGAAAGGCCTTCCGGACGCGCAACACCAGCTGCTCCATGGCGCCCTGCACAAGACCAAAGCCGGACGGCGGGAGCCCGGCGAGGCCGGCGTCAGGACCGAGGCCGGGCCGGGGGCGGGGCGCTCTTGCCCGGGGCGGGCCCTCTCCAGCTTCCCCCTCCCAGCTCTCCTCCTCAGACTCCGCCGGCAGCCCCTGAGGGGGCGGGGCCCGGGGCCGCAGGTGCGAGGGAAGGGCGGGCTCCGCGGCTCCTGGGCTCCACTTACCGTCAGGCCCGGAGCCCAAGCCGGAGGGGCGGGCCTCGCTGCCCGCCTTCCTATTGGTTTGCGGAGGCCACGTGCTCGAGCGAGTCCCCGCCCTGCACCCGCGCCGCCGGTCGCTGGCCGTTTCCAGCGATGCGGGGGAGCGTGGCTCTGACGTCACTCGAGGCCAGGCTCGGGGCCTGCCCCGTCTCCTCACTCTTGCTCTCGAGTTGCTTCATCCGCCTCCGGGGATGAATAGCTCAGGGACGCGTCACCCCCAGCCTACGGACATGTCCTTTGGGATTTCCCCCTCTCGTGGGCGGCTCCAGCTCCCCACGGGGGGCACCGGCCCCACGCTTCCAATCCCACCCCTAGGGTGACCTGGGCAAATCCCAGCCTGTTCGTGCCTCAGTTTCCTCATCTGTAAGATGCAGGAGCTGACTGGATGCCAGGAAGGACATTCCGGCTCTAGGACTACACCCTAAGTCCAAAGTCTAAGTCCTCGTCCTCCCCACTGCAGCCACACTCTTCTGAACTTCCCGGCCTGCTCCCTCCACGTGGCCCATCAGTTACACCTTCTGCGGGTCCGCCCCAGGGCTGGCCCCGCCTCCAGCCCCCTCTGCAGGGCCCCGGCCCGAGGACAGCCGCCGGCTGTTATAGCCGGGTCTCTGCAGCCAGGCTTTCCCCGTCCCAGCCCTAGACACACACGTCTGACCACGGTGTGGGAAATACCTGGAATCAAATATACTGTAAACTACGGAGAGTCCGCCCCAACCTTTCGTTCAACGTCAGCATTACACAACACTTCCCCTGCCCCCACTCCAGCCAAACTGTATGGCTTGCAGTTTCCCCATACACTATTCTGTCTCCTGCCTCAGTCCCTTTGCAAGGCCTTCTCGGACAGGGCAGAAATTCTTTCCCTCTTCACCTCTGCCTCTTGGAACACCTCCGTGCGATCCGGGCTCAACCTCCTCTACGGGAGGCCCCTCCCACAAGAAACAGATCCTGATTCTCCCAGTTATCTGGGGACATCTTGTTTGTACACAGGAAAGAGAGATGCAATGACAAAGAATCCTAGAAATGAGAAGTAAAAAGGGAACCTCCGTAGTAAACAATTCAACCAGACCCAAGAGACTCGGTGGTTACGTTTCCCTTTAGGGCGGATCAGCAGCTCTGCAAGGTATGCCTCTGAAGTACAGGGGCTTGTTCATAATCCTCTCCATTTTTACCTTAAGGAGTTGAGGACACCAAGTCGGATTTAGCAAAATTAGACACCTTGGCAGAGGCTTATAGAATGGATCATATTGCGGTCTCTATAAACCTATTTCAGTTTAACACGGACCTACTAAACACCAACTCTGTTTAGTAGATGTGTCATTTATGGTTAAAGTCTATGTTCAAGGAATTGAACAAAGACAAAAATGAATGGTGGATCTAGAAGGAACCTCAAAGGCTGTCTGGTCCAACCCCCTCATTTTACAATGGAGATGACCTAGAAGGGCTCAGTGGCTTGCTCAAGGCAACAACAAGTGACAGGGTTGGAGGCAAGATTTGCATCCAAATTCTTACCACTGTACCACCCAGTCCCTGGGATCAAGAAGCTTGCATTTTACAGGAGAATGTGCCATGTAAATGAAGGAAAAGAATCCTCACGATGACTAGAGTAATGGTGAGGGTGGTGGGAAGGCTCCTGGTCATTTTGCCACTGGAGCTAGACAGACCTTAAGGAATATTAGCTCTCCGAGGGGGCAGGGCTGGGGAGGAAGTGCATTCCAGACTTGAGTGGGAGCCAGCAACCTGGAGGAAGGCCGAAAGGTGAGAATGTGCTGGTGGGAAACAGCTAGTCATGTCATCCGGCTGGAATCTGGAGATCACGGAGAGATGGCATACTTCCCAGTATTCACTTTTGTTCCGTCCCCATGGTCTGGTTACTTCTCCTGCACTCTTTTCCTTTAAGTAACTTGATAGCATCTCCAAATTTCACTTCATCTGTCCAGATTTACTAACTGGTCATTTTGTTTTTCCTTCCAAAAGTCAAGGTAAGTTCCATCAAGTCAGGGTGACTTCCCTGGCTTTAAGTCCCAACTAAAACCCTACTTTCTACAGTAAGCCTTTTCTAATAACCTCTCTTAATTCTACTACTTTCCCTCTGTTAATTATTTCTTGTTTATCCTGTATATAGCTTGCTGAGGGCAGGGACTGTCACCTTTTTTTGTATCCCCTGAGCCTAGCACAGTGTCTGGCACATAGAAGGCTCTTAATAAATGTTTGTTGAATGAATTAATGAATGGCAAACTCCTTCATGCTACGACATATCTATCTAGATCATAAGAGCATGAATTTGGAGCAGGAGGGATGTCTAAGCTCATCTCATCAACTCAGCCCTCTCGTTTAACACAGGAGAAGACCGAGGCCTGGAAGGATGAAGTGGTTTCACCAGAGTCTCCTAGGGGGTAAATAGCTGGGCCTAGATCCACTGCACCAAGCTACCTCCTTTCCCACAATCCCTTTTCTAGCCAAGAGACAAAAGCCGGAAAACAACCACTTTTGTTTTCAGCAACAGACTTGGAATTGATGACAAGATCACAGGTTTAGAGCTGGGAGGGTCTTTGGAGGTCATTAAGTCTAACCCACTTTACAGAGGAAGACAGTGAGGCCCAGAGAGATTAAGTGAGTTACCTAAACAGGGATTAAATATCAGAGGTGGTATTTGAACCTTGGTCCTCTTATTCTCAACCCACCACTATCTCTCCTATCCACTATTTTTCTTGTAGATCAACTGACTGATTCAGTTACTCATGCTTAAAATTCACGGATCATTAGGAAAGATTCTAGGTATTAGGAAACTGTGCAGAGGAAGCCATGAAAAAGACAGCAATCTTTGGTTTGACTGTTTTTTTAGGACTCCATACAACACCCCCCTAAATCTAAGGGCAAGCCCTGCGTTCTGGAAACACAGCTGTTATAATTTACTGCATTATTTTTACAGTCAAATAGCATCATTGTAGTGAAGCGTCCAACATTTCCCTGATTACAGATGTTTAAGATTGTGGGAATGGAGGGACTCGTTTGAACATAACTGGGAAAACCTCCTCCTGCTTCATGACCTTTTAGTTCAAGAAGGCTCCTGTTAGCCAGGAAATTGACTTCATCTACAGCTGTTGCTTTAAGGTAACATAAATATTGGCGAATTCATTTAAAGGACTAACAACAATAACGACTCTCAGAAAAGAATCAGAAAAAGAAATTACCTTCAACAGAATTTCCCCATCAAGCTGACAGCCACAATGAACAGAAACAAAAAACGAAGCTCTTCTGCTTGGCACTAATATAAAGGCCCTCCCAGGAAAGTTGGACCCAAGCCCAAGACCTTCCTACCGTATTATTCAGATAAAATGGTGGAGTGTTTTCATCTCTGCTTGCCAATTCACTCCCTCTTCTCCTGTTTGCTTCTACATAACATCAGATCTGTAAACATTCACCGAACCTACCATGTGGCAAGGTTGTGTTGACCACTACCCCAGACTTCAGCCTCTTTCAGCTCTTTGCCCTTTCCTGTTTCTTCTTTCTCCTAGCTCCCATGCTAAAACCAGAGTACAAGCAATTGTGGTTATTCATGATCATGCTTTCTGATGTTTCATTGGTTGCAACTTATTCATTCATGCATTCAATAAAGATTTAAAAAATGTTTAGTTGTTTTTCAGTCACGTCTGACTCTTTGTGACCCGATTTGGGATTTTCTTGGGAAAGATACTGTGGCGATTTTCCATTTCCTTTTCCAGCTCATTTTACAGATAAGGAAACTGAGGCAAAAGGGTTAAGTGACTTGTTTAGTGCCACCTGGGCTAATGAGTCTGAGGACAGATTTGAACTCAAGCCCACTGTGCCTCTTATTAAATGCTACTATATGTGCAAGTCCTAAGAGTAGTGATCTGGCCAGGGAGCTGGGTCTCCTGAAAATCCTTGGGAAGTCAGGTGGTTGATGCTGGAACCCTCATCTGCTAGCCCCTGAACCAGAACAGATAGCTTTGCTTGACTGGAATTCCCCAAGAATAAGTTTGAACTTGAGAATCAGCCCTGGATCGACTGAGGTGGAGAAGCAGAGGCCACTTTGGAGCCTCTACAATGACTTCATACTGCCATGAGAAGAGAGGCAAGTGCTGCTGCCAAAGCTGTCTGTTCCTGTGATGAGGTGCAGGCTCTGGGAGCCCCCTTGAGCTCTCCTTGAATCTTTGAGGTACAAGCTTTTATTGTATTTTATTTATTATTTGAGGTATAAGTTTTTAAACAAATAGACTCTGGAAAAACCTGGGAATGTCACTTATTCCAACCTCTCCCCTCTCATTTGAAGCCTGAATTCTCTATACAACATCCAACAAATAATGATACAACCTCCATTTGAACCCCTTAGATGTCAGGGAACTCACTACCTTCCAGCGAGCCCGTTCCATTTTTGGACAACTCTTCCCATCTGGAAGTTCCTCCTAACCCTCCCCAGTAGCTCTTTGGTTCTTTGGGGCCAAATGCAGCAAATATTTCAATAAGATCCACCTTCATCTGGGGTTGAAGCAACAAAAATATTTACCAAGGACTGACTGTATGTTTTCTTAAACGACAGGCCAAATATTATGGTGCCTGAGGAGGAGCTTAATGAAAAGAACCTCTCATGGAAATATTACATCTGGTACCAAGAAGGGGAAAAAAAAGACTTCAAGTCAGTGGGCCTTGGGCGCCATCTTGTGGAAGGAGGTGGAAATGAAGTGCCCAGTTACTGAGAGGTGCTGGATGACCACAGGTGGGGTCTTCCAAAGGGTCCTCAAATGTAGGAATTGTTTTGTTCTTTGTATTTCTCTCCCCAGCATCTTTTACTCAGAAGATTCTTAAGAAATGCATGTTGAAGGATTTATAGTAGCTAAGACACAAAGGGTCATCAAACATTAGGATAGGTGCTCCATATATGACTGAATGGATTGGTTCCAACTAGAATTCAGTATTGGATCCAGATGAAGAAAAAATGCCCAAAAAAGGCTATTCAAAACCAGGAGAACATTGTGCCCAGTGACAGTAATATTTATGCTGATCAACTGCTAATAATTTAGCCATTCTCATCCATACAATGATTCAAGACAATTCCAAAGCATTAATGATGAAAAATGCTGCCTACCTCCAGAGAAAGAATGGATGAAGTCTGAATGCCGATCAGAGCATACGTTTTTACTCTGTTTTTCGGGGGGGGAAGTTGGTCTGTTTTCTTTCACAACATGAATAATGTATGGAAATATGTTGTGCACAACAGCACATGTATTATTTATACCAAGTAGGGGAGAGAGGAAGGAGAGAGGGAGAGAGTTTAGAACTCAAAATTTTAAAAAATGAATGTTAAAAATTGTTTTTACATGTAATCAGAAAAAAATAAAATGTTAAAAAAATACCACTTTCTAAAAAACAGAACAAAACCAAAGGACTCTTGCCCCATTCCTTTCACGAGTGGGTTGAGCAAATATATATTTCCCAGTGTGTGAATGAACTTGACCCAGATTAATTTTACCTTATACCTTTACCCTAGTTATTTGAAGTACTTCCCAATATTCTAAGTAGGAGGCCACACCCTAGAATTAAAAAAAAAAACCTAGTTAAAGTTTAACCATTTAGGGCTGCATTCTAGAAAACTAGGGCCTTGGCAAGGTGTGGGTGGGCACACTGCATAGAGAGAAGAAATCATCTGCCTTCTGCCCTTTTCCTTTAAAGATAAGGAAATCTAGGTGAATATGTTGAACCTCTCACATGAAATAATCTTTCTTTGGGTTAATAATTTCAGCAGAGAAAACTGTGGTTGTCATGATTCTTTCTGATAAACTCTCCAACCTGCTCCATGGAGATGTCTTTTACAAGCCTCCAACAGCTGGATTGCTGGATTTGACATTTGCTTTACTTTCCTAGTTGATTCTGGAAGTTGTGGTGAGGCAAGTGTAGGCTTGATGTCAGGAAAAACTTCCTAAGAATTAGAGCTGTTTGTAAGTGGAATGGGCTGCCTGGAGAAGTGATGGGTTCTTAAAGGTTGTCCAGAAGAGGCTAGAAGACCCCTTAGAGCTGCGGTTCTCAACTTGTGGGTTATGTTCAATTTGTAACAATGAAAATACATCCTGCATATCAGATATTTACATTATGATTCATAACAGTAGCAAAATTACAGTTATGAAGTAGCAATGAAAATAATTTTATGGTTGGGGGTCACCACGACATGAGGAATTGTATTAAAGGGTTGAGGTCATTAGGAAGGTTGAGAACCACCGCCTTAGAGAGTATGTTGTAGTAGGGATTCCTTTTGGGTTTAGTTTGGACCTGAGGGCTTCTAAGGTCCCTTCTGACTCTCAAATTCTGTGATTCTCTGAATACAATTGAATATTATGATGCCATGCAAATTGGCAACTATGAAGAAAAGAAACATAGGAAGATTCATATGAACTGATACAGAATGAAATAAGCAGAACCATAAGAACAACCTACATGGCTATAGTGATGCAAATAAAAGACTGCTAAAAAGAAGCCAAAATGAGTAATGAAATATACACCTCCCTCCTCTCAGTAGAGAAGTAGAATATGGCATATATGATGTCACTATATCAGTCACTGTATCAGTTGTCTTAATTATATTTCCTTACTACAATGGAGGGTGTAATCCTAGGATTTAAGAGTGGGGGCTACATAGCACAAATCCAGAAATTATGAATAAGAATAAAAGGTATCAATAAAATTAACTTTTTTTTTAAAGGCATTTCTGGTTATCACCTCCTCTTCTTGGGTGGTCTTCCAAAATGGAAAACTGGAGGTATGCTCAACTATACACAATTCATAAAAGTTGGGTTAGTAAAACTCTGGTCTTCCAGTATTTCACCACTATTGATTTCCTACTGGTATATTCTAGGTGGGGAGAGTCAGGGAAGGAAGGAGGAGAATTTGTAACACAGGACACAAACCTTGCCCTGGGCAGAAACACTGTGATACCCATTTCAGGGAAAGGTGTTCCCTGGCAAGGCTCTTGGGTCCAATAGGCCCCAAATCTTTGAATTTACTTTTTCCTACCCTGTTTGGTTCATTTCCACATGTGCTTTCCTCTGGGGCTTCAACCCTTACCTTCCACACTCATCTATACTGACTCTCCTTCAAAGGAGACTCTAAAAATGTTCTACCTTGAATTTGAATTCCACATACAGCTGCTCTTATTTTTACTGTCTGGTCCCACTCAGAACACTTACAGCCTCCACAATCATATCACACCTCTTTGATAAACATTCCCCATCTTTATTTGTATGCTACTTCTCCACCTGTTACAATGGTAACAGCCCACTCAGACTCCAAAAGAGATAATTCGGTGTTCTGGCAACTTCCTGATCCTCCTAAATAGTCTTTACAGAACTATAATCCCTTGCTCACCCTTACAACCCAATGCCACCATATATTGAGAAAAGGGAGATGGAGTCTTTCCTTCCACTCTCAGTCCAAAGTGTTCCAAATTCCTGACAAAGAAACCCTAAAACTCAGAACAAGTGGCAGCTTGAGACAAATACTAAGAGAGAAAGGAAGCAATCTGGAATAAGGCTCAGGGAGGTGTCAGAAGTCTGAACAGTTCTGAGGAGGGAAAAGAAAGGAAGAGATAAGAAAAAGCCAGAAGCTAGATTTCAACATAAGACTTTCATCCATGATGACTGAAGGCAGTTTCTGATTACATTAGGGTTTTTATAGTAGGATTTTGGATTGTTGTGGAACAAAATGGGTAGCCAACCCAGCTAACTGAGTAAAAGGGCAAATAGTTTCAAACAGTGGAAGAAGGGACAGAAAATCTCCTCTAAAAAGGCAAGAAAAGTTTGATATGGGCATAATATCTCCCCTACGACCTTAAAACACTGCAAACAGTCGCAGGGAAGAGGAAATCTGTCATGGTAGGTAACCACAGAGTTATAAACCCTCCCAGAAAAAGTGACATAGAACTGAGTGTACCATTCCAGCAAATATTCTGGAAAAGGGGAATTTCCCAGTGATCTGGAGAATGTGCTATATGTATGTTCGCCCCAATACCAAGGAACATGTGTACAAACAGATTGGCTTTCCTTTTAGCTGAGGTGCAGGGGCTGGAGGAAAACTGTTCTTCAGGCTCAACAAGAATTTATTAAGAGCCTCCTAAGTGCCAAAGACTGGGCTAGGTGCCAGGTAAACAAAGTCAAAAATGAGAGTCCTTCCCCTCAAGGAGCTTACATTCTAATGGGGTGAGGGGAAATGGACATAAAAATTGACACAAATCTTTATCAGATAATTTTGGTGGAAGGGGAAGAGGCCATTAGCAACTGGAGAATCAGCTTCCTATGGAAAATGGTTAAGTTGAACAGAAGCTTGGGGTTAGATAACGTGAAAGGTGGGCATACAGTGCATTTCCAGGTCTGGGAGACAGCCTGTGCAAAGGCCACACATTGGGAGAAGGAATATGCAAGGGTGTGGTGTGTGTGTGTATGTGTGTGTGTGTGTGTGTGTGTACATACCCATATAAATAATGGAAATACATGAGGAACAACAAGCAAGCTGGTTTACCTGGGCCTGCTGAAGTGGCTGGAGCCTACAAAGCCAGAGACAAGAGGGAATCACTACAGTTAGATCTTTGCTTTAGGAAAATCTGTATAGAGGAGGGACTAAAGAGATAAGGATGAAAGGAGGCTATTGTAACACACAGGCAACAGGCACCAAGCACATCATACACACTAACGGCAACATTATGCTATGATCAACTATGATAGACTTAGTTCTTCTCAGCAATCCAATGATCCAAGACAATTCTAAAAGACTCCCGATGGAAAATGCCATCCACATCCACAGAAAGAACTATGGAGTCTGAATGCAGATTGAAGCAGACTATTTTCACTTTTCTTTCTCGTGTTTTTTTCCGTTTTGTTCTGATTCTTCTTTCACAACATGATTAATGTGGAAATATGCATAACGTGATTGTACATGTATAACCTATCTCATATTGCTTGCTATCTTAGAGAGGGGAAAGGGAAGGGATGGAGGGAGAAAAATTTGGAACTCAAAATCTTACAAAAATGAATGTTGAAAACTGTCTTTACATGTAATTGGAAAAATAAAATACTATTACGTGCAAAAAAAAGAATAAAAGAAATATTGCAAATGGAAAGAAAAGAAGAAAAAGACTCTTAAAAAGGAGAGATGGGAGGGGGTGGTGGCAAAACATGACGCAGAAAAGAATGGAAAGAAGGACTGATGTACTTTGGAAAGATGTAACAGGTGGGAGGCTGTCACCATAGAGGGTGGAACAGGATTATCTGGAAGAGAAAGCAGCTTCCTGTGCTTTGGAGGAATGAAGAAGGTGATTCATAGATGCCCCAAGAAGGGAAGCCATCCAGGACTAGTTAAAAGACAAGCTGTGGTTTTGGCCATTTAATGACCCAGAATAAATCACAGTGAAATAGGCAATTTCTCCAGCATGTATATTTGGGGGATGACAGTCTCCTGACACCTAGCCAATTTGATGACCAATGTTCATTTCTAGTGATTTATGCAAGGACAATTAATACCACTAGAAGAAACTTTAGAAAGCATTGTATGAAATTCTGGATAGGAACCTAAGACCATGATAACATAGGCAGTCTTTTCATGTGCTACCAACTGAAAGTGGAACCAATTCAGAAAAGAAATAAAATTAAGAAAGTAAAAATAGGTTAAGGAGACAGCGCCTGAAAATGGGAGTCAGATTTCTGGGCCACAACTTAAATTATAGGGATGATAGAAGTTTGGTTAGAGATGGAACGCAATTGATAAAGACCAGTAAAAAGTATTTGCCTTAAGACTCGCAAAGCAAACCATGAGACTGTCAATTAAAAATGGAGGAGGGAGAAGACTGCCCTGATTTCCATCTTTCTCTCTCTCTCTCTTTCTCTTTCTCTCTCTCTCTCCCTCTCCCATCATCTATCTGTCTGTCTATCTATCTATCTGTCTGTCTTTCTATACCTAGCCAAATACCACAGAAAACAGCAGATGTGATTCACATACCAAGTGATTCCAAGGATCCACTATCCCAGAAGAGAGGAATTAATAGAAGGCCATTATCTTTAGATGTCTGCGTAAATACACAGTTTATGGGTAACAAAAAGGTGACCTAGAGATTTTAATGGAAAATAGTACCTCAATTAAAGAGACTGGGTAGGCTATGACTCATGGCTGGATTGTAATTATAGATGACTATATCTTCATCACAAGAAACAAACAAATTAGATAAATGGGGTGGCAGATTAGCATTATATATTAATAACCTCTTTCACTTGAGGAAACCCATGACCCATATGAGAAGCCTGGTGGAGAACATTTGTGTGGAGACCAATGGAGTAAAAAACAAGTGTATTTGAGATAGGCAGGTGTGGTAGCCCATCAGACCAAAAGAACAGAAGGGACTGATGAGTTTGGAAAGTGGGTCACAAAGCTGGTGTAGGAATACCGTGACTGCAATTGGGAACTTAGCTACCCAAATGCTTGCCCCTCATTCTGCTAAAAACAAATGTAATTGGGAAATACTTAACAAAATAAATAAATAAAAATACAACAGAACATAGATGATGTTACTCTGTGGTTTTCTTTTTTTTTTTTGAGGGGAGAAGGCAAGGCATTTGGGGTTAAGTGACTTGCCCAAGGTCACACAGCTAGTAAGTATGTCAAGTGTCTGAGGCCAGATTTGAACTCAGGTCCCCGTGACTGCAGGGCCGGTGCTCTATTCACTGTGCCACCTAGCTGCCCCTACTCTGTGGTTTTCTAAGTCAGTAGGTGTCAGCAGGGACCTTTGTGTGCCGTTTAGTGACCCCATTGATGCCACTGGCTTCCTTGATACTCCATCTCCTGTTCTGTGCTTTGCCCTGCAACCTTGTCTTCCCCCCTCCCACACCCTATCCCTTTCTCCTATCTACCTCTTACAATCTCTGATTGCCTTTAAGGCTCAGTTCAGAATTAAATGCCACCTTCTAACAATAATAATAATAATAATAATGATAAAAATAACTAACATTATATAGTGCTATGTGCCAGGTGCTTTACAAATACTATCTCATTAGGTGTTCCCCAAAACCCTAAGAGATGGATGCCATTATTATTACCATTCTACAGATGAGGAACTAAGGCTAAGAGAGCTAAGTGACTTGTCCAAGATCACACAGCTAGTGGGAGTCTGAGGGTAGATTTGAACTCATCTTTCTGACTCCAGGCCACATGCTCTATGCTCTCTGGTGCCCCCTAACTGCCGCCTTCTACATGATGTCCTCCTTGAATTCTGCCTCGACTGCTGCCCTTCCTCCCCAAATGGTGTTGGATTTTTTTTCTGCATATACATATGTGTTCACATGCTGCCTCCCTTGATGAAATGTGTGCCCCTTGTACCCCCTCACTTGGCACAAAGCTTGGCATAGGGCAGACACTTAACAAATGCTTGCTGATTGGCTAATGGCTGGTCTCTTTACACTTTCTCATACTTGTTCTCTCCTTGGCAGCTCCAACAGAGAAGGAGAATCTGCTTCCATCAGCCTACCTACCTACTCTTTGTGGACTCCTTCCTTGGTCACAGGCATCATTCATCACTGGAAACCAAGGGAAGGGGCTTCTCAGGGGCATATTTTTGGTCTGTTATGTCTATAGCAAGATAGGTTTGAGAATTGATGACCTCTGGATTGAATGTGATAACTTTGGGAATCAATACACGATAATTCTGTGGTACAAGATAGTCCTGTTTTTATACGAGAATGTCCTTGTGAATGGGGAAAGATAGTTTTTCTTACTGGGGCCCACTCATGGGTTATTGCTAGGCATAGTGTCCTTGGGCTGGGGAGAAAACTGTCAGGGATAGTGTTTTGAAGCTAGGGAGAAATGTGATCTTGAAACTGGGGTCCAACCACAAGCACCCAAGCGCCTTGTTGCTATCAGCCAATATTAAAAATCCATTTTGTTGTTGTTCATCATTTTTCAGTCATGTTCAACTCTTTGTGACTCCATTTGGAGTTTTCTTGGTAGAGATACTGGAGTTGTTGGCCATTTCCTTCTCCAGCTCATTTGACATATGAGGAAACTGAGGCAAACAGGGTAAAGTGACTTGCCCAGGGTCACACAGAATCCAGATCTGACACTCTATCTACTGTGTAACCTGGTTGCCTCTAAAAATACATAAAATTTCTTGAATGATTCAAACTGTTTTGGTTAGAAAGGTTATTGGGAGACAGCTAACATAAGGTTCTGCTGATGGAGGTAGTCATATAATCTACCACATTTATTTTATTTTTAAGATTCTTAAAGACGATTGGCAATAAATAACACAGAAAAAATTAAATGTACAAAGAACCAAAAACAAAACTAAACCAGACAGAAAGAAAGCAACCATCTCTCTTTATGGCCTTTGGTAGGACTCTATGGGCCCAGCGGAGCCCCCAAGGAATCCTCTCCAGCCAGGCAGAAGGATGGACCTCCTTCTGCATAAGGAAGTTGGGTTCTCTCTACCCATTTGAACTCCATCCCACACACACCCAGCCAAGAGCAGACTAACCATAGCAGCAGCTTTCAGAAATTCCTATCTGAAATACACAGAGCTGCTACACGTTCCCTTCATCATCATGATCAAGCCTCACTTGAGTTTACATAATGCCTTATGAGTTACCAAGTCCTCTCATTTTATAAATGAGTCAAGTCTATCTTTTTTCCAATCCATTCTCCAGAGATGCCAAAATTCTTTTCCTAAATCACAGGTCTGGCCTTGGCACCCCACTATTTAAGGGGCCGTAGGATGGCCTGGTGGACAGAGCTCTGGAGTTGGAGCTGGGAAGGCCTGAGTTCAAAGCCTTCCTCAATCATTTACTGGCTGTACTAGCCTGGGCTAATCATTCCATCTCTAGGCCACAATTTCTTCCTCCAGGAAAGGAAGGGGTTGGACTTGACCCCTAAAGTCCCAGTTCTATGAATAAACCCCAGAGGCTCCCCATGACTCTAGGATAAAATACAGTCTACTGTTTGATATTCAGCATAACTGGCCCCTTCCCCCCCTCCCAGCCTTCTTATATTCCTTCCACACACCCTGGGATCCAGCCACATTTCCCTACTTCCCTCACACATTACATCTCCCACTTCTGGACCTTTGCCCATTCCTAGAATGCTTCCTCTCCTCACCTGTGCCTTCTGGAACCCCTGATTTCCCTCCAGGCTCAGTTGAGGTGCTGCCTTTTCTACAGGCCTCTCTTATCCCCTCCAGCTGCTCAGAAGTCCCCTTCTGGCCTGTCTCATCTCAAGTCACCTGGTGTCTCCTTTGTTTTTATCCTGTATATGCTATACCTACGTTTGCTCATGCTGTCTTCCCCATTACAACGTAAGCTCATCGAGGGCAAAGACTTTCACTTTTGTCTTATTTCCAGGACTCAGCACAGCACCTGAGAGTGCTTGTCGACTGACTGAGAAAACTGAGAGTCAGAGAGCTTGGCCCCAAGCTTGCCCATGGCCCCAAACTCCTCATTTGCCAACAAGTGAAAAATCTCAGCTGAGCCTGGCAAACACTGTACATCATTTCACTTCCACTTCTTGAGGGGTCCAGATTCAAAATCCCTTGTGGCCTCACTATCTGAAAAAGCTCCCATCACTTCACCACATTTTATCTTTAGCAATGAAACCATCCTGGCAATTTTATCCCCTCCTCACCACATCTCACCAGTCAGATTGGCTAAGATGACAAAACAGGAAAATGACAAATGCTGGAGAGGATATGGAAAAATTGGAACACTAATGCATTGTTGGTGGAGTTGTGAATTGATACAACCATTCTGGAGAGCAATCTGGAACT
>CM053584.1:371580114-371605017 GCA_028627135.1 Pseudochirops cupreus
TCTTTCTCTCCTCCCTCTTCCTCCTCCTCTCTCCTTTTTCTCCTCCTACTTCTTGCTCTCCACCTACTCCTGCTCCTCATCCCTTCTCTCTTTCTTTTTCTCTTCCTCCTCCTCCTCTCTCCTTTCCTCCTCCTTCCCCTTCCTAGTGTTAGTGCTTGGGCCAAATAAATACCCTCTGACGTATCATTGTTGATATAAAAGAACACCCCACTTTAATATGGGGATTTAACAGTTTTCAAAGTAATTTCACATTCATGATTTCATTTGATCCTAACAACTACCCTATGAAGGGGGCAGGGCCAGCATGATTGCCCCTCATTGAGAGAAAAGAGGCTCAGACAGACCAATGGGCTTCTCCAAGTCACCCAGCTCCTGATGCAGAAGCCAGTGCCAATGAGTGGCACTACAGTCTTTTCACTCCCCTTTTAATTTGCCATCTCTTCCATCTCTACATCTATAGCTAGCCCCCAGATGACCAAGGAGTAAGGCTAATAGCATCCTCAAGACTGACCAGCACGGCTGCCAAGGAAAATCTCACTTTGGAGAACATTTTACTGGTAAATAACTCTAGAGACAGCTCAAGCATGGTAGAAAGAACACTGAGACCTCGTTGAAAATTGCCTCTGTGCACAAAACTACTTATAGCAACTCTTTTTGTGGTGGCAAAGAACTGGAAACTGAGGGGATGCCTGTCCAGTGGGGAATGGCCGAATAAATTATGGACTATGAATGTGATGGAATACTATCATGCTGTGAGAAACTATGAAGGAATGGGGCAGCTAGGTGGCGCAGTGAATAGAGCAGCGGCCCTGGAGTCAGGAGGACCTGAGTTCAAATACGACCTCACACACTTAACACTTGCTAGTTGTGTGACCTCGGGCAAGTCACTTAACCCCAACTGCTTTCCCTTTTCCCCCTCAAAAAAAAAAAAAGAAATTATGAAGGGGCTGGGTTCAGAGAAACCTGGAAAGACCCATAGAATGAAAATAATCTCCATCCTACTTACCCCACAATGAGATGATGGATGTCCAAAACACATGAAAAAACAAGGTGTTGTACAAATGTAAGATATTATCTACAGCTCAAGAAGAATTTTCCAGCTAATGTGAAAGCTGCCACAATAAGAAGCTGGGATTTAAGCCCCAAAAAGGGAAAAGTTGCTATTAAAAAAAGGAAAAAACCACTAATTCTGTTCATTAGCAGCCTAGAAAATGATATAATGGAGACTAACTTTTAAGGAATTTATCTGAAAAAAGATGATGTAGCAACATACAGTGAATGGTGCTTGGTAGGTACTCAGTACATTCACTGGTCACAAACCAAGATCAAACATTGAAATTGATGAATAACAAGGTACTGGACCAAGTAATTCCTATTTTTCAAGAAAAGAGATTGATGTCCTTTTTAGAAAAAGAGAATTTGGGATGTGATAGAAAAAAAAAGGACAGCTACAGAAGGACAAATTCTATTTACATATTTGAAAACCATGATACTGAGTTAACATGTGGGAGAAAAACAAAACTGCTTTTCTCTTCCAGCTCCTTTCTTCATCCTAAATCAGATGCTATAGCTGGTCTGTAGAACCAAGAGAAACTCGGGCCAAGGACTTAACTGCAATCTCCACAGACTAGAGTCACCCTTTGAACCATGGGGGTAACTAGCTCCCTGTGGACCTCATTTCCTCAGTGCTACCATGCAGGTTAGTAGTGGTCGACATTCTGTTTAGCCATTACCTACTGAATGTCTTATTACAATTCCTGCTTCAAGGTACCAAAGGCGACTGCAAAAGCCATCCCACATCGATAAGCCAACTGTTTCACAGTCAAAAGCTCCCCAGCCATTGAAACAGAACTCTGCGACATTCAGCACCGTGAGCTGATCAGTCTGACTTTCAGATCTAATGGCATCAGGCCAAATCAGCTCTGTGAAGCCTTCTGATTTCAGACCTGGTATACCTGTAGTGATGTAGACTCTATCAGAATATTTGTTTATGCACGGGCTTGGCCAGAGCACACTGATCACCACCATTTCATTCTCAACCACAAGAGATGCCGTCTATATAACCCTTTACACACATTATCTGCTTTGTCGTGGTAAAGGCCAAACAAGTCTTAGAATGTGGCCACAAACTGTCTGTGTGACATTGGACATGTCACTTTACCTCAGGGGGCCTCAGCTGCCTCATATGTATAAGGAAGGGGTTGGATGAGATCTTAGATCTCATGAACCTATGATTAGAGACCCTTATAGAGCAATTAAGAGGGATGTTAATTAAGATCTGTCAGTATTTCAAAGTAGTTGTTTCCAAATTATAGTTGGCAAAAATAATTAACATTGTGAAACTTCCAATTACTCAAATTAAAAAATAAGAATTTAAAATATATAACCATAAAGAGAGGTCGGAGAGGAAAGTAAGTTCCATCTTGTCCTGAGGTGTCTCAGACTTCCTAGCGGGGATATAGGAGAAAGAGCCCAGAGTCAGCACATGGACTCTAATATGGACCCGCTGTGAGGACTGGAGCAAATCTCTTCCTTTCCTGTGGGATAAAGGAGGGGCCTTTCATGGTTTCTAAGATCTTTGGTGGTCAGGACATTCAAGGATGCTGGGATCGTTAGCCCTCCAGGCTCACGAAGAGCACGTGAACTAAATAACTAGAAATGCAAACCCATTTTAAAAACGTTGCCCATCAGACCCAGAGTCAGGTGCCAATACTCACTGCCATTACCTCAAACAGGTGGAAAGGAATAATTAATTGTAGGCATAACCTGACTCACCACCATGATGTCTCTGCTGGAGGAAGACAAAGCAATCAGCAGCCTGGGGCTAGGTCTACACATGCTGCTGGAGCAACTCTTTGCGTGGGCCAGCACCACCATAACTGAGGTAACCGAGTCCCCCAAACCAGACAGCACTGAAGCTATTCCAATACAACAATTTTCAGGGACTTTTAAAGAGTACTTACTGCTAACAAAAAGACAACTACAAACAGTACTCGATAAGTGAACATTAAAATATTTTTCTATAAGACAATGAAAAAATTGGCTTAATATTGGAAAAACTTTCTTATGATTAGTGATAATTGAATGGAAGCCTTAACCAACTTGACACAAGATGCCATCTCCTGGAGCCTCAGTTTCCTCATCTATCAAATGGAGGTAATAACTGGAACCACTCCTACTTCACAGGGTTGTTATAAGAATCAAATAATTTTAAAGTATTATTGGAAATGTAATCAAGAATTATAGCAATGTAGACAGAAAGAACAAAAAAGAGAAAGTGGATTCTGGACCAAGTCTGGTTCTACAGACAAGGTGAAAAAATGAGGCTCCCTTCCTTCCCTGCACAGGTGGAAAGCTATGGGTGTAGAAGAGTACACACACTGTTACTTGTGATCATTGGGTTGGTTAGTTTCACTGAACTGGTTTTTATTTCATTCTCAATTTGGTACAAGAGAGATTTGGGAGGGGAGAGAAAGGGAAAGATGGTTGATGTGATATAAAACAAAAGACATCAACAAGAAAGATAAAATTTGGAAATCTACAAAATGAAATGTAGTCTTGTCGTTAATAGCACTAAATTTGGCCACCTAGATATGTCTAACACTTGTATCTGACAGGTTTAGATGGAGAGTTAAGACCCTTATTACATGCCAGGCATGACAATATAATTCCAAGAATTTGGGATGTTTGTTATGGGGGAGGATTGTTTTGCCTAGGAGGCACTATTAATGCCAGGCAGGAAGGCCCTGGCAGGTGTCAGGAGGGAAACCCAGACTCACCCACGTGTGGAGTAGTTCGGGCAAACAAGTATTTTGCTATATTGCTTTTTTTCTTTTTTGGAGGGCAATTGGGATTAAGTGACTTGCCCAGGGTCACACGGCTAGTTTTTTGTGTTAAGTGTCTGAGGCTGTGTTTGAACTCAGGTCCTCCTGACTCCAGGGCCAGTGCTCCATTCACTGCACCACCTCGCAGCCCCAAAAAGGCTGATTTTTTTCCTGTTTGTTTGTTTGTTTTTTATCTTTTTGGAGGGGGAAAGGCAGGGCAATTGTATTGTATTTTGAGGGGGAAGCGTTTTCACATAGATCAGTGGTGTCAAAGAGAAATTGGTCCAACCGGCCACATACCAAAATCACAATGATCTATGTCGTGTTGCAGTTTCATTTATTTTGTTAAATATTTCCCAATTTCATTTGATTTTGGTTTGGGCTGCCATTAGGAGCCCCTGGCCTTGAGTTTGACATCTCTGATGTAGATGACATCCCTCCTCAAGAAACCAAGGCTTAGTCCATAACACTGAAGAGATTCTCCTAGGATTTACAAGCTTATCACTGGTAAACACATAGGCCACCACGTTCTTCAGAGCCGCAAACATGATGGCTACCACCACAGCAAAAACTCCTGGGAAAGACAGAAGAATGGAACTTTTAGACATTGGAGTGTGATAAAGGCTTGGGGGATATAATCAATGAAAAAATCTAACAGTTCCAAGAACTGATTCACGGGACACCAGCAAGGGAAAAGACTTTAGGATTAGTGGGTCTGCCCTTCACTCACAGGGCAAGAGTCCCTTCTCCGACCCTGCTGAGAGAGATGACCCTCTGGCTTTTGCCTGTTATTCAAGAAATGGCAGCCCACTCCACTGTTAGAGATATCCTGGCAGAAATGCCATATGATGCAAAGTCTGCTTCCACATTTCCCGGTCCTTGTTCTGCTCTCTGAAGCAACAATCACTTTGTGAGACCACCTTTGATGTGATGGCCCTTTGAGTAGGTCTGGACAGTTCCCACGATCATTCTTGGCTTATCTATAAAAGAAGAGGTAAATACATGATGGGTTAGGAATGTAAGAGAACATGACAGTGACACAACAGAATGGACTGGGAAGATCTCTATGAACTGATACAAAGTGAAGTGAGCAGAACCAGGAGAACATTTCCTACCATGACAGCAACAGAAAAACTTTGAAAGACTTTGGAACTCTGATCAAAGCAATGATAAGCCACGAGTCCAGAGGACTGAAGATGAAACACGCAGCCCAACTGCTGCCAAAGAGGTGATAGTTTTAAAATGCAGAGTGAGACATACAGATCTGGACATGATCAGCCAGTGTGGGAATCTGTTTTTACTAGACTCTGACTTTTTGTCCAAATGGTTTTGTTTTTCATCTTTTTTATTGTTCAGAGGTGGGGTTAGGGAGTGAAGAAGAACAGGTGTAAGGGAAAGATAAAATCTGTAGAAATAAATAAATAGAAATATGAAGAACAGACTGAATTGGGGAAGATGGCAACGCTAGGGTATTTTGTGAGTAAAATTCACTTTTTCCCTAAAAAAAAAAAAGAAGAGTTTTAGATTTACCCCAGCTCAGTTTTATGTCATTGGTCCCAACCCATGGTTCCAAGGCACAGAATTCTTTCTGAAGCCTGAGTTAGTCATGCAGTGTATGGGGCATCCCTCCAACTCTGGGGCAAAGCCCGTCTTCTAGGTATGGCTTCCATGTCTTTATCCAAGCCTTTGTAGAAAAAGACTTCTCTAATGATTTCTCATTTTAGTAATTGGAAGTTTCACAATGTGACTTAATTATTCTCATCCCTTCAAAACAAAGAGGCTTGTAAAAGGGGCTGATTCAATAACCACCAGGAGAGGCTGATGGGCAAACTAGGATTGATAAGAGACAGTCAGAGGGCTCAGAATCCATAAGAATTCAACGCCTTTATAATTTACACAGAGCACATTACACAAAGTGGGTACTCGATGATGCTAGGAAGATGAATAAATGAATCTCACCTGATTTCTCAAAGCATTAAGCCAAGTGATATTCAGGGGGCATAGTCCTAAAAGGGTATAGGAGAAGCCTTTAAAGAAAGTCGTCTCAAAGTTCAGAGCCATGGTGAGACTCCACCCATGATTTCGACAGTAACACAGCTAACAAATTACAATCTGATATGAAGAAAACAGTGCTAAGCCTTTATGTGAACTTGTTGCATCAGAAAAATTGGAGACATTCCGGAGACTAAAAGTAAGTTATAGTTGAGAACTGAGTCTTTTGAAAGATTATGGATATAATTCTCCTCTCAGCGCACCTTCTCTTTGTGTCCTGTACATATCTACAGCCCTGTGCCTCTTAAATCCAATTCATTTTTATATCATGGCGTCACCTCCCTGAAATCATGATCTTCCTCGAGAATGAAGTGAAAACAGTAACAACCACAACTTATCTGTATGTGTTGTGTACAAATACTTCCCCCCATCCTCACCCACACCCCCAGCCCCATTAAGCTTCTATAGGGCAGGGGCTGTTTTATTTTTTGTTTTGTAGCCCCAGGACTTATAGAATAGTGCCTGGCACAGAGTAGAAGCTCAAGAAACACTTTCGTTAGTGAAGATATCCTTCTAACTGCCAGTCTGCCATCATTTTCCAGTGCTGTAGAGTGGTGGCCTCCCAGCCCTCAGAACCGGAGCTCACCACGCTTGCACGCACAAATAAAAATGTCTCCTCTCCATACTTTTTCTTCAAGTACATTAGGTGGGTTTGGGGACAGTGGTTTTGTTCGACCAACCCGTGCAGACACCCTTTTCTTTCTGCTTGGTCTCCCCATGCTTTTTCCTCTTCGGCCCATCGGAGCTGCCTGACTTCTTCTCACAGAGTTTGGGTAAGATGGGAGACACCTACTCAACTCCTGAAGAGACAGAAACATAGTCAAGCCCTGGTAGTCTGGCCTGTCCTCAGGCCCAGGAGCCCTGGGCCTTGTCTTCTGACCCACTTAGTCCTCAGGCGTTCCTACCAGCCCCTAGCTGAGCTGCCTGAGTGGGCCCTGTCCCTCTCAATTAGAGGCTGAGCTCCTTGAGAGCAGACAGAGCTTTCTCTCCATCCTCAGCCCTTAGCTTGGCACACAGTGAGGGCTTAATACCTTTTCATTCATCCAGTTTGCAGGAAGTGTGATTTCTGAACAAGTTTGTATGAACAGGCCCTGTCATGAAGTACTTTAGGGCATTTTCTTACTTTCCTTTAACCACAATGATTTCAGCTACTTTCTTAACATAAGGGACTTATACATGACAAAAACTTCTCTTATTAATTCTCACGTAAAATATGTATATTCATTGGCAGGAGCAAGAACTAAAGTTAATAATAGTTAAGAAAGTCAAAAGGTTGTTTTTCCCCCTTTTGGAATCAATTCCACAAAGAATTATCAAACACTCTCTGTGCTGCAAGGTATACTGGGTTGTGTGGATAAAACTTTTTTTGAAAAGGTCTCTATTGGGGTGGCTAGGTGGCACAGTGAATAGAGAGCACCGGCCCTGGAGTCAGGAGGACCTGAGTTCAAATGTGGTCTCAGACATTTAACACTTACTAGCTGTGTGACCTTGGGCAAGTCACTTAACCCCAATTGCCCTGCCTTCCCCCCCTCCAAAAAGCCAAAAAAAAGGAAGGAAGGAAGGAAGGAAGAAAGAAAGAAAGAAAGAAAGGAAGGAAGGAAGGAAGAAAGAAAGAAAGAGAGAAAAGGTCCCTGTCCCTAATTCATTATTTGTGGAATTATGAACTGATCCAACCATTTTGGAGAGCAACCTGGAATTATTCCCAAAAAGTTATTCAACTACCTATACCTTTTGACTCAGTGATACCACTAGTAGCTCTATTTCTAAAGATAATTAGGGAAAAAGGAAAAGAACCTACACATTCTAAAATGTTTATAGCAGATCTCTTTGTGGTGGCAAAAAAACAAAAACAAAACTGGAAACTGCAGGGAGACCCATCCATTGGGCAAGTTGCAGTATATGATTGTGATGGAACACAACCATGCTATAAGAAATGACGAGCTCAGTGATATTAAAAATGTCCTGGATAGAGTTACACAAAATAATTAAGAGCAAACTGAGCAGAACCAAGAGAACACTGTATACAGTGACAACATTGTTTTAAGAGCGACTTTGAGAGAACGTCATTTTGACTCTTATAAATACCCAAATTAACTCTAAAGGACACATGAAGAAAGACGCCATCTGCATCCAGAGAAGGAGCTGATAAATACGGGCCTGGATAGAAGCGTTTTTCACGTATCTACGTATTTGTGTCTAACGATGGCCATCTCTGGGGCAGGCGGCGGGGGAGAGGGAAAGGAAAAAAGGGGAAAAAAGAATCTACGCGATAGTTTTGTTGTATATTTGAAAGGAATAGCAAGGTGTGCATGGTGGATTTGTAGTTTCATGTGCAATCATCCTTCTATTTTACTGTGTAATGGAAATGCTTGTTTTATTCCATAAATCAAAAATAAAATAAAATAAAATAAATTTTTAAAAAGAAAAGATTCCTGTACTTGAGGACCCACCCTTCTGCGGGATTTAGTATTAGCTCTGAAAATCTGAACCTTAAAGGGACCACTCGCCTGGAGCTGAAAGGGACAGTAGAGACCATTTAATAAATATTTACAATGGCTATTCACTCAGGGCCTATGAAATGACAATGTGAAACTACTTTAAATTTGGGGGAAGAAATCACTAAGCTTATAATTAGCTATCAGCACGGAGAAGACAATTCAGAATAAGTCCAACTAGACTCAAGATATTTCAGAAATCAAAGAATTAAACATTAAGGTTATGATTTTAGACACATACAGAAGGTAGAAAGAAGTACAATAATAATTATGCCAGTTAAAAAGGGAAGACAAATTCCTAAATAAATAGGGACTATCATGCCTCCAGGGCTTAGCACATAGTAGGCCCTTAATAAATGTTTATTGATCATGAGACAAGATTGATGTATTTGCAGCTATAAAAATAAAAACGTGAGCACTAAAATGTAATGAAAATAAGTATCAAGAGGAAACAATAGAATGGAGAGAAAAATCTGTGAGAGGAATAACTGAAAAATCTTTACTATTCAGCATGTATAAGCCGCTTATAGAAATACATAAGAACAATACCTGGATTTCACTCCATTCAAAGTCAAAGGAAAGTGAGTCTCATACAAGGAAATACAGGTAGTGGACCTGTATTCATACAAACCGTGCAAAAATATACAGTCTCTCTAGAAATCAGATAAATAAAAATTTAATTAGCTTTAAGGTACTATCATACACGTATTAAAAAAATCAAAAAAGCCTGGATTGTCACCATCAGCAGGAAGACAGAAAAAGATGCACATAGACATTGCCAAGGGAATTGTAAATTGATTTCTGAAGACTCAACCAACAAGCATTTATTAAACTCCTACTGTGTTCTAGGCTCCAGGAACATAAAGACAAAAATTTATCTCTGCTCACCAGGAGATTACATTCTATTTGGGGAAATTATATAGGATCATAGTCTAGAGATGGAAGAGACCAGGAGTCTTTAAATGTAAGTATGTACGAGAAATGTACAAAATAAAAGCAAAGTGATTTGGGAAGTGGGGCATGGAGCAGTCATTCAGTGTGGACAAGGGAAACCTTCTAATTCACACTGTTGTGACTCAGATTGGGGGCATGTTCAGATCAACCAACATGGAGGAACCCATATGGAAAATGGTAAAGACTTGTTTCTAGGAGAATTTTGTGTTTCCCTGCCATAGGATGAGAACGGACTCTTTGGGCTGTATTTTTAAAACTACCAGACTCATGATCTTTTCCTGGTGGCATCGAAGCAGAGAAGGTCAGGGAAGGTCCTATTTACCTGCCACATGGTCACTGTGTACTGAGCTGGGTAGGGAGGAAGGACTACTTTTCCCTTCTCCCTTCAGGCTCTGTAGCGCCAAGAAGCAGGCCTGGGATTTTAGTTTATTTGTCTTTTTCGGTTCTAATTATAACAGGTAGAGGCCCTGGACCTGGGATCTTGGGCCATGACCTTGGAGTCAGGATTCCAGGTCAGCTGTCCTGACATCTCAATAGGGGTGGCTCAATATAGGCTCAAAAGGGTTTAGGACATCAAACTTGGTGGGACTAACGCTATATAGAAAACAAACTAAATTGTGAACCTAATCCAGCGGTGGGGAACCACATGTGGCCCTCTAGGTCCTCAAGTGAGGCCCTTTGATTGAATCCAAACTTTACAGAATAAATACCCTTAATAAAACGTTTAAGTCCTAATCCATCTCCCCTCCACTGAGACAGATGGTATGGGGAGGAATTATAACCTGAGATATTAGGGGAAATATTTATGGGGTTTTTTTTTTGGCTATACCTTTGAAGTTAATATTTTCTCTGCAATAGCTAATCTATTAAATGGTTAAATGGGCCTGGGGAGCTGGGGACCCTGGTTGGTTGTTGTTCTTCATTCTCGACAAGGACCAAGATGACATCCCCGTGCTAGACTCAAATTTTAGTGTGTCCAACTGTGGCTGATCAGACCAATAGGAGCTTGGAATGCACAAATGTGAACATTTGGGGTGGATTCTCCAAATTTGCGTGTCCTATGTTTCCTTCGAGCTGTTTCAATTCTGCTTTGCTCATAGAGCACAGCACCTTCTCTGATGTGGTCACACCATGCTGGGTGGTCCTGTGCTAGGGTCTCCCATGTCACACAATCAGTTCCAAAGTTCTTAAGAGAGACCTTGAAAGTGTCCTTGTATCAATTACTTCTTCTGACCACTACCTGTGTGAGTTCTCCATAAAATAATCTTTTTTTGGCAAGTGTACGTTTTGCATTCAAATGATGTGGCCAGCTCATCAGTGTTCTACTCTCTGAAGCAGAGTTTGAATGGTTGGCAAGAGGGATTTATCCCCCATGAGTTCAAGGATGCCTCCATTGTCCATCTCTATAAAGGTAAAGGAAATAGATTGTCCTGTGACAATCGTGGGGGGGGTGGTCCTCTGGGGACCCTAAAATTGAGGGAATACAATTGGTAAGGGATCGAGTCAGTACCAGAGATGAACTTGGGGAGAGCTGAAATGTAACATATTTGGCCTTCTGGCAGTTGGGAGGCTAGGGTTGTCATGGTCATGCCTGAACACACTCTAGACAACTTCACAGAGAAGAAAAGAACCTACAGAATCCACCTGAAGAAGTGTAGGTGGGACGAGCCTTTGGAGTCAATGGGCCTTGCTACCTCCCTGTCCCAGCCCGGCTCATCTCAGAGATCTGGAGAAGGGCAGTCATCTAAGGTCAGAGCTTGTCAGGACCTCAAGGTGTCACTAGGGGGAGCCAGAGGACTAACAGATATGGTGGTGGGACATGGGACATAGCCTTTGGTCTTGGACTCCCCAGCCTTTGGCTCTGCGCCTCTGTCTATAGTTTCCCCCAATCGAATGTAATCTCCTGATAAGCAGCGATTAATTTTTGCCTCTGTATTCCTTGTGCCTAGAACATAGTAGGTGTTTAATAAATGCTTGTTAACTGAGTCTTTGGAACGAATGAGCCAATGGCAATGTCGACCTGTACCTTTTTCCATCTTCCTGCTGACGCTGAAGTTTAGGTGGCCTTTTCCGTGACTTTTGTGTGTTTTTATTAGGTGTGCTATAGTACTTAAAGTCACTTGAACTTTTATTTATGTTATTTCTAGAGAGGCTGTATATGAACATGTATATGTACATGTATGTGTATACGTATGTGTATGTGTATATGTATGTGTATGTGTATATGTACATGTATGTGTATACGTATGTGTATATGTATGTGTATGTGTATATGTACATGTACATGTGTATGCATATGTATGTATATGTGTGTGTATATGTATGTGTATGTGTATATGTACGTGTACGTGTATATGTATGTGTATTGTATATGTACGTGTATATGTATGTGTGTATGTATGTATATGTGTATATGCACATGTACATGTATATGTACATGTACACGTACATGTATGTGTATGTGTATGTGTGTATGTATATGTATATGTATGCACATACATATTTTGAGGCTATATATTTTTACACAAATGGCTTGTATGAATACACGTCACCTACCTGCCTTTCCTTATATGGGACTCACTTTCCTTGGACTATGAATGGAGCATTTTAATCAGTCCCATGCACAAGAAGTTTACCACTGACATGAAGAAAGACCCAGAAAAATCAAAATACTTATAGCAGCACTTTTTTTGTGGCAGCAAAGGCTCAGAAACAAAGTAGGTGCCCATGGACTGGGGAATGGCTAAATAAACTATGGAACATGAATGTAAACGAATACTGTTGTGCTGTAAGAAATGGTGTGTGTGATGAATACCGAGAAGCATGTGAAGATCTATACAAACTGATGCAGAATGAAGAAAATACTATAATAACTACAACAACATAAAGAGGAAGAACCATTAAAAAATAGGTGTGAATGTGGTTTGCCACCAAAGAGATGGAGAAAAGGGACCTTCCTCCCTTCTTTGCGGGGGTCCATTTTCTCTCCCTTTTTATCCTTTGTTACAAAGAATGCCTCATTGGATAGAGGAAGGGAACATTATAAATTTGGAAATGAAGATTTTTTTAAATCTAAAGAGAGGAATCACAATCCCCTAAGATTCTCTCCAAACTAAATAACTCTAGTACTTCCAATGGTAGTGGGAGCCAAAGGAATATGTTTATCCTCCAGGGAACTGTCCTTTTGGTGTAAATAAGAATGAAACATTAAGTATGTAGTGTGAGAAGAGAATAATGGCAACTCAACCGGTTAAGGAGCAAACAAATGAGCTTAGGCCTCCATTAACTTTGCCTTGTTGTTGTTCAGACATTTTTCAGTCATATCCAACTCTTCATGACCCCATTTGGGGTTTTCTTGGCAAAGATACTGGAGTGGTTTGCCATTTCCTTCTCTAGTTCATTTTACAGATGAGGAAACTGAGGCACATAGGGTTGAGTGACTTGCCCAGGGTCACACAGCTAGTAAGTGTCTGAGTCCAGATTTGAACTCAGGAAGATGAGTCTTCCTGAGTCCAGGTCCAGCGCTCTATCTACTGTACCACTTAACTACCTTCACTTTGTATCCATGATACCAAATAATCAGCAACATAGTATCCTGGAAAGAGCATTGGACTTGGACTCCAGCTCGATTCTTGACTTCCTCACTTAGGAGCCATCTGGCCATGGGGAAGTCACTGACCCTGCCTGAGGCTCACTTCCTCATCTATAAAAATGAGGGAACTAGTATTCAAAATGTCTATCTTACAGGGTTGTTCTGAGGATCATAAAGACCATAAGTGCAAAGAACCACATAAATGTTCTCATTAAATGAAGTGAAGAGTTGTTGCTTTGGTACTTGAGCTGTCTATCTAGGTACCAAAGAAAAGGAAGAGTTAAAACCAGGGGCAGCAGAGCCAAAACAATTTGCATGATGACATTAGCAACTTGAAAAAAACATAACGCTTCAAGACTTCAGAATGCTGACAAATGCCATAATAATTATGGAGTCAAAGTCAAGCATGATTTCTGTCTCTTGAGAGAGGTGCAAAATGAGGCAATACATTTTTTTGGATATGATTAATCTATCAATATGTTTTACTTGGCTATGCTTATTTCAAAGATTCAAGTACCAATGAACCACAGTTAGGATGCCACAAAACCTAGCCACTTCTAGTAAATGAGAGAAGAGCTTGGAATATAATATTCAAAAAAGTAAACTATATGGACTTACAACCAAGAATGACCTAACCTACAAAACTCAGTATAATCCTACAGAGGCAAAAATGAATCTTTAAAGGAACAGAGGGATTTGAAGCATTTCTCATGAAAAAGTTGAGTAGGTACCTACTTTGAGATGCAAGCATAAGAATCAAGAGAAACCTAGAAAAGTAAATATATTTGAATAATTGGAAGGAGCCAAACTAGGATACAGTGTCAACAACTTAATAGGGAGAAAAAAAAACCAACTGCTTCCATAATCTTAATATTTTCAAAGGGTACTAATGGAGTTAAATAAGAAAACAGAGGTCCCGGTGGGGGGTAGATTAAAATATATTATTGTGGAAATTATTGAGGTAGCTGGTGGAACTTGCAAGTCTCATAACTGAGGTGCATAAAAAGAAAAGTAAACAAACATGTAGAAAGAGACGGGAAAAGCAGGTATCAAATGACCCTCACTCTGGTTTACACTGGACAAAGGAAGACTGAACACACACACAGAGTTTGATGTAGAAATAAACATATCATACTCAGCAAAGGAGTAAGTGGAGATGGGGGAAGGAGAAAAGGAAAGGTAACACCAGGGAGGAAATAGTGGTAAGCAAAATAAGCTTCCTAATCTTGAAAGGAGGAATAAAAAAGAAAAAAGAAAAGACTTGGAATCTAAGGGATTGTGGTATATGATTGTAATGGACTATTATTGTGGCACAAGAAATTATGAAAGAGATGACTTTAGAGCAGTGGTTCTCAACCTTCCTAATGCCCTGACCCTTTGATACTTGCATGTGGGCGTATCTGCATGTGGGCGGACTTGCCTGGAGACGGATAGAGGAGCAGTGTCTCGGTTCCTAAGACCATCAGAAATATGTGTTTTCTGATGGTCTTAGGTGACCCCTGTGACCCCTGTGAAAGGGTCATTCAACCCCCAAAGGGGTTGCAACCCACAGGTTGAGAACCACTGCTTTAGAGAATCCTGGTAAGTAAGAACTAATATAGAATGAACCAGAACACAGACACAAACACCCATGGAGATTTAACATAAGGTAGAAGGAAGCAGAGGCAGAATTTATATTTCTTTAAGGCTCTAGAGACATATTGATTTGCTTAGCTGTCAAGAGATGCATATTTTGGATTGTGGACTGACATGAGGGAAGGGTTCCAACTTCAAAGGTCTACCACTCAATTCACACCATAAGCATGCTGGGAACAACTAACTGAATAAAAGCATCCCATTCCTGAGAGCTCTCAGAAGACCAACCTGGAGAAGAGAAGGGAAGCTTGGCTCCAAGGTTCATTTCTCATGGTTGGAGTTCTCTTTCTCTATCTAGATGAAAGGAGAGTGTGTATAGTCTATGCCTTTGAACTCAGAAATTCTCATCGGGGAATCATGCAAAAGTCCCCCAAGCGGCAAATCTTTAATGGTCACTGTCACTACAGACTCAAATTTCAGGGAGTTTTGTCCTGCAAAACGTGAACCTCAAATAAAGTACTGGCCCTAAGGTGGTGCTGGATGCCTCAGTCACACGACCCAAATGACCAAGGCTAAATCATGGGCACAAATGGCAGAGAAACCAGTATACTTTTCTGAGTGTTCTTTTTTTCATTAGTATAACTGTCCTAGCCTATCCTAAAAGCTGACCAAGATTCCTAAGTGCTAAAGGCAAGAGAAGATTAAGCTCTAAAAGCAATGCACTGGTACGTTTGGATCCTTGCTTATTCATCCTTAACTGTTACTCAATTCAACTCACATTTATTAACTGCCAACTATGGGCAAGTTCCAGCATTGGACTCTGGAGATACAAAGACCAAAATGGCAGCACCTTCCCTCCAGGAGCTCCTGTTGTATATGGACACTGGCTTCATTGATCCCCTTTTCCACATGTGCTATTTCAGAGTACCCTCTCCTCCTGGATATGCTCTTTTCTTTGGCTCCTCCCTGGTTCTCCTCTGGCCTGTTGGACCTTTCCTGCTCAGCATCCTTCATTTATATTCTCCTCCCTTAATGGGGTGTCTTTCTCCCAAGGTTCTATTCTGGGCCCTCTTCTCTTCCCTTTACCATCTCTCACGGTGATTTCATCACCTCTTATATGGGAACATCATTCAAGATCAGCACTTAATACAGTACTTAGCACACAGTAGACACTTAATGAACAATATGTCATTCTCAAAGAGAACCGAAATGACATCACTATGCTAGAGTTGAGCTTCAGTGTGTCTGATTATGGCTGATCAGACCAACACAAGCTCAGAATGCTCTACCACAAGTCAGGCACAAATAGTCCACGTGAGCATTTGGGGTGGATTCTCTAATTTCGTGCATCTCACATTTCTTTTGAGCTGCCTTAATTCTGCTTTGCTCATAGAGGACAGCATCTCTGAAAAGGGCAAGCCATACTGGGCAGTCCTGTGCCAGGTCTTCCATGTCACCCAAACAATCCCAAAATGTGGTCGCCAGCTCTTGGAACTTAGGTAAGCATGCTCTTTTGGTTCTAATAAATTCCTTTACCCAAAGGCAGGAGAGAATTGATATAGCAGATACGAAAGCAATAGCAGGTCCAAGTACTCCCTGACCTGGGTCCAGGTGGGGAGGTGGTAAAGATTCAAGGCCTCCCTTCATACCCAGGGGCTTAACCACATGCCACCCACCTCACTTCAGTGTAGCCACAGAGACAAGAACAAAGTAAATGCACATTCACTGCTGTCTCAGCAGCCACATCTAAAGTTCCCTGCTTCCTTACACTCAGTCATAGAACGCCTGAGCCATGTTCCAAAGTTGAAAGCAAGGTACCCCATTACTCATGCCCAGGACAGAATCGTTAAATATCCATGTTGGGGATTCAACCCAGTGCCTGGGTCCAGCTCCTAGAGATTATGCTCTCATTGGAGGTTCCCCAGTGTCCCCCAGAATATAAATACCCTTTTTTTTCCCCCTAGTGATTCTTGACCATTTTTTAAGCTGATAATTTTTGCCAGTCTACAGATCTACTAAGCAGACACTGTATGGAGTACTGAAGTCATAGAATATTAGTGTTGCTCAGTTGTGATCAACTCTTCATAATCCCATTTTGCAGTTTTCTTGGCAAAGATACTGAAGTGGCTTGCCATTTCCCTCTCCAGCTCATTTTATAGATGAGGAAACCAAGGTAAATCAGGGTGAAGTGACTTGGCCAAGGGTCCCAGCTAGCAAGTGTCTGAGGCTAGAATTGAACTCAAGAAGATGTCTTCCTTATTTCAACTCCAACAGCACCCTATCCACTGAGCCACCTAGCTATCCCAGAATATTACTATCCTTATGTTAATGTCTAACAAAAATAAGCTGGATTTTTTTCTTTGAGCTCTGGTCCTCAGATTTTTAAGTTGTTAGATTGATTTACCCCCGATCAGGCCCTCATCATCTCTTGCAGTAGACTTCTAACTAGTTTCCCTGCCTGAAACCTCTCTCCCCACTCCAATACATCTTCCATTCAACTGCCAAAGTGATTCTTAAAGTATTGGTCTGACCATGTTCCAGCAGTTCCATGTTACCTCTGGAGGTCAGTTATAATCTCCCATTTGGCATCTGAAGCTCTTCATAACCTGCCTTAAATCCTCTCCATGCACCCTGTAATCTGGCTCTGCTGGCCTGTGTTTGCCCCTGACTGTTCTTCACCTCTCAGCTAGACCTCTCGGGTTTACCTGGCTTCCTTCAAGATTCCTCTTAAATTCTACCATTCACAGCCGATCTTTCCCAGGCCTCCTCCATGCTGATGCATCCCCTCTTAGAATACCTTTCATCTTCTCGGTAAATATCTTAGAAGTATCTGGTTATTTATGTTACCTCCTTCATTAGAATGGTTGTTCCTTGAAGGCAGGAATTTGGGGAGTGGGGTTGCCTTTTTAAAAAATTTCTCTGACTTTAGCAGAGCACACACAATAGGCAATTCATAATCCCGTGTTGACCAACTTGCTGAAAGAGAACATACTTTTGGAAGATCCCCAGTGAAGATGACTTTCTTTTGAAAATTGACTAACAACTTCAGTGTTTAGAGACAGGGACTAGACCTGTGATTTTATTTTGTTTCTTTGTTTTGTTCTGTTTATTTATGCAAAAACTCCTTTGTAGGGAAACTTCTACTTTTCTCTGTAACTTCATTTCTTAGAGACCTCCCCAGAGAGTGTGTCCAGGGTCACACAGTATATGTCTGAAGCGACACTTGAACACAAGTCTTCTTGGCTTTGAGGCTAGTCCTCTGTTAGTCAGCACTTGCTTATTTTGGGGTCATCCTGAAAAAAAACAAAACACTCCCACTTCTGAAACATACTGATTGTGTGACTCTGGTCAAGTCATTTAACTTCTAGGAAGGCTGCAGGACATGTGTGGATTGAAATTGGTAGAGTAAATTTCCTTACTTGGAAAATATTTACTTATTCCCTATGGGATAAAACCCAAACCTGGACCTAAACCACCCCTGTTTGTGTACCAAGGATGGTTACTCACCTCAGCCTTCACACCCTCTTCTTCCTGCTAGCCTTTCCTCTTATCATTCCCATTTTTAAGCCTTCCACACCAACTATGCTTGCTGTTTCCACCCCTGCCATACTGACTGGGTCATTCCAACCTCTATGTCTCTTGTGCCAAATGATTGACTTAACCTCTGTTCTCCAATCAGTGTTACTCAGTTTGGTTTAGTGGGATTCCACAGGGAGTAGTGAATACTCTTATTGTACTTGTCTATTGACATACATTTAGTAACACAAAGTCAGTTTAAGTTAGTCAGTCTAAACACTAATGCTAGCATACATTTTGCATATCTTGCATTTAAGGATTATTAGATAAGATTAGGCAGGTTCTTCCTTATACTCTTAGACAGTTCTATACTTTAGGCCCCAGAGCTTTGCTGTAAGTTCACCACAGGAAGTTAACTAGAGACTCCCCACCACCGATTTTGTTTTGTATAGTCATAGCCACCAAGGCCAGGCATGGTGGAGATGGCCTAATGACATGGAAAGCCCCCTGGTTTATTTTCATCCCTCTGTTTTGCATCATCTCCTCTCTTGCCCAACATGAGGAAATGGACATGAACACTTGACCAGTGGCTAACCCTTGCCTTGCCCATCCTATGACCAACATCCTGTGATCATCAGTCCTGTCCATTTAGGGCTTGCTACTGGCCATGAGCTCCTCAACCCTAGGCTGATCTGTAGGTTCTCTTGGAAGGTCAAGATATGGGTCTGTTGACCAATGGAATTCTTTTTTTTCTGTATTGTCTTGTCAAATGTTATAAAGTCAAGGCCCTGGAGATAGAGGGCTTCTCAGATTGTGAGGAAGATCTGAGGTCCCATTCATTGAAGGGGACCAAGGCCCTTAAATAAATGGTTATTGGCTCAGAGTTCTGCCTCAGTTTCTTTTATTGTAGATGGGAGAGTTTTGGGCCCCACACTCTGCAGTATTGTCTCCTCCCTTGCTCCAGGTCTAGCCCTCAACAGCAAAATCCAGCTCAAAAACTCACCTTGAGACACCACTCTTCTCTCATGAAACCACCGACCCATTGCTTTCAGTTTTTTGTTTTCTTTTGTTTTTCTGCCCCTCAGGGACTAGTCTATGACTCTACCTACAGTGTGTACTTAAAACGTGAAAAAGCCAACTCAGTGATAACGTGAAGGGAAAAGAAAGGTTTATTGAGAGAGAAGGGTTTTGAAAATGGATTTTGAAGATTTCCACAAGCCCTTCAAAATGCATGGGTTTATACTTTCTGAAAAACAAAAACAGCAAGCTACCACATTAGCAGAGTATAACATACAAACAGTAACAGAAGTTCTTCTCCAAGTCATTGACGGATGAGTTAACAAGAGAACCTTTCAGAGGAAGGGATGGGACCAGGCCCCCTCTCCAGCTCAGCTCCTTTCTTCAGGCAGGCAATAGGTACTTGCCCTGTCAATTCTCAAAGGACATCCATAGGTACAGCAGAGTTGGATTTAGAGCTGGAAGGACCTCTGAGGCTGGCCTCTCCATTTTACAGATGAGGAAACTGAGACCCAGAGAGGTCTCCTGAGAGAGGTAACACAATTCGTTCAATGTCCCATGGGCAGTTGTAACAGTGAGTGCCAGAGCCAGAGATTCAAACTCTGGTCTTCTTGATTTCAGGACCAGAGTCCTTTCCGCTGTTTTCCACAAAGCTGGTCCTTTTAGCTGGCGGCTAACTACTACCACCTTTGGGGGAAAGGGGAAGGAGATTTACCACGGGATTCCTTCATTGGCTCAAATGTGAAATGGGAGTCATTTTCCATCAGTCGCTTGACACATGGCTATGTTCCCAAATAGAGCCGCACCAAAATGCCCACTACCAAGATTAAAACAGCTGCCAGAAGTGCTAGCACCCTCCGGAGGACCAAGTCTTTCAAAGACAAAGCCTTGTTTTTTGAATGAGGCCTAGAAAGGGGCTCCTCAGGCTTCACTGGCTGTTCTGCCGGGCTCTCCTCTTTGCTGACCACATCGGCGTCTCCCAGTAAAACACCATCAGCCTGATGTTCCGAGTCCACTACGAGAAAAAGGAATGTAGTCATTCTAACGAGGGAGCAAAGAACTCTCTTCCAAACAAATTATAAAAGAATCATCAATCTAGAACAAACCTCGGAGGACAGCCAGTTCAAGTCTCCCATTTTACAGAAGAGGAAACCGAGGCCCAGTGATCTGCCCTATTATTTGTGATATTATTCTCCACATTTTACAGATGAGGGGAAGATGAGGCAGACAGAGATTAAGTGACTAGCTCAGGGTCACACAACCAGTAAGTAGTGGCTAGTAAATTAAGTAATCCATAAAATTTGTACACGTGGAGATAGCTAGGTGGTACAGTGGGTAGAGTGGAGTCAGGAAGACTCATCTTCCTAAGTTCAAATCTAGCCTTGGTCACTTACTGGCTGTGTGACCCTGGGTAAGTCACTTCACCCCATTTGCCTCAGTTTCCTCAACTATAAAATGAGCTGGAGAAAAAAATGACAAAGAATTATCTTTGCCAAGAAAACCCCAAATGGGGTCACGGAGAGTCTGACAGGACTGGAAAATGAATGAACAACAGGAGGGACTAAAGGAGAGACAGGATTGAAGCATCTTGGGCTTGGAGTGCTACCCAATGGTTTAAGCAGAGATTGCATTCTGAATATTCCGGGTTCTAGATCTTGCCTTTCCATTCTGGGTGCCCAGGAAAGGCAGGCATTCTTATGGGGAAGAGAAGGTTTATAGTCCAGGGGTGGGGAACCCGCCCAGGAAAGGCAGGCATTCTTATGGGGAAGAGAAGGTTTATAGTCCAGGGGTGGGGAACCTGTGGCCTCCTAGGTCCTCCTTGGCCTTTGACTGAGGCCAAGTTTTACAGAACAAATCCTTTTATTATGGGGATTTGTTTTGGGAAGTCTGTATTCATTCACATGGCTGCACTTGAGGACTTAGAGGGCCACATGTGGCCTCAAGGGCTCAGGTTTCCCTCCCTGGCTGCTACCTTATATTTTACTTATTTATACTGTTTATGTTGTGCTGTCCCTCCTCCTCAGCAGAACATAAGCCCATCAGAGTGCAGGAATACCTACCATGGGCCAGCATCCAAGCTTGAGAAGTGTCAGTGCCCAAGGTCCTCTCAGCTTAGTAAGGGGCAGAGGCAGGTTTTGAATCTAGGCTTTCTTCACTTAAAGCCCACCCCATGCCATGACTAACAGTTACAGACCCTCTAATGGGTAATTTACTGCCACAGAACAAGTCGAGTTCCACAAACAAGAAGGTCTGGACAGGCCAGTTCAGCAGGAAGGGATGATGAGTCATACCTGCTGAAATAGGGCCCTGATATATGACCCGATCCTGGTGGTTCTGAGCCTTGGTTGCTTGACCCTTCAACTTGGCACGCACTCGAGCCTGGAAAAGGAAAGTCAGAACCAAACCCTGACCATTATCAGCAAGAATTTTCCGAGAAGGTTTTCACTGCTCACTTGACTCAGGGAAAGCCAGCTTTGTAGCCCCTTCCCTCTGCTTCTCAGCTGTCGGTCATTTCCCTGGAGCTGGTCAGGTTTGAGGCAGGGATACAGACCTGGGCCTGCTATCAGAGGATCCAGCAAGTCATCCTCCCTCCCCAGGCTGAATTTTGTGTCCTCTGAGACCCATGCAAACTCAAAATCTATGCTCCTAAAATCTATGCTCTTCCACAAAGTTTGGAACAGAAGGAATAAAAAGAAAATCAGGATGGGTTCTCTATTCTGTTAAGGGCACCCTTATCCTTCCAGCTTCCCGGATCTGCTGCTGCAGAACCATTCTTGACTCCTCACTCTCTCTTAGCTCCTTGTAGTTAATCATTTGCCACATCCTGTCATTTCTGCCTCCTTGGCTCTATAGCAACTGTCCCCTCTTCTCCACCTACACAGCCCTTTCTCTCCTGCCTCAATCACTTCAGCAATGCCTTCCTTGGTCTCTTCCCTTTCTAGTCCATCCTCTGCACTTGGAGGTGTCATGCACCGCACAAACCAGAACCAGAAGAAAATGGAATTGGGAAACATTTAACAAAAGAAATACAAGCACAATGGAACATAGATAATGTTAATGTGTGGTTTTCTAAATTAGTCCACAGCCTTCAGGGATCTTTATCTAAGGCTTAGTGCCCCCCCATTCCTTTTTGAGTTTGATGCCACTGGTCAGGTGAGATCTCTTATATCTTCTAATTTTAAATCTAGAATCTAGCTTTTCTCCCTCCTGGGCCTCAGTTTCCTTATCCGTGGAGTCAGGGGGTTGGACCAGATAGCCTCTGAAGGTCCCTTTCCAAATCTAAATCTATGATATGTGATTTTTCCCAGACTTCGGTATCTTTAGCTGTAAAATGTAAGGGTTAAACAAGAAAGCTTCTAAGGCCCCTTTCTAGGCCTAAACTGATGCTCTGTGATCTCCCCTCTCTAGATCTCAGTTTACTCATCTGTAAAATGGAAGGATTGAATGTTGGAAGGGGTTAGATGGCTTCAAAAGGTCCTTTTCAATTTGTGATTTTAAAGTCTCTGATCTTTCCCCAAAGTTTAGATGGTGGAGATAAAGAAAAGGGATCAGGAGAGATTCATCAAAAATTGCTCATTCCTACCTTGAATTTTACCATGTCACTCACCCTAATCAAACATGCTAAACTGGAAGGAAGGAGGAACAGCAGGAGGACTATAACAGACCAGAGGCTTTGGACTGTTGGAAATGAGGGCAGATTGGTTCCCATGTCTCCTCCCAAAGCCAAGCTCTATTCTGCCACATTCTTGAGTTTCTCCTTTCCAGATCATCCCTAGCTGGTGCCCACCCCATGTTTTTCTAATCAATGGATAAACAAAGGCAGAGCAGCCCTAACCTGTCCATCTGGCTGTCTACACCTGCCTACATGCCAGTGAAAACAAGAGACAAGTCAATCCCAAAAGGAGAAGATGGATGAGGCAGAAAACCACTGCCTTGTTGACATTCTCCATGGGGAAGCGTTTGCTGGAATGAATCATAAGCAGGGTTACCTCTTCGCTGGCCTTTTCCCAGTTCAGGCGCAAGATGAAGCCCAGAAAGCAGATGGCTTGCAAGATGGAGCAAATGATGATGCCTGACCACAGACCTAGGAAGGGAAACATTAGCAATGAACAAATACAAGTCTCATTGATGGAAACCTACTCAACTCTGGGTCAATTTGTCCTCCAAGTGGCGGTGGGCCATGTGATGGAAGGGAGCTCAAAGCCAGATGCTGCCACTTAGGATACGCTATGAGGCCACAGGCAAGTCACTAAGACACTCCGGGTTGCAATTTGCTCACCTGGAAAAAGAAGATACTGGGCCTTCTATTTGGCCATCTATGGCCTCTGAGGTGCTTTCGGCTTAGATTTATAATTCTGTAGAGGGAGGGTTCAATTTAACAATTCGTTTAACTGTTATCAGCAGCCAGGGAGGCCCCAGGCACAGGATGGGAAGAGTATCAAGTAAAACAAGATGGGACCCTTGCACTTTAGTTGTATTCAGCCCTCCACCCAGGTCACATAGCCAGCATTTATGCAGGGCTTAAAGGTTAGAGGATGCTTTATCTATGGTATTTCAGTTAATCCTCACAACAACCCCGGAAATGGTGCTATAATTATCATCATTTTACAGATGAGGAAACTGTGGCTGAGAAAGGTTGAGTGACTTGTTCCTCAGCTGATGTCTAAGGCAGGTCTTCCTGACTCCAAGTCTGACCTGCAACCTTGCCATCTGCCCTGTCACTGCGCCCTGATTTTCCCTACTGGGAAGAAGCCTCTACTTCTGGAGGGGACTCCCAGAAACTGTATCCTCTCATGTACCCCTGGGAAGTGAATTCGCTGAGATTTGGAAGACCTGCCCTGGGGCTGAGCCATCTTGATCAGTGATCCAGTGAGTGTAAACTTTGCTAGCCCTCTGCAGCAGACTCGAGACTAGATCATGCTCCCTATTTTGTCTAATTGTCTACCAAGGCCACCCTGCCATCACCTCAGTCTCCCCATTTGCCACCTTTTCCTTAGATCGCAGTAATCAGATCAACACTGTTGTTGCTTGTGGAAAGGTCCTGACCACTGATGGTTGGGTCATCATTTCTCTGTGATTCTTATTTGGGATGAAAAATATTCTTCATCCTTAATTTAGTGAAAAGAAATAAACACAGAGATCTCTTAGGATAAGAACAGGACTTTATTCTCTTCCCGGGAGAAGAGGGCGGTCTTCCCCATGACTCATCATGGAGAAGAGGCAAGTTACAAAAGATAGTACTGAAATTTATAACCTAACTTAGTCAAGACCCCTCCCTGACTGTTTCCCCTCTCATTGGTTGAGAGGCATACTTCACCAAATATTTCCCCAACTGGGACAGCAAGGAAAGATAAGGGAGGGTCCCACCAAGGCGGGAAAACAGACAAAGGAACATAAAAGTGATTGACAGAAGCAATTTGAAAAGTTAACCACCCCAAATTGAGAAGTTTTCACTCATCCCATACAGTCCCCAGTTTTTTGTTTTTTTTTTACTCTGAAAACTTCTCGTGAAATGGCTCATCCTCCCAAGATGGGGTTTCCAAGAAAGACTCAGTCCTGATAAACGCCAGGTCCGAACTCTTGGGAAAGCTGACAGCATCTGATGTCGTCTTCAGATCCCTTGGCTCAGAGGAGGGGTAGTCTTCCGATGCCTAGAATTCACATACACCAGCCAGCATGGCCAACCAGACCTAACAGGGTTCTCAGAAACATGATTTGACATCAAGGGTACATATAAAGGTCCAGTTTTCCCAGCCATGCAAGACTAGGTCCAAACAGTGAAATTTAATAGTTCAGTTTTTCTTAGCCACTCAGGGGTAGGCTCAGGCAATACAATAAGGCTTTCTCACAATTTTACAAAGTTACATGCTTACATTAA
>CM053584.1:371605517-371653931 GCA_028627135.1 Pseudochirops cupreus
AGGACCCATGAGATTTGCTTACCTTTAGGGCTCTATGCATATAGTTTTCATGACTGTCTTCATCACCCCAGCCGGCTGGACTTTTGCCTCACTTTAACTCCTGTCTTCCCTCCTGTGCCTGTTCTTATCTAAGGAATGCATCTCTCTTCCGGATCTTCCCAACCCAGAAGCCAGGGCTCCCCACCAAGTCCAGAGACCACCAGAGAAAGCCCCAGAGGAGCCTGCCTCAAGACTGGAGTGGGGAACGGCTGCTTTCAGGGGAGGGCACACCCGGACACAAGCCCCCATTTTTTGGGACGAAAAATATTCTTCATCCTTAATTTAGTGAAAAGAAATAAACACAGAGATCTCTTAGGATAAGAACAGGACTTTACTCTCTTCCCCAGGAAAAGAGGGTGGTCTTCCCCATGACTCATCATGGAGAAGAGGCAAGTTACAAAAGATAGTACTGGAATTTACAACCTAACTTAGTCAAGACCCCTCCCTGACTGTTTCCCCTCTCATTGGTTGAGAGGCATACTTCACCAAATACTTCCCCAACTGGGACAGCAAGGAAAGATAAGGGGAGGGTCCCACCAAAGCGGGAAAACAGACAAAGGAACATAAAAGTGATTGACAGAAGCAATTTGAAAAGTTAACCACTCCAAATTGAGAAGTTTTCACTCATCCCATACATTCTTCAGACCCTTCCTTATTGTCCACATACACCATTATCTCCTTTCAGAATGAGTTAACAAATGAAAAATGTACATATTAAGCATCGTGTACAGAGTACTGTGCTAAGCTGGGGGTACCAACAGGAAAGAATGACATCCCTGTCCTCAAGGAGTTCCCATTCTAATGGGGTGACGTGGAAGGTTTCATTGACGATCAGAAAAGACCCAGGGTTCTTTGTAAATGGCATTTCCACTGATAAAGTCTTGCCGGTTTCCAATGTTGAGCCATTTGAAGAGGCCATGGACTTTGGTGATAAGAGCCCTTTCTGGGTCTTTGGTGGTTATGGCTGTTGCCCCTGCAGGAGCAGGTCTCAGTCTGCCTCTCTACAGGGACAGCTTCCCAGGATGATGGCTGCAGACAGCTAGCTGGAGGCCTGGTTATACCCAAGGCTCTTGGTTCAGAGGCCTGGGCTGTCTCCATCAGGATCTAAAGGGAGACGGTGGTCAAGGTGGTGGTGGTGGTGGTTTGGCTTACCTGACCCCTGCTGCTTCCTGTCTCTCCCCCAGGGTGCCCTGCTGCCTTACCCGGGTTAGCCGGCCTGCCCTGCATGTGGCAGATGGTAGCATGGCTGGGCCTTTCTCTACAGGAGTTACTTTCCAGAATGCTGGCTCTGATGGCTCAGTACAAAGTAGGACTGGTCATCTGGGGGTGGGGGGGTGGAGCAGGGTTCTCCCAATCCAAACTCTCCTGTGCCCACGTGACCCCTGGTGGCAGTTGGTCTGTAGTTGTTCCAAGGGAGAGAGGGGTGATAAGGAATGTAACCTCCTGGAGGGAAAGGACCCTCATTTTTTGTACTTATGTCCCTAGCATTGAGTCCAGTGCCTGGCATGTAGCAAGCTCTTAACAGATGTCCAGCTTCATAGGGGAGGTAAGACATGTTCCAGTAAGGCAGAGAGGTGACTCAGTGGATAGAATTCTGGGCCTGGAGTCAGGAAGACCTGAGTTCAAATCCGACCTCAGATACCTGCTAGCTGCATGACCTTGGACAAGTCACTTTAACCTGTTTGCCTCAGTCTCCCTCACCCATAAAAAGGGGACAGTAATAACACCTGCCTAACAGGGTTGTCGTGAAGACCAGATGAGACAATATTTGTGAACTGCTTTATAAATGCTGTCTGTCACTATTACAATCAAGTCTAAGACAAAACAGAAGGTAAGAAATGTAAGAGGGAAGACACCCAAAAGGAGCGCTCAGTCACTGGGTGGGCCACCACTCAGACTTCCTTAGGGGCAGCCAAGAAGAAGCCAGGCCAGCGGCCAGGCGGTGCTCCGATTTCAGCAAACACAGAGATGTTTTTGGCCTTGCTGGCCACGGTGTCTGCCAAAGGTTACCAACAGCAGGCCCAAGAAGGCGCCAGGCCAGAGGAGAGCCATGCTTCAGGGATAAACTATTGTGACAAGAACCAGCTACTGCTCCATTTTCCTAAAAAGGGTGGGTGGGGGTGGGAGTGAGGGAGGGGAGAGATCCAGTGGAGGCCTAACGGGGTAAGTAAGAGCAGGTGGGCTGGGCAGAGAGCCATGGGCCTGCAGACCTAAGCTTCCAGCTTCTCCACCTGAGGTTTCTAGAGTCATTCCCAAAGTATGGCGTCCCCCAAAGCTGTGTGACGGCTCCATTCTTTGTCTCTGGGCCCCTTGTCACCCAGCACCATTCCTGGTATGTAGTGGGCATCTAATAAATGCTTATTGATTAATCTTTGGACTTAAGGAAGAAATAGACAACCTGCATAAAGAAAACCTGCAAATCTCTTAAGTTTACAGACAGAACCCAGGGGATAGGAGTTAGGGAGGCCTGTGTCTGATGTTCACCTTAGGCATTTGCTAACACTTCAATCTTTGGACCTCTAGGAAGGCCCAGAGCTCACCTTCAGATCGTGACTTCCCCTACAATCAAGGCAAGGGCTGGGGGAATCCCAAAGCCAGACTGGGTTAATCACCCTGTGCTCTATAGACCACATGGCCCTCATCTGTGAAATGAAAGGCTGGAAGCTAATGACCTCCCTTTCTGCTCTGGGAGTGAATAGAGAACAGGACTCAGGGGAGGAAGAGCTGGGTGTGAATCCTGCCTGAGGCACTTACTAGCTGGGCAAGGCACCGCCCCTCACCTTCAGCTTCCTCATCTCTAAAATGGAGACAGTCAGAGCACCTGCCTCACAGAGTTAGTGTAAGAACAAGGGACCTCCCCATATATTCATTCATATATATATATATATACACACACATACACAATACATAGATACACATATGTGCATGGATATAGAAATACGCCTATATAAAACACTAACACTATATAATTATACATACATGTGTGCAAACAGGCATAGATTCACATACATGTATGTACAGACGTGCACGTGTTTGTATGTAATATCGGTGTACATAAACAAAAGCACTTATCTCTCAAGGTTGTTGTGAAGACCAAATGAATAAGAATTGTGGAACACCTGGTGCGCAGCGCCTGGCTCATAGAAAGTACCATGTAAATGTTGGCTAGTATTTCTATTTCTATAAACATATTCTATTTACATATAAACTTATGTATTATTAAATCTATAATATTACTATAGATTATATTATAATATATACTAACAGTATATATTATATGCTAATATAATATAATATGTACTAATATGTTGTAAAATATGTAAATAGGTATTTGTATATTTTATATTTACTTATACATCACACATATACATTTGTAATTTATGCTACATGTGAACATACAATTTATGGATCATGTATATAAATATCAATCAGACGTATCAGTAAAATGCCAACCACATGATATAATTATTATATATATAGACATATACATTTTAGACATTATAGATGTTATATACAGATATAATTATATGCATTCATATAATTATATACATATATGATTATATACACATCTGTTATATAATATAATAATATGCAATCCTAAATCAAATATTAATCATGCATGCACTTATGATAATGTATAATTATGGAAATATGAACAATAGCCAGAATTTATTTAGCACTTTCCATGTGTCAGGAACTAGGTGTATTGTACAATTATTATCTCATTTGATCCTCACAGCAACCTGGGAGGCAGATGCTATTATTACCCCTATTTTCCAGTGGAGGAAACTGAGGTAAAGTGACTTGCCCAGGGTCACACAGCTTGGAAGTGTCAGAGGCTAGATTTGAACTCAAGTCTTCCTGACTGCAGGTCTAGGGCTCTAACCACTGTGCCTCTACCTGCCTCCAATATTAGCTACTATTATTATTGTTCATGGTCCCTCCACTGACTCAGCTGAACGACTGACTTCTAACTGGTCTCCCAGGCTATATGGTGCAATGGAAAGAAGGTAGAATTTAGGGTCACTGACCCCGAGTTTGAGTTCTGGCTCTGTTGTTTAGTCCTTGTATGTCCTTGGGCAAATGACTTAATTTCTCTGGAACTTTGTTTCCTCATCTATAAATAATAGGGCCTGACTAGATAACCTTCATGATTCCTCTCAGCCCCAGAGGATCTGAGACGCTCCAGTCTCCAGTCCACTGTTCACCCCATTGCCCGGCCATGGTCCTACGTCACTCCCTGGTTTACAAAACCTAGAGGGGACTCTCATGGCTTGTCAAATGAAAGAGTCATTGAGTAGTCTGGCATTCAAGCTCTTTATTATCTAGCTCTCAGCTACCCTTCCAGGCTGATCATGCATAGAAAGGACCTCAGAGGTCATCCAGACTCTCTGGCAAGCAGGCATCCACCCTCTCTATCAAAGACCCCAGTGACGAGGAGCTACCTCCTGAGGGAGCCCATTCCTCAGCTTCCTACTTCAAAGGACCCCTGGGAGACCAGGAAAGCCTGAGTCAGAACGCTGCCTCCAGACACTATGTGTGTGCTCCTCACTCACCTCTCTGGGCCTCAGTTCCCCCATTTGCAAAATGTGGAAAGTTGCACTGAGGTCCCTTCAGCTGACGATTCCAGAGTCCCACCCCACCCTGCCCTGCCCTGACATTTCATGATGCAACCATCCTTTAGGTTGGCTCCTTTACTATTTGAATAACTCATAGCCTTTCATGAAAATATTATCGAATCTGAGAACATCCAGAGGAGAGGCTGGGATGAATCGGACTTTAGTTGACTCTAGATATCAGATGTTCTTTCCCCGGTTCTGGGGTGGAAGTGAGGACTGGTGAATATAAGCACAAGTTACGTCTCTATCAGCCCATTTACTGGGAGATGGACATACACCCTCTTTATCACCCCCATCACCCACATGCAGACTTATCCAGGACACGCCTGTGCTTTCCAGGGCTGTTATTGTAGGAAGAGGAGCTGTCCAGGTGCTGCTTCACCCAGTGTTTTTTATTAGCTCTGGCTGGCCCAGACCCTAAGAGCTCATATCTCCCACCCAATCCCATGAGTGTTCTAAGAATCTCCCTGGACCTCACCCTTATTATTTCACACTTTAGCTGTGAGATCTTTGAGATTGGGGATGATCTTTTGTCTTTCTTTGTATCCCCAGGGCTCAGCACAGTGCCTGGAACACAGCATGCTTAATAAATGTTTGTCGACTGACTGACCGACTGACTGAAGCTGGCCTTTGCCATCTCAGAACGGAGAGCAACCCCACTGGCCATAAGCAGCTTGGGGGTAGGGAATGTTTGGGTTTTGTCTTTGTCTTCCCAAAAGAAAGCTGACAATTCCCTTTGGGTTAGAAGCCATGTGTTCAGATACAGTTTCTGAAGTTCCTTCATCAGAGATCCCAAAGCTGGAGGAGATTGTTTCTGTCACAGAGAGTATGTGGAAGGATGAATGTGGGAGAGAGGAAAAGAGCAGGGGGCTTGGAACCGGGAGCCCTAGCTCCTAAAGGGATCTTCCTCCTGACATTTAAGCTGGGTGATTTGGGGATTTCCTCTCACTGAGCCTCAGTTTTTGTGGAATGAGGAAGATAGTAATAATAATAAGAAGAACATAAGAACATACATTTATTAAGCACCTACTGTGTTTAAGGCACTGGGTTGAGCACTTTACAAGAATCATCTTGTTTGATTCTTACACCAACCCTATTATTAGCCCCATTTTACAGAACGGGAAACTGAGGCATCGGAAATGACTTGCCCAAGGTCACACACAGCTAGTAAGTGTCTCAGGGTCACTTGAACTCAGGTCTTCCTGGTTCCAGGCTCAGTGCTCTGTGTGCTGTGGTGCCCCCTAGTGGCCTGAGTGTAATACTTGCACTACCTAACCCAAAGGGTTATTGTGACATTCCGTAATCCTTCACCTCAACAAAGATGGGAGCTGTTCTTATGAGAGACACCAATTTTCAATGACCACCTCATCTAGAGGCAGCTAGAGTCTAGAGACCACTCATCTAGGCGCAGTGGGTAGGGCAAGTTGTGCCTGGAGTCAAGAAGACCTGAGTTCAGATCCAGCCTCAGGCACCTACTAGCTGGGTGACCCTGGGCAAGTCATTTAACCTCTGCCTCAGTTTCCTCACCTGTAACATATGGATAACAATAGCTCCTGCCTCCTGAATTGTTGAGGATAGAATGATGTAATATCTGTAAAGCACTTTGCAAATGTTAACGCGCTATATAAAAGCTAGCTGTCTTGGCAAGCAACTGTCATCCTCGAGGTGCTGTTATCACCTTGAGGTGATGTTTTACTGCTCACAAATCATGACAATTCTGAGGCACAGGAAGTTGTCACTTACCTATCACCCCAAGGTTGGCCGCAAACATCAGCGAGATTCCAATAGGGAGACCAATGACATAATAACCAATGGCGTTCAAGATGGCCCCAATCTTCTGATTCCCCGAGCCTCTTAGAATGCCACCGCATGTACACTGTCAGGCAGAACATTATTTTAGCAAGTACTATTTATAATTAGCAGGGGCTGGGATAGGGGCTGGAGCTATGATTTCATCAGCTGGGGAACTCTCACCAGAGGAAAAGCCCTCCACTAGTTCAGACAGCAGCTTCTAGTCCTAGAGGATTGCCCAGCACCCTGAGAGGTTAAACAGCTTGCCCAGGATCACACAGAAAAGGTGTATCAGAGGCAGGACTTGATGTCAGATCTTTCTGAGTTTGAGGCCAGCTTTCTGTCCACTACACCATGCTGTCTTTCTATATACAGCACACAGTATTTTTAATTAAATAACGAGAATCATGGAGAGCATCCACAGCTTAGAGAACTAGCTTCAGAGTCAGGAAGTCCTGAGTTCAACTCCTGTCCTCTGATCCAAGTCAGCTGTGTGACCCTGGGCAAATCAGTGCCCCAGGCAACTCTCTGATACTGTAAATTACCCAGCAAGCATTGATATATGTTGGTAGAGGGAATTTCCTCATTGGGAGCTCCCTTCTGTGAAATCACAAGTATAAACCAAAAAAGGGAGAAAGGAAGGATCATAGCTTATTGGCACTGGCAAGGACCTTGGAAATCCTACAGCTCCAGAGCTAAGGATAAGGGGAGGGGAAGCAACCAAACAGCTTAGTAGGGTGTGTTTGGCTGAGGGGGGCAGTAAGGATGCTGTAATGACAAATAAAAAAGCAAAGAAACAAACAAACAAATGCATAATGAATGAACAAATAATGAAAATGAACAAAAAGATAAATTAAACAAATAAATTAATTAAAAGTAAAAATACTCTTTAATGTTATTTTCCATAAATGTATGTGAGAAGCAATGTGGCATAATGGATAAAAAGCCCACCTCAGACTCATTAAAATCTACTCACATCAGACTTTTGACACTTGCTACCCATGGGACCTTAAGCAACTCACCTAACTGTGTGGACCTGTTTCCCCAACTGGAAGATGAGGGGGATGGACAAGATGGTTTCTGGGGTTCCTCCTAGTTCTAGACCTGATTCTGTGATCTATAATTAGGCAAACCACTCAATGTGGACAAGACAACCTCCGAGGTCCCTTCCAGCCTCAGATCTATGATTCTATGGGCCTAAGTCTTTCAAAGTTTTAACCCCTAACCTCATACCAACACCAAGACTCAGTACTGCATTCAGAACAGCTGCTGATCCAACCAGAATGAAAACCTTCTGCATGGATGGTCCCTCCTAGCTCTTCTCCCCTCGATGCAATCAGGAAAAAAAGGGAAGGGGAGGGGAGGGGAGGGAAGGGAAGTCCACCAGAAAAAAGCACAGGAGGATTCTGCGGCATACTTACAGCAAAGCCATCAAAGAGATGGGAGGAGGCATAGATGGGAATGACCTTAGAGACCAGGGTGATGATCTCTCTGTTACGAAAAGAAAGAGCCAAGGGCTTAGTGAGAACCGCAAGCTCCAAGGTCCATATTGGGCTCTCAGGGTGGGGGTGAGCACATTCCTGTAAAGGTGCCCTCTTTGAAAAGTTTTATTTATGCCTTTTTTTTTTAACATCCTACCTCTTCCACCTGCCCCAAGCAGGTCCCACCTTTGGGACAGCTAGGTGGCTCAGTGGATACAGAGCAGTCAGGAAGACTCATCTTCCTGAGTTCAAATCTGGCCTCAGACACTTACTGGCTGTGTGACCCTGGGCAAGTCACCTCACCCTGTTTGCCTCAGTTTCCTCATCTATAAAATGAGCTGGGGAAGGAAATGGCAAACCTCTCCAGTATCTTTGCCAAGGAAAACCCCAAACAGGGTCTCCACGAGTCAGCCATGATTGAAAATGACTGAACAACAACAAAATGGTCCCACCCAGTGAGCCTTCCCTTTGCATTCACTTGCTTGTGTATATGGTTATCTTTTGCACCTCTATAAAGTCCAAGCCATTTAAGGGATTTTTTTGGGTCATTATACCACCAGTGAGAAGCAGCATGACAGAGCTTTTTCAGTTGCTTGCTGTCTCCTGGCTGCTCCCTGCTGCCTACAAACACATCCATATCTTCCCCATCCTCCAAAAGCCCTCCCTCGATCTGGCAAATTGTCCGATCTCTTTCCTCCCTTCTGTGGCTCAATGCCTTGAGAAGGCTGTCTGTAAGTGGGGCCTCCACTTCCTTTCTGGCTTCTGCCCTCCACATTTGGCTAAAAGGGCTCTCCAAAGATCCCTCTCAATCCTTGTCTTCCCTTCCCCTATATGTATACACGTCTCCTCCTTTAGAATGTGAACTCCCTGAGGTCAAGCCTTTCTTTGTATCTCTTGTGCTTATCATAATACTTGGCACATAGCAAGTACAGGGTTAATAAAGACTTGTTGACTGACTAAACTGGGTTCATGTCCCACTTGTGACTTTTCCTGCCTTTATAATTCTGGGTAAGTCATCCAGCCTTCGGAGAGGGTGTTGATCTGCCCTAGGAGAGGGATTTCCACACTGGAAGCTCCCCATACCTCTGATTATGAAGTCAGAGATCTAATTAACACAACCAACCCATATCCCAGCCCAGCATGAGGTCCAAAAGCAGGTGCTTTTCTCAGGGTTCGGGGAATTCAGGAGTGGTGATGAGTTATAGTGGGAGTGAGTTAGACTTAAAAGTCAGAAAGATTTGATTTTCTGGGGAGGAAATCTCTATCAATGCAGATCTGCAATCATTCTGACTTATGGTCTTAGAGCAGTGGTTTTCAACCTTCCTAATGCTGCGACCCTTCAATACAGTTCCTCATGTTGTGGTGACCCCCAACTATAAAATTATTTTCGTTGCTACTTCATAACTGTAATTTTGCTACTGTTATGAATCATAATGTAAATATCTGATATTCAGAATGTATTTTCATTGTTACAAATTGAACATAATCCACAGGTTGAGAACCGCTGTCTTAGAGGGTCACGTGGGGGGCGCTGAAGCTCGCCCAAGGTCATACAGCCGAGATGTGTTTGTTAGAGGCCAGAACCGAACCCAGGTTTTCCCGATTCCCAAGCCGGGGTTCTCTACTACATCACACATGCTGTGTCTAGAAAATGCTAAGAAACGCCAAGCACAACAATGGAAAACACAATCTGCTGGTCCCAGCCAAGTTCTTAGTTGTACTTTGGTATGTTTTTTGGGAATGTACTTGGAGGGGGAGAGGGTAGTGCTCATTTCTCCACTTGTCAGGGGATATCTGTTACGTTGAAATAAAAGGTATCAAGAATTGTTTTTAAAGGATGGAATAGGGGTGGCTAGGTGGCAGTGAATAGAGCACGACCTGAGTTCAATCTGACCTCAGGCACTTAACACAAAACTAGCCATGTGACCTTGGGCAAGTCACTTAACCCCAATTGCCCTACCTTCCCCCCTCCAAAAAGCAAAAAAAAAAAAAAAAGAATTGAATACATTTTATAGAGGCCAAGAGGTCTTCCCTTCTTTTGTGTCATAGATCTTCCCAGCAAAGTCAATGGAACCGTCTTAGAATAATGTTTTAAAATGCATAAAATATATCAAATTGCAAAGGAAACCAATTAAATCAGAATATTGTTATCAAAGTTTTTCTTTTTTAGAAAAATAAGTTCATGGACCCCTCTGAAATCTCAACCTGGACTCAGGTTAAGAACCCTGCTGCTGGGGGTCTACGTACTCACCTGTCACTGGTGAAAATGTACCCAACGATGTCTTTGCAACTTGCAAGAATGATGCACAAGGTGACAGCAAACATTTCTAAAGAAAAAAAGGGGGTAAAATAAACCACCCAGTGCATGAGAACAGTAAGGCTGTCCTGGAGAGGGAGAGGGTGCAAGTGTTCACCAATAGCATTTCTGTCTAGTAATTCCAAAAACATTCCAGGAAAGAAGCAGGATGAGAGAAAGATGGGTCATTCTACCATGCACCACCCAGCACCTGTGGTCAGCAGAGAAATAGCCGAGGATATCTTGGCCTGCTTGATATCCCCTGCTCCCAGCGAGTTTCCCACATGGACACTGGCAGCCACGCTGAAGCCCGTGGGGATCTGAAAAATAGAAATCCCCCCACCCACCAAAAAAATAGTAAAAGAAGAGACAAGGGACACAGCATGCTTTTTAAGAACCTTTGACTCCTGGCAGGGTTTCCATTGAGTGAGTTAAAAGTCAGACAATGGCAGAACCTTGAATCTCCCAAATCTGAATGAATAAACTTAGAGGGTAGATGGGAGGCTGGCACATCAGCCCTCGGGCATAAGCAGGAAGCTTCTGAGGTCCTGGGATATAGTTCAGTCACCAGCAAAGATAAAAAAAAGCTGGAAATAATCATCATTGGAGGGGCTGTAGAAACAGGCATAATGGTACAAGAAGCAATGAATCTGTCATTCTTCCCAAATGCCCCTTTCCCTCTGGTATGGCATAGAAAAGAGAGAGGCAGGAAAACCTGGGGGGCAGTCATGCCTCTGATACAGACTGCCTTTGGGACCTTGAGCATGTTACTGAACGTCTTCAAAGAACAGGCCTCAATAGTCTCATTTGTAAAATGTGGGGGGGGGGGGTTTGGACTTGACTTCTGAGGCCCCTTCTAGCTCTAAATCTATAACCTGTGGGACCCTGGACAAGTACATAATCTCCACAGGACCTGCGGCTTTCTTGTTCCCTTCCAGCTTTCAATCTATCCCAAATCAGAAGACCCGCATTCCTATCTTAGCACTGCTGCTGCGTTCTGGCTGTATGATACTGCACAAGTCACTTCACACACAAATCCTCAGCTTCCTAACATGTAATAGAACCTGCACTACTTACATTGCAGGTAACTGGGAGAATTAAATGAGATAAAGTGTGCAAAATACTGTGCAAGTTGGAAAGTCTAACATCAATGTGAGCCATTGTCTCCTCTGGAACAAACTATAGTAACAGTATCAGAGTAGGTGCTGCTAAAATGGCTGTGGAGCAAGCCAATCTAATAAGCACTTATTAAGCACCTACAGTATACAGTGTAAATACCCACCCAAAGACAAGGCAGTCCTAGTCCTCCAGGAGTTTGTATGAAATTGGGGGATGGGGAGAGAACACTTCCTTACTGGAAGAAAGGAATTTTAGATCACACAAAAAACAGGGACAGCAATCAGGAAAAGTCACTTTTTTTTTTGTTCAGTTGTTTCAGTTATGTCCAATTCTCCATGATTCCATTTGGAGTTTTCTTGGCAAAGATACTGGAGTAGTTTGCCATTTCCTTCTCCAGCTCATTTTACAGATGAGGAAACTGAGGCAAACAGGGTGAAGTGACTTGCCCAGGGTCACCTAGCTAGGAAGTATCTGAGGCCACATTTGAACTCAGGTCTTCCTGATTCCAGGCTGGTGCTCTGTCCCCTGTGCCACTTGGCTGTCCCAGACCTCTTACAGGAGATGGCATCTGATCTGAGCTTTTAAGGCAGCTAAGGATTCTAAGAAGCCGCAGAGAGGAAGGAGACATTTCAGGCACGAGGGCAGCCTGTGCAAAGGCATCAGGATGGGAAATGAAGTATCCCACATCGAGAACAGAATTCAGGCCAGAAAAGTAAACTGCAGAGGGAGGCATATCAGTCTAGGAAGCTTGGCTGGGCCCAGAATCAGAAGTGTGTTATAAACCAGACAGAGGAATTTAAGCTTAATCCTAGAGGCAATAGGAATCATCAGAGCTTCCTGAGCAAGAGAATGACAAGGTCATTTTGGGAGTGACATCTCACAGTTTCTTATGCTTTAGAACTATTAATCTGGTAGCCAGGTCTTCCCATTAGACAGGGAAGAACCTGGATACAGGGAAGTCAATTAAGAGGCTACTATAATAGTCTAGGAGAGAGGCGTTGAGGGCTAGGACTGGGGTGACGGCCACATGAATAGAGCAAAGGGGATGGAAAGGAATGGTTCTGCCAGGAAAAATTTGTACACAATCACAGACACATTGTATGTATGACGACCAACTTTGATAAACTGGATTCTTCTCAGCAATGCACAGTTATAGGACAACTCTACAAGTCCCAGGATGGAAGGAGATATCTACGTTCAGAGAAAGATCTAAAAAGAACAGTTTAAACAGAGACTGAAGCAATCTACATGCTCTCGTTCTTTTCCATGTTTGGTTTTGTTTCTTCTTTCCCAGTGTTCACTCCATTGGTTACAACCCTTCTATACAACCAGACTAATGTCCAAGGTGAAGGTATTTGCAGATCCTGTACTTGATTGCATGCTGCCATGGAGGCGGGGGTGGGGAAAGGAAGAAGGGAAGAGAGGAAATTTGAAACTCAAGGGATTGTGGAACTGAATCTTGTAAACTGAAAGTAAATAAATAAGTCAATTATAAATAAAATAAAATAAAAATAATTTTAAAAATTTTTAAAAAAGAAAGGAGTGGTTGTGGGAAGGCCTGAGCAACAAGATGGTTAGATGGGGGTGGGTGATGACTGAGAGGAAGGGCTTGACTCCTAGGTTACAAACAAAAATGATGGAATCAAGTTACTCTCAATGGAAATAAAGAAATTAGATTCTGCAAATGCTGGTGGACCCTTGTCCACTTTCGTAGCTTTCTTTGAAATTAAGTGGGTTATGTTGTACAATGGAACCATCTCGAGCTTAAGAGAAGCTATAGATATATCCTGTCTATTAGAGATATATTATGTTTTGGAACTAGCCAATCAAATCTTTTGCTTATGACCACATTCACATCCTTATTCTTTTTTTTTTATGTTTTAAAATTTTTTGCCACTTGATACTATCTTATTTTTTCCAATTACATGTAAAGATAGTTTTCAACATTAAAATCTTTCATAAGATTTTGAGTTCCATTTTTTCTCCCTCCCCTGTACTCCACCCAAGAGAGCATTGGTAATGGCTATACATATACAACCATATTAAACATATTTCCACATTAGACATGTTGTCACATCCTTATTCTTAGTCTAATTTTCTTAAGTAAATGGATTCTACCTTCTCTGGCAGCATTGACTCACAAAATTGTGTTTGTTAAGGCTGGAAAGGGAATTTTTGTGCTTATGTTATGGCACTTTTATTCTCAAGACATCTAATAAATTTTTGTTCAACTGAATTTATCATCAAGATTATTTTATTATGATGTGCAGGATGCTCTCAGAAAAATCTGGAAAGATAGACATGAACTGATGCAAAGTGAAATGAGCAGAACCAAGAGAACATTGTACACAGTAATAGCCACACTGTACAATGATCAACTGTGAATGACTTAGTTCTTCTCAGCAATACAATGATCCGACACAATTCCAAAGGACTTATGATGAAAATGCTGTCCACCCCAGAGGAATACAGATTGAAGTATACCATTTTTACTTTCCTTATTACTCTTGTTTTGTGGGTCTGCATTTTTTTTTTTGCAACATGGCTAATATGGAAATGTCTTACATGACTGCACATGTATAATCTATATAAAATTGCTTGCCTTCCCCAGGAGGAGGGAGGAAAAGGAGGGAAGAAGAGAATTTGGAACTCAAAGTTTTTTAAAAAGCAAATGTTAAAAGTTTTTTAACTAAAATTTTTTAGATATTATTTTAGTTTACCCTCAGGTTTTCTGAACATACCACCATGTCATCTGAAGTAGACATTTTAACTTCTTATTTTCTGATCATTTCCTTTACTTCTTGTCTTATTTCTGCAGATAACATTTCCAAAATTTTGTTAAATACTCATGCTGGGAGGGGACAAAACTGTTTTACCTCTGCTTTTATGGGAAAATTGCTAATCTTACTTCATTATGTATAAAGTTGATTCTTGGTTCCCCAAATAAATACTTTTATCATATTAAGAAGCACTTTTTTTTGGTGTTAGCAAAGAATGAGAAACAAAGGATACGGGGATAGATTGGAGAAAGGCTAAACAAATTGTGGTAAATGAATGTAATGGAAGATTATTGTACTTTAAGAAATTATGAACAAGAAGAATTCAGAGAAGCATGGAAAGGTATATTAACTGATGCAAAACAAAGTAAATGGAAACAATACTGTAAATGGATGGAACACACGCGTACACAAAATTAAACAGCACTGTGCTTCTGAAGAAGAGATGAGAAAAATGCATTTCTTCCTCATTACTAAGATGGGGAACTATCTTGCCAAATTTGATTTATATGGGCTTTTTTTGTTTTAATATTTTATTTTCCCCCCAAGTACATGTAACAAAAATTTTAATACTCTTTTTTTTTTCAAGTTTTGAGTTCCAGTTCTCTACCTCCCTCTCCTCCCATTCAATTTGACATAGGTTATAAATGTGTAGTCATGTAAAACACATTTCCACGTAAGTCATGCTACGAAATAAAACAAAAAACAAAGTAAAGCAAAATTATCTTAGATCTATATACAGGCTCCACTAGTTCTTTCTCTGGAGATGGAAAGCCCCTTTCTTCATAAGTCCTTCAGATTGTCTTGGATCGTTGTATTGCTGGGAATAGCCAAGCAATTCACAGTAAACTGATGTATTAGTTTTGATGAATCAGATTGTTTCCTTTTTTTTATTAGAAGAGATTGTTCGCTGGGTGTGCTGGGGAGGGGCAGAAAAATACATTGAGAAATAAAGGTGATGTAAAAACAAAGTCTGAGAAGCTAAGTGGCTCAGTGGATAGAGTGCAAGGTCTAGAGTCAGGAAGTCTCATCTTCTCGAGTTCAAATGCGACGTCAGGCATTTACTAGCTGTGTGACTCTGGGTAAATCACTTAATCCTGCTTGCCTCAGTTTCCTCAACTGTAGTATGAGCTGGAGAAGGAAATAGCAAACCATTCCAGTATCTCTGCCAAGAAAACCCCAAATGGGGTCATAAAGAGTCAGACAGGAGTGAAATGAGTGAAAACAACAAAAAAGATGATAATAAAATTATCTTTCAAAAAGCCTAACCTTTGGATTGGTGGAAAGGTAGTTTCCTACTATTCTGTGCTCTGCAAGCTCTCCATGTGCTGGAGCACTAAAAGACTAGATAGGTAGGGTATGCGTCAGTTGATCAAACACTACAAATGCCTGAAGTCTGGAAAGGTTCTTTGGTAGTGCTTAGAAAGTGTTATGGATTTTAAACATCTTGAAAAAGAAGGAAAGGTGGGTAGAGGGATGAGGCACTAAAAGGAAAGGATGAGAGATGGACAGCTCCCATGCTGTACTGGTACTAGGTCTACAGAGAGAAACATAGAGTCATGGACAAGATAGAGTGTGAGAAGGTACAGACAGGTTGTCATCACAGCTATGGAAGGGAGCTATTCATATTGATGAGATCACAAGCCCCTGAAGTATGGAAAAATAAATTTATATACTCTAAAAAATTAAAAATAAATCAATTTAAATAAATAAAATAAATTATTATATACTCTAAAATATACATATAAATACAAAATATAAAGTTATATCCTCTAAAAATAAAAAATAAAATAAACTTGAGATAAATAAATGGAAATAAATATTTATTTTCCAAATAAAATAAATGACATACTCTAAAATAAAGTGTCTAAAGGACAGCAAAAAGGGAAATACCAGGAACAGAAGAGTCCGACACCAGGTCAATGGGCTCACAAATCTAGTCGTACGTGTTTTGCCGTTTTTCGATTTCCCCAGTTAGGACGTTGCTGAGGAAGTGCAAACTTACTATACTGAGCTGGCCCCAGACCTGACCACGCCTCCCTTTCCCATCCCACCCACTACCTCCTCGGGCCATCTTGACGACTACTCTGTTCTCACTAGGGTGTTATTATATCTCCATTTTTCAGATAGGGAAACTGAGGTTCAAAGAATCATAGGATTATTGGATGACAGTTTTAGAGCAGGAAGGGATATTAGAGGACATTTTTACAGAGGAGGAAACTGAGGCTAAGTGAATTCAGTGACTTTCTTAAGGTCACAAAGAGAGTGTCAGAGGTGAGGTTTAAACCCAGGTCCCTCCCAACTCCAGGACCTGTTTAACCATTTAACCCCCAGACACAGCACTTCCTCCTGGGTGGAAAGGATTTGTACCTGACATTCCAAAGTACCTGCTCAACCAGTTCGGCTTTTCCTCTGTTTTATCATTACCAGTGAAGTTACAGACAACAAAATCCTAGAAAATAGCTTATTCTCTTAAGTGTATAAATGAGTTCCTTGAAATCTTAATGGTAATCAGAATAATTAGTAGGAACACTAATAGCTGCCATTTCTATGGTGCTTTAAGATTTATGAAGTGCTATACACATATTACCTCATTTGATCCTCCAAACAATCCCAAGAATTAGGAGCACCTTCATTTTACAAATGGGGAAATTGAGGCTGAAAGACAAAGCAATTTGCCCAGGGCCACCTAGGCCATCTTCTATCTAAGATAGAATTTGAACTCAGGTCTTCCTGTCTCTAGTCCAGAATTCTATCTTCTCACCAGTGGCAACAAATTCGAGTAGGAACCGGGCTACTATACCTTACAAAGGATCCCTTAGAAAATGACATTCCTATTATTTATGTTCCATTGTATTTTTTTTTATCTATTTTGTTAAATATCCAAAAATTGCATTTTAATCTGGTTCCGGCCGCAGTCTCCTGTCTTGTACCTCTGCTCTTTACTTTAACTTTCACTTTCTCAAAGTCATCAGCTTAACAAATTCCCTTTTCTCTATCCTCTGGCTGTTGAATTGTGTTTGACTCTTCGTGATCCCATTTGGGGTTTTCTTGGCCGAGATATTGGAGTGGTTGGCCGTTTCCTTCTCCAGATCATTTTACAGATGAGGAAACGGAAGCAAACAGGGTGAAGTGACTTGCCCAGGGTCACACAGCTAGTAAGTGTCTGAGGCTGGATTTGAACTCTTGAAGATGAGTCTTCCTGACTTCAAGCCTGTGTGCTATGGTGCCACCTAGTGGCCAGGAGAGATATATCTGGACTGAAAATCTGGCTCTGCTACTACACATGTGCCCTTGAGCATGTGACTTCATGTCCCTGTTCCACAGGGCGCTCATCTGTAAAATGGGGGCTGGATCGGATGGCCTTTGTACTCCTTTCTAATTCTAAATCTACAACATTAAATTGCTTCATTTCTCTGGGACTCAGTTTCCCCACTTGTAAAACGAGAGGGATAAAACTAGATGTCCTCTGAGATCCCTTCCAATTCTAAATCTATGGTTCTATAATTTTATTTTAATTCTAAAATGATGTCAAAAAAGATATGGAAAGGTTTCTGCATGACATTTTCTTTTCATATCATATCTACGGTTAAATATATATTTTTAACTATGTTAGTGTACTGTCAGGACTCCTATACCACCAATCCCAGCTATGGAATGTGCAGAAACTTCTCATCCTTCCTTCCTAGTTCCATTTACTGGGAAGGAAAGCTTTTAACCAATATGGCACTGCATATCCTTGGCCCCCTTACCATGTACACTATTGTAGCCAGCTCATAGACAACAGACTGGGCTCCCAGCTCCACCATGTTGATGGTACCTGATGAAAAGATTCCATTTATTCCCTGGCTTAAGTGGCAGCTACCACCTTCCCACTCCATGTGTCCTCCTCCAGCATCACCTGTCCCTGCACTGACCACTGAGGAAGCTCCCGATCTCATATGCCCACCACTCAATGCAAAGCATGAGCATGCTTGGAATGGCCAGATGAAGGAAGGAGTCCCACTCATGAAGGCACTCAAGGGACCACCCTGTAAGGAGAAGACAAACAAAGTCCTTTCAATACGAAGAACAGTTTCCCCAATCAATAACTTTTATTCTCATCCTAGCTGCAATAATTTTGTTCATGCAGAAGCTTTTTCAATTTCATGAATATGACAAAGCCCCTTTTCTCATGTAGAAATTTCATTTACTGAAGAGGACAGAAAAAGGATATTTATTAGGTTGAGTAGAAATCTGGTGGTAAAGAAGGCTGCAGTGCATTTTTCCCAGCTAGTTTTTAAGATTTTGACATTTATTTCTGGTAAACTCTACATCAAAGAACTGTTTGGGGACTCTGGGACAATAGCATATCTGATAAGAAATGGAGATTTTGAAGATTTTCACCCTAAGTTAGAGGTGAGTCAGTATATATGAGAAAGCTTTGATCTGAATCAAGAAAGATGGAGAAGCTAGAGAATTAGGAGCCTGAAGGTGATGGAGTTGAGAAGCTGACAGAACCAAAAAGTAAACAGGAAACAGTAGCAGTTGCTTTGAGATGAGCCTAACTGAACTTGGCAGACTAGCGACAGACAGGTACTATAGCAACTGCAGTGAGTTGATCTGATCGGAGGAAAATCTTGTGCTGGGAGCTGATTGGAGAAAGCAGAACCTTTCACTGCTTGAAGATCTGACCTTGCTTTCCAGCAAGACTTGAGGGGAAATCCTTTATGAACTCATTTATATTGCCTTTTGCAAGCCCTTAGAACACAGAGAAAATCTGAATAAGTAGGTCTCAGACCTTAGAAGTTCTACAGATCCCAGGTTTAATAAAGCTGCTGTTTGTTAAAGAAGCCTAACACTGCTCAAGCAGCCTTATAATAGAAGAGGAACGGTCCTGCTTCTCTATGGTGACCAAGGACATCAAGGCCTATATTCTAAAGGTATGAGTTTCCCCATTCATGGGTCTCACTATCAGTTTTCTGTAAGTTTGGGTCCATTTTCCCCAATGAACACTGCGTACATTGGTGGGGTAGTGGGTCCTGGGTTTATAGGTGGATTGTTATGTTGTTCTCTGATTATTATCATTTAGCCTTTTCTCAGTAAATGGTTTATGATTAAGAGCAAATGATACCATCTCAGCTGATTTATGGAAAGCATGCCACTGGGACCTCAGAAACAACAAATGCAAGTACTCTGTCTTCTCCCCTACCAGGGAACCGCTAGAATACTGAAAATGAGTCGTAGCAACATGGCAATCACCCTGAACCTTGCAGGGTGAGTATGGGGGGATCTGGGATGAATGAGCCAGCCCCAGTCCTGGAAAAGAGATCCTGGAGAGAGTTGGGGGTCAGTGTCACACCCCGTGGGCTACATTACTAAAACTCCTTCTTGAGGTCCGAGGGATGAACTTTTTCTTCCCCTTACAATAAATAAAACGTCTACAGAAGAAAGCTAGCATATATTTGTAATCAGAGTTAACTATTTTATCTTTCTTGATCCCCTCTCTCCCTTAGGAATTCTCCCTAAGACCATAACTGTGAAAAGTGCTGGATCTGGTTCTCTTCTAATTTTGTTGCGATGTGATCTTTAGTATTCAAGTCAGGATCATTTTGAGTTTACCATGGTATATGGTATAAGATGCTGGTCTGAACCTAATTTGATCAAGAATTTCCTTGTGGAATCATGTGGCATCAGTTAGTCAGTCAGTCAACATTTACTAAGTCACTACTACTTCCCAGGCACTGTGCTAAGCTCCTCCAAGGAGTGTATCATTTTGGGTGGACTATGCATTACCTTCCCAGGTGTCACGGTATAGCTTTCTCCAAACAATGTACAGAAAGAGAAGGAGGGTCAGGGTGAACTGGGAAATGGTGTTCGCCAGTGCCGATCCCCTGAGAGGAAAGAATGAGACAGAGGTGGTGGAATATCTGCCCATCTGCATTGTCAAGCCCTGCAGTGAACTAGAGAGTCTCAATATGTCGGCTGGATGACTGATCACTAGGATCACAGGACTTTGAACTATAATGGACCTTAGAGTTCAGAATCACAGGATTCTCAGAGTTGGATCATCTGGTCCCACCCTGTCATTTTACAGAAGAGGAAACAAAAGCCCAGCAAAGGGAAGTGACAAGTCCAAGGTCACACAGTTAATAAGTGGCAGGACCACGCTTTGGATCCAAGACCCCCAGCTCCAAACCCAACACTCTTTGTGTTGTGCTATGCAGTACATCCTCCCCAAAGGCTATTTCCACAGGCTAATTTTCCTGGGGAAGCAGGAATAACCTTCCACCCCTTGAAATGTTTCCTCAAATGGCACAAGGGGCTATAAACAGGTAGGCACATGTTACTGATGCCAAGGGTGCTTGGGATCCAGCAGCCCAGGGCAGTGTAATCCCTTTTCCTTTTTCCTGTTCAAAGACTGAATTAGACTCACATCACGCCCAAGCTCAGTTGATGGAGAAGCACATAGTTAATGAGGGCATTGAGGATGTTGGCTGCCACTCCCGTAACAATCTGGGGAAGGATTATACCCTGAAACAAGGAGAAAACCACTCAGTATTTTTAAAAGTACTGTCTCTGTGCCAAACACATGTTAGTAGTACAATCTTCTTTTTTCAAATTTTAAAAGAACGAGAAAGTTCCAATCATCTTACCTGATTCTTACCTATTCAGAAGACTTTAGAGGCACATATTTAGAGCTGGAAAGAACCTAAGAGATCATCTAGTTCAACCCTGGCATTTTACAGAATAGAAACTGAGAAACGGAGAGAAATAAGATGACAAGCCTAGAGCCGTAAGTGGATAACTAGGATTTCAACCTGGTCCTTTGCACCCAACTTATCCAACGGCAAAGCTCCCAACTCTCAAAGGGGGGGGAGAGAGTTTGAAAATTAAAATTAAAATAAAAATTTTTTAAAGCTCCCAATTCTTACATTGCTGCATTAGAGAGAATCGGGTCTAGGACTTGGAAGTCAAGAGACTTGAATTCTAGTCTCAGCTTGGTCCCTAATCCATGATGTACTTTAGGCAGGTCATGTGAAATTGCTTCTCTGATCCCCAGTCTTCCGCTCTATAAAGTGGAGAAAGTGGCCTAGATGGTCTCCCTTTCCAGCTCTAAAGTTTCAGATTTCTATCCCCTAATTAGAAGGGTCTGTGATCATGAGACCATATGGATACTTCTCCCACTGGTGGAGGCTGCCATTCCTCCTTCTCCCATGGGTTCTCTCCCATCAAGAATTTTATTCCAGGGAGGCTAGGTGGCACAGTGAATACACAGCACCGGCCCTGGAGTTAGGAGGACCTGAGTTCAAATCCAACCTCAGAAACGGCACAAAACTAGCCGCGTGACCTTGGGCAAGTCACTTAACCCCAACTGCCTTATCTTCTACCCTCCAAAAAGCAAAATAAATAAATAAAAATTAAAAAAAAAAGAATTTCATCCCATATTCCCACTTTTCTTTTAATTTCCCCTCAAAGTTCTTTTCCACATCTGTAAAATGGGGTTCATAGTCCTCTCAGGAGTATAACAAGAACCAAACATAGAGTATTTTAAAAACTGGCCAGTCGTCATTATATAGCTCATTCTTCTTTGCTGCTGGGATTCAGATCCAAACCATCCCGGGACAAGTCACTCTGCATTTATATGGATAATGTTTGGCTGGGTATCGTGCACACTCATGTTATAGCTGCTTTTGGTAGTTGAATAAAAATAATCAAGACATAAGCTCATGTATTTTTTTTTTACTGCTATCATTATTCTCATTCCCATTACCTCTCCTAGAGGGGAGGAGTATGGCATTCTGACCACATGGAGACAGAGGCAGGAATCTAGGAAGAAGGAATCTCCTGTGAAAGTAGAGAAGCAACCAGGAGGAGAGAACCCCACCTATGTGACCCCAGATATGACATGGGACGCCAGATATCGCCATTTCTAATTATGCAACTGTAAGACCCCAATCTGGGGATCTGGGGAATCAGCTTACTAATTATATTACATATGTATGCACACATATATGTATATACGTGCCTACACAGGTATATAAATGTCAGCATTTATTAGTGAGCACAGTGGAGTTACATGGCAGGGATAGAGAAGACTCAGGAAGGTACAGTGTTTGTCTGAGAGTCAGAAGAGTCAGGAGGCCTGGATTCAAGCCTGGCTCACACATTAGCTCTGCAACCCTGAACAAAATACTTGATTACACTGGCTCCCCATTGCCTCATTTATAAAATGGGGCTGATCCCTCACACTAGGAGACCATGTGGTATACTGGAAAGAATAAGGAATTTGAAATCACAGGACCCGAGTTCAAATCCTGACTGCCATTTACTACCTGTATAACTTTGGGCAATATTCTTCACCTCTCTGGGCCTCAGTTTCCTGATCTGTAAAATGAGCATGTTTGACAAGATGATCTGTAAGATTGCCTCTAGTGCGAAATGCTATGACCCTGTGAAAAAGGGAATTTTTAGGAGCCAGACATCCATTCTTTTTTTACATAATTATGAATATCAAGCCTTTTGTAGACAGAGATTATGTCTGGGCCAGAGGAAAGAGCTCTGGATTTGGCAGAGCCATGAGTTCAAATCCAAGCTCTGCTACTTACTGACTGTGTGATCTTGGATAAATCACTCACCTTCCCTATGAATCAGTTTCCTTACCTATAAAAAGGGCCTGGACTAAAAGGTCTCTGAAGTACCTTCCAGCTCTGGGTCTATGACCCAATGAGATCTAGACTCTGCCCCCTCACTACCTGTGTGACCTTGGTTTACAAATTAATGAAACAATTAACTTCTCTGATCTTAGCTTCCTCTAAAATGAAAGGCTTGGGCTAGTTAATTTCTGAGATCAATTCCGACTCTATCTGGAATCTATGAACCTACAGAGAGATGTGTTCATGGGTTTCCTATGTCAAAGCAAAATTTTCTCTAGACTTCCTGAGTTAAGAGCACACTGATCCCTGTGTGTTCGGACTGTGTGAGTCCAATGCCTGAAGCATTATTAGAGAGAGAAGGAAACATACCCGCTCTACCCCTTGAGGAAGAAAATGAGTGACCATTACCTGATTCTGCAAATATTTAACCTGCAATATGTAAAGGAAGGCTGCCTACAAGGAAACAAAGAGAAGGAAATGTTAATATTTCATTTCTTTCCAAGTCCGGTGATTTCGGCTTTGCTTAAATCTCGACTGCCCATTTGCATGGATTAGCAGAAATGCATAATTATCACTGATGCCCACATGCTTGTGAAGACTTCTCCATGACCCTCCACAGTTCTCACTCAGAAGATTAGAAATGGGGAATGTGTAGTGGGTTTAGGGAGATAAAAACCAAGTCAATCTGTCTTGGTTTTCAAAAAGGAATGAAAATAGATTCTACAGACTTCTGGGAAAATTCTAGACAAGACCATCAAAGAAATGAGTAGCCACACCTAAAAAAAAGGTTTAAGTGATTAAAAAGCACCAGTATGGCTTAATCAGGAGCAGCTCATGCAGACCAACCTTATTATTAAATTAGGATACAGGCATTATCGACAGAGTTTACCAGATTCTAACAAATAATTTGGTAAAATTTAATATTATTCCTGTGGAGAATATGGAAAGATGTGGACTAGATATTAATACAATTCAATGGAATTAGAACTGGTTAAGCAGCCACACTCAGAGCCTAGTTGTTAATGGTCTCCGCTGGACTGCCCCAGGGATCTGTGCTTGGCCACATAGCGTTGAACATTTGTTATCAATGATTTGGATAAAGGCACAGACAGCAGACTCATCCATCCTGTAGTCAGCACAGGGCTAGGAAGGGTAGGTAATGCCAAGGACAATAATCAGGACCCCAAAAGGTCTTGACCAGCTAAAGCATTGGGCTCAATCTAATAAGCATAAAGTCTTATTCTCAGTTAAAAAAAAATCCACAAAGGTAGGACAGGTGGGCAAGGAGAGGGAGCATTTATTCCAAAAAAGGATCTGGAGATTTTCGCAGATGGCAGACTCTATGAGAATCAGCAGCATGATGGGACAGCCCCCCCAGAATAAAATAAAATACAACTAATGTAATCTTGGGCCACATTAAGAGAGAGGCACAGCTTTCTGAAATAAGGAAGCCTGGGGCGGCACTCTACTCTAATCAGACCACATCCAGAGGGCTGTGTTCAGTCACAGGAGGATCAGTTAGACGAAGTGGAGAGATGTTCAGTCTGGAGAAGAGGGTGACATTCTGGCTGTCTTTGAGTATCTGAAGGGCTCCTAGGTGGAAGGGAGATCAGACTGGGTCTTTAAGACTAGGTAGCCACAATGAGGTCAATTCTTGGCCTGAAATCGGTGAAAACTTGCTAACAAAGTGAGCTGTCCCAAAGTGGATCCCCCCTCAATGAAGGTCTCCAAGTTGTTGTCAGTCAATAAGGGTTTACTGTGTGCCAGGCCATGAGCTGGCAAGGGATGGTCCCCATGGTTGGGTGTATTGTATGGGTTGAACTATAACTAGGGGCAGCTAGGTGGTGCCATAGTACACAGAGTTCTGGGCCTGGAGTCAGGAAGAGTCTTCCTCAGTTCAAATGTGACCTCAGACAGTTACTATCTGTGTGACCTGGGCAAGTCATTTCACCCTCTTTGCCTCAGTTTCCTCATCTGTAAAATGGGCTAGGGAAGGAAATGGCAAACTACTCCAGTGTCTTTGCTGAGAAAACCCCAAATGAGGTCATGAGGAGTCAGACATGACTGAAAACAAGTCAATAACAAGCGAATTGGTTGAATAAGAGGCTCCTTCCAACTCTCAATGACTGTGATTCTGTGCTCTTTTTGGCCCCTCTATCCTTCCTGCTCTGTGTTTTCTACGAGCACCACACCAGATGTATAGCTGGAAAGCTCAGCCTTCAGGAGCCATGTGGTCCAACCTCCTCATTTCACAGATGAGGAAACTACGCCCTAGAGAGAAGATGCCTGCCTCGGGCTACAAAGGCTATAGAACCAGAATTTGAACCCAGGTCCATCCTCACAGGACCCTAAGGAGTCTGATTTCCAGGCAACTGCTACCTCCTCATCCTATGGCACACAAAATACCCATCCCTTCCCCTATAATTCCAGTCTGTCATGCTGAAAGCTCCTTGATATCACCCCTGATCTCTTAGCTTCATCTACTTTAGCCCTGTCCAGGAGGGTGCTGGAGCTATCTCCTAACCTACTGGAGCAATCCAGTTGTTAAACTTTTAGTGTGAGCACTTACACCTTGGAAATGAGTAAGAGTTAAAAATCGTGACTTGATTTATTCATTGTTCAAGCTTAAGAAACCAATGGAGAAAAATGTTGATAATAATTTAACATCATTTTTGGACCTCAATAAGAGCCAAAGCCTAGACTAATCAATCAGACTGCTTTGCTTTGCTCTAAAAATGCCCTTTCTTGTGTCTGTAACTCGAAAGACCAAATAAGGTTGTCAATGGGTATTCTTCCTATTTACAAACAGGATGCCTGCAATTAGAATAGTGGACTTTTCTTATCTTTCTTAGAGGCCTGAGCTGTGTGGGGGAGGCTCAGGTATCCTGGGATCGTAATTTCCAACTGACACTGCTTTGTCAATTGTCTTGTAAACATATGGAGACCATAAATCTGAGGGACAGAGACATCCTGGGATTGTCCTAAAAACATCTTAGACCTTTGTCATTCTTCTATCAAGCAGTCAGAACTCAGATTTTGGCTCCGTGTACATCCAAGCTCACGAGCTTTGTCTAGCTTTAAGGGAATAAACAATATGAATTTACATATCACCTGGTCTGTTTGCTTCCTTTAATGAAAATTTCTGGTTAATAGTACTTATACTTCCCTAATCATCCATCTTCATGCCAGCTAAGACTTCCAGCTTTTTCTGTTTTCCTCCGTTTATAAGTCAACCAACATGTATTTATTCTGCATTAAGTGCCAGTTGTCAGGGACACGGGCACAAAGAATGAAACAACTCTTGCTGGCCACAAGCTTACATTCTAATGGGGAGGGGGCATGGACAAGCACCTACAGATATCAAACCATAAATATAAACTAGTTATATACAAGGTAGTTTAGGAAGGGAGGGTGCCAGTCAAAGTCCTCCCCCCTTTTTCTTTTTCACTGCAACTGTTTAAAGATAGTGGGCACTTCTTTGGGGGGAGCTTAAAGGATTTCCAAGGGTAAGTTTGACCGTTTTCTGGATCAGTGTTTTTAAGGCCTCTCTTTAGAGCCTAAGCCCCAGCTAAGGTTCCCCTCCAGTACGAAGGAGCCTTGTCGAAATGTCTCCCTAAGTGAACCTTGTCCCCAGGACTTGGGCAGTGTTAACTCAATCTTTTGGGAATCACATCTTTATCTGCATTACTCTGTACCCAAGCACCACATAAAATGAACCCTTTGGCCCTTGGGAACTCACAGGAAGAGCAGGGATGAAGATCAGGACGTAGGTCTGCGTAAGCCTAGAAGAATGAAAACAGAATAGAAGAGGAAAAGCGTTATAGGTGCCCCAGCAAGGGGATGGACTAACGGACAATTGGCTGTGTCTGCTCAGGTTCTTGGGCCTGTCCAGGGCACAAGCGTTTAAATGTGACCAGCTGGCCAGCCCAAGCAAAGGGAGATTTGATATAATCCCCACATTCCTAAGTCAGCTTGTCACCTCAAAGTCCAAATTATTTCCTCTTCTGAGAAAAAAAGAAAGCCTGCTAGCCTCCAGGACAAAGGGCTTTCTAAACTTCTTATCGCCTCAGGCTGCCACCCCCCACAGGCCTCCATTCCTCCATTCCAAAGGGGTTTGGGGACTGAATTCCAATCTCTTCATCCCTAGAGACCAAAACCAAGTTTTTCAGCCCAGGAGCAGCAAACCTGTGGCTGGGATGTTTCTAGCAGGCAGGCACTGGGCTTGAGGGGAAATGAAGGGTCTAGATCATGAGTCCAGAGAAGAGAGCTTGGGCCATCTCTGATTTACCACCCAAGGTTTCATCCCATACACCAGCCTTTGTTACCATCTCAGCCCCGTGTCTCTTTAAAGGCAGTAACGATGATAACAGTCATAATGATTACATGCCCGTTCTTAGATTTGCCAAGTGTTCACATGGGTCGTCTCATTTGAACCTCACACAACAACCCTGGGAGGGAGGTGTGGTCTCATCATGCCCATTGGACAGATGGGGAAACTGAGGCAGCGAGAGGCTCACCTGGATACATCCGGATCCTGCCTGAAGAGGAGCAGGATCTGCTCGGTGTTGATGAAGACTGCCCAGCAGGGGAAACAGCACAAAAGGAGCATAAGGACGCCTCGCTGCACGATGACCCCCACGTACTTCAGGTTGCGGCTGCCATACGTCTGAGGGAACACGGAGACAGAGAGGGCGGTTAGCTCGGTGCTAAACAAGCCTACTATGCACCTGGCAGCATGCTAGCTTCTGGGTACACAGACTAAGAGGAAGCAGCCCCTGCTCACATTCTATTTGGGAAGATTTCCCATTATTCTCTCTCTTGCTCAGTCATTGTTGTTCTGACCACATTTGGGGTTTTCTTGGCAAAGATACTGGAGAAGTTTGCCACTTCTTTCTCCAGGTCACTTTATAGATGAGGAAACTGAGGCAAACAGGGTTAAGGGACTTGCCCAGGGTCACACAGACTGGATTTGTACTCAGGTCTTCCTGACTCCAGGCCATATGTATATTAAAAATGCTTCTCTGATAGAGCACTGGCCTGGGAGTCAGTAGAACCTGAGTTCAAATCTGGCCTCAGACACTTAACACTCACTAGCTGTGTGATCTTGGGCAAGTCACTTAACCCCAATTGCCCTGCCTTCCCCCTCCAAAAAGAAAAAACAAAAACAAAAAATGCTTCTCTGGTGGTAATAGGACGTCAGTGAAATCTCCCCTCAACTCAAGACATCTCTCAGGCATCTACTGTGTGCCTAGGCACTGGGCATATGAAGACAAAAAGGACGCGGTGCCTGCTCTCAGGGAGCTGTCATTCTATGTGAGGGCCAGGGAAGGAAGTGTCTAGGGAGTCACAGGAGGTGAACAGACCCACAAGGCAGCCGACTGGCATTCCCTTCACAGGAGCAATGTTAGGACCGGTTCTAAGTCGAAGGAACCCATGCTGCTTCAGGGGAAATGACAAGAAAGAGGGGCTGTATCTGTGTCTGCAGATACATAAACACAAGGGAACATGGGGCCAGAGGGAGAAACACAGTGAGAGGCATCAGGAAAGTCTTCTCAGAAGCGGTGAGACTTTAATGGAGCTTTGAAAGATGCTAAGATTCTAACAGGTAGAGGTGAGGAGGAAGGGCATGACAGGCATGGGGCACAATCTGGATAAAGGCACTGAGGTAGGAAGCACAAACACAGAGAGCACTGAATAGGGCAATTTCTACATTCCCTCCCTCCCACCTCCAGGTTAAATGATTTGCCCAGGGTCACACAGCTAGTGAGTCTGTGATGTAGGATTTTAATCCTGGATTTTCCTGCCTCCAAGCCCATTTTCTGTCCATACTATTTTGTGTGTCTCTCATACATATAAACCCCCACCCAAAACAAAACAAAACAAAAAAACCAAAAACCCAAGCAAATCTACCTACGCCTAATTCCAGATCATTTCAGTTTTGCAAAACACAGGCCAAATAAAGCTAAGCCATGGATAGCTCAGCAGTGGAATTCTATCCTGGCACCTGCAGGTTAAGTTACTTAATCTCCCCCCATCTCACTTTCCTCATCTGCAGACTAAGAAGGCTGGATCATTGCCCCCAAGCCACCATCAGACTCCAAATCTAAGATGCCATGCTAAACACAATGCAGATGAAAGAAAGCCAGATTGGAGTCAGAGATCCTGGGTTCAAAACCTGGTGCTGCCTGCTTTCTTCCTGGAGGACCTCGGGTGGGTGACTCACTTCCATTGCCCTTCCACCAGTAAATGCAAAGGGCTGAACTAGGTGGCTCCTGAGCCACGATCATCTCGATCATCTCGGCAGATGAATGTGCACAACCTTCCCCATCAGCCCAACACAAAGGAATTCATTCAGTTCTGAAACTGAGAATGGGTTCTGGAGGGAAACAAGACCCAGCCGAGCTCCCAGGACTCATACTGAAAACAAAGGTCAGGGCAGGCCCAGTAGGGCCGGTCAAGACAAACTTCTTCAAGCCCACAGCCTGGGAAGACAAAACAAAAGTCTGTTTTTCCACAGATATTTTTGAGAAGAATCAAGACCAGACTCCAGAGCAAATAGGTGCTGGCTGGGGACTGGCGGCCAGACAGCTGGGAAACATCCCTCCCAGCGGGTGACCCAGACAGGAGCAGGGATGGCCCTTGGTTCCCAGGCTGACTTAGGGTTATCTTTGCTGCTGCTTTGGCTTTCTTACCTAAGCAACCGGGGGAGTCTCCAGCCCTGCCTCAAGGGCCCACAACAGAGAGAAAAGCATCTTTGAGGTAAGGGGGGGAAAGACATTATTACACAAAGGGGCCCTGCAAAACCTACACACAGGACAAAAATCACTCTAGGATTGGGACCGGACTAGGGCAGCCAGGTGGCACCACAGTGCACAGAGTGCCCCGCCTAGAGTCAGGAAGACTCGTCTTCACGAGGTCAAATCTGGACTCAGTCACTTACAGTGTGACCCTGGGTGAGTCACTTCTTTCTGTATCTATAAATTGACCTGGAGAAGGAAATGTCAAACCACTCCAGCGTCTCTGGTAAGAAAACCCCAAAAGGTGCAACAAAGAGTCTGATGTGATTGAAACAAGTGAACAACAAAAGGGACTGGATCTGGGATTTCAAGGGCATTGAAGGTAGAAACTCTTTCAACTAATACAAGTTGGCCCCTAATTGGTAACTTATAGTCTCAGTTGTTTGATCATGGCCAGCTCTTCAGGACCCCATTTGGGGTTTTCTTGGTAGAGACACTGGAGAGGTTTGCCATTTCCTTCTCCAACTCATTTGACAGATGAGGAAACTGAGGCAAGCAGGGTGAAGTGACTTGCCAGGGTCACACTGCTGGTGTCTGAGGGTGGATTTTCACTCAGGTCTTCCTGTCTCTAGGTCCAGGGCTCTATCCTTTGTACCACCTAGCCGCCCCAGTCTTGGAGAGTTGTCTACAGCACTGACTTGGGTGGTAAATCAGAGATGGCCCAAGCTCTCTTCTCTGGACTCATGATCTAGACCCTTCATTTCCCCTCAAGCCCAGTGCCTGCCTGCTAGAAACATCCCGCCCACAGGTTTGCTGCTCCTGGGCTGAAAAACTTGGTTTTTGTCTCTAAGGGCAAAGAGGTTGGAATTCAGTCCCCAAACCTCTTTGGAATGGAGGAATGGAGGCCTGTGGGAATGTGGGCCTGAGGAGGTAAGAATTTAAGAATGCCCTTTGTCCTGGAGACTAGCAGACTTTCTTTCTTTTTCTCAAAAGAGGAAATAACTTGGACTTTGAGGCCCTACACCAACATCACTGAAGGAAGAATAGAGTTTCATAGATGGAGAGCTGGAGAGGACCTCAGAAGCCACGTCTAGTTCAACTTCACTTTACAGACAAGGAAACAGAGGCCCAGGGACGTGAAGGGACTTAGCCGAAGGCACATAGGCAGTGTCAGAGGCCACATTTAAACCCAGCTCCTCTGTCTCTTTCCTATGTTTTTTCTTCTATCTCTTCCCTCTTTTTCTCTTCCTCTTCCTCTTGAAAGCAGAGCCAGCCTGGAAGCAGTCTGGCCTGCCTGGAGTCTGCTGCTGCTACACTCCCTTCACCTGTGTCCAGGTGAGGGCAGAGCCCAGAACCTGACAGCCAGCTGCAGCCTCCTTACCTGGGAGATGAGCGTGTCGCAGGCCGAGGCCAAGCCGAATCCCACTGAAATGCCAGTGACGTTTATAACCTACACAGAAAGCCATGGGAAGAAAGCAATATTGCATCTGTTAACCCAGGAAAGGAAGCCACACACTCTTTCTTCTTCAGTGTGAATAACACTCATGCCCCTTGTCAATCAGCTAGGACACACAAGAGTAATGGACCCATCATTGGGTCCTGGGGGAGCTAGGTGGTACAGTGACCAAGAGTCAGAAAGGCCTGAGTTCAAGGCCAGCCTCATTCATTCACTAGCTGTGTGACCCAGGGCAAATCACTTTACTTCTGTTTGCCTCAGTTTACACCTCTGTAAAATGGGGATAATAATCTATCCTACCTCACAGGGTTATTGTGAGGGTAAAATGAGATCATATACATAAAGCACTTTGCCAGTATTAAAGTGTCAGGTAAAGGCTGGCTATTATACTGAAACCTGAGGTCTTTCCTATAGCCTCGGTTGCTCGGTTGTCCCCTCCTTACTTTGCATACATTAATGAGCCAAGCCTCAGAAACAGAGGTCAGGACTCACATAAAGATTTTGATGTGCCCTGCTCAGGTGTCTGCGGCCTGAAAAAGCAGGCGCCCTGGGGGATGCACTTTAAAAGACTCTTGTCTGAGATCCTGACTCTAACCAGGCTTTTTGCCCCCCTAACTTCAGATACTTAAAGAGGACAAGTCTCTCATTGGATTATCGGCCCTGTCGATGGGGTGTTGGGGTGCCTAGGTTTGTACCATCCAGTTGCAACCTCAGTAAAGTCCCACCTCCCCCAGCCATAAAACCATTAACTCTGCCTCTTCCCTGAGCAGCACACTGCTTAGCTGCCATAAACCCTGCTTGTTACAAGAACAAGCCATACCTATGAATCTTTGACCCAACCATCTATAAGGAATTAGAGAAATGTAAAACTCCCTTGTTCTAGTGGCCAGTCGCACCTATGAATCTTTCAATGCACTATCAGTAAACTAACTCCTCTCCAATTAGGCACATCCTGGATCCCCAGTTAGTCTAGCTTCCAACATTCATCTTGTCAAACAGGACATTGATGGGTAACAGACTGGGTACCTCTCAGTCAGAATTGACCACTAGTTGACTTAGGTGATGTTTTAAGGCAAAAACCAAACCTCCTGGTAGCCCCCCTTCAGGCTTTTTCCCAGTGAATTATGGGCAATACGCCTGTGCAGTTGATATGAAAAGTGCATGTCCCTTTAAGCAGTGATCACTCCTTAACTCCTCCCTAAAACCACCCTTATTCACCTAGTTAGCATAATTGATACCTGATTTATGTTATTATGGCTATATAATCTGTATTTCCAATTCCTGCACTTTTGCGGCTTCCTAAGCCCTCCTGCCCGCTGAACAGTGAAACAATAAACTTTTACAATCATTAAATGGAGTTCACGGTTCTTTCCTGAACTATCCTCTCACCCACGTCTCTGCACACACGTGAGGCTAGCCCTTGGTGGACCCGCAACACATTTTGTTTTGATTCACTATCCAAATGCACATTATTTCTCCCTTAGAATATGAGCCCTACAAGGGCAAGATCTATTTTTTTTTTGGCCTTTATATCCTCAGCATCCCAGCCTGACATTCAGTAGGCAATGGATTAATGCTTCTTGAAGGAGAAAACCAGAGCCATGGCACATCACAGGTTTCAGATTGCTCTCTCTGCTGTGACCCAGGAATGATCTGCTCCCAAGTCACCAGGCAGAAGGGCAAACTGGGGTCCAGGAAGCAGTTCAGGCTTTCGGGTGCCATTTCTGAATGTTCAGAGATGGGATAACCAGTTCTGGAATTCTGATGTGGCAAGACCAATAGGTTTGCCCAGCCCCGTCCCATTCATTCAGATAAGTCTTGTCTGAAAGTATGCTGTGAGTGGGCCAGCAGTCCTGCTTTCTCAGTGATCCATCTTCTTCTTGGTTTGGCTCCCGACATTACCCCCACTACAATAGAAACAGCCTCAGAATGACTTCCAGCCTCCCTTCAGTTCTAGGCTTGGGGGTGGGGCATAGTATTAAAGGGAATTTTGCTGATTTCTTCTCCCCACCTTTAGGCCTCAGTTTATCATCAGGACAAACAGCTAACTAATTCACAGGCCAGACAACTGGTCCAAGAGGGCAGCAGGGTACAACTCCCACTTCCTAGCTGAGTAATCTTCCTAGTTTGGAGAACAGTCAGATACAGGTTGACTGTTATAAGATCAACTTTATTGACTAGCACACGAAGAAGGTAATACATACAGCAATTGCCAGGGTGACAGCATCCAGTTCCAGCTTTCCCAAGTGGCCACAGAACACAGAACTTATGAAACTGATTAGAAACATCATCAGCTGAGCCAAAAACTAGAAAACAGAAAAAAAAACAACAAAACAAAAAACAGTGTGATTCCGTGTCAGCCTGCTAGGATGCCTGAAGAGGGTAAACAATGTTCGTTCCATGGAGACAGCCTGTTAGCTCCCTCCCTCTCCAAACCGGCCGGATCCAAAGAGCATTTATTAAGGGCCTTCTGGGTGAGAGACACTAGGTAAGGCACCTCGAGATGGAAGACAAACAAATGGGCCTGCCCTCAAGGAGCTTACATGCCTCATCTTCTCCAGAATGCTCACGGATACTTTTGGAGTCAGAAGCCTCCTTGTCACTCTCTGCTCAAACTCGGTGGCAGCCTGAGCTGAGAATAAGGAGGCGTGAAAAGCAAGGGAAAACACTAAAATGTTAAAGAGGACACATAGTAGGTACTTAATAAATGTCCATTGATTATTAGTATGTGTTTACTGATTGCTTAAGCAGAGGAGAGCAGTGTAAGCTATGGCCCGGCCCCAGGGAAAACTGGTTGAAATCAGATTGGATATCAGGGTAAGAGATCTGCATTTTCGGTTTTATCGATGGTAAGGAGTGACCATCAGAGCCGAGTCTTCTAAAGCTGAGCTCGGATGCCTTCTAGGAACCTGTTTTCATAGTCCAGGCAATAAAGGCGCCTCCTCCTACCTTCCTCGAGGACAAAGTTTGGTAGCCAGGATTACATAGCATTCAATTTTGACATTTTTCTTTGTTCTTTTTTTTTACCCTGCTGTAATCATTGACTGTGCTGTTTTCTTGGGTCTTCGTACTTTCCTTCATTATTTCACAGAACTCTTTGCCAAGGGAACTTTCCAAAGTGCCTGTTTGTTCACTAGTTTTTCTGATCAGAGTGTGACTTCACAATAGATTAGACTGCCTTTCTTGGGAACAAAGGGGTGGACTGCTGTCCTATGATTCCTCAATAGTATTTTATTTTCCAATTATGTGTAAAGATAGTTTTCAATATTCATTTTTGTAAGATTTCGAGCTCCAAATTTTTGTCCTTCCTTATTTGCCCCGCCCCCCCAAACCTGCAAGCAGTCTGATATAGGTGTCCCATGACTGCTAATGGAGAACAGAGACGCCAACCTGACCAACACAACACTGGAAACGATCACTCCAATGAGTACCCTAATGAAGGGTGTCAGGCGCTGATAAACTCTGCTAGGAGGCTGCCCGTGGATAACATACTTTTAAAAATTTTATATCGTCTTGTTTTTATGCCACTCTGATTTCCCCAATGTATGGGATGAGTGAAAACTTCTCAATTTGGGGTTGTTAACTTTCCCTCCCCCCCCCCATTGCTGCTGTCAATCATTTTCATCTTTGTCTGTTTTCCCACCTTGGTGAGACCCTGCCCCCCTCTTTTCTTGCTGTCCCATTTGGGAAAGAATTTGGTGAAGTATGCCTGTCAACCAATGAGAGAGGAGACAGTGGGGAAGGGGGCTTGACAGAATTATGGTATAAATTCTTGCACTGTCTTTTGTAACACGCCTCTTCTCCATGATGAGTCATGGGGAAGACCGCCTTCTTCTTCCGGGGAAGAGAATAAAGTCCTGTTCTTATCCTAAGAGATCTCTGCGTTTATTTTTTCACTAAATTAAGGATGAAGGGTATTTTTCATCCCAAACACCGGTATGTTCCTTTCTGCTTCCCCACCCAGAAAGTAATTCTTCTGAGCAGAGGATAAAAAAAAAGAGAAGAAAGGCAGGTCAGCAAAGCCAAGTGAACACCCACCTAGGCTGACAGTGAGCAACATTTCTATAGGTACTTGTCTCCTCCTTTCAAGAAGCTACGGTTTCATTCTTAGCCCCTATTTCCCGAGGGTCTAGCACAGAGGTTGGTAGGTCCGAAATCAATATTTGTTAATTGACTGATAATCATTTCAGCTCTAAATCTATGATAAGATCACAGGTTCAGAACTGGAAGATTTATGAGAGATTATCAAGGTAACCCCAATAAAATAAGGTGAAGATGAAGAGCCCCTGGACTGGAGACTAAGACTCAGAAAACACAGGTGTCAGCCTGGCCACTGTCCTTTAGAGCGTTTAGCATAGGAGGCACTTAAGGAGGGTGGGGCAAGTTGCAGTGATTGACCTTCGACAACACCTTCCCGGAACCAATTTCTTTGTAGAGTTGAGAGACTACAGGTATAGAATGCTGCATGTATTATCAGGCTTGCCTGATGTATCAATAGTCTTGCTGAACTAATTTTTTTTCCTCATTTTTATTTTTTGTCTTAAAGGATGACTCTAGGGGTAGGGAATAAGGGAGGGATAAATCAGGAAATGAAAATTATGTGAATCCAAAAGACTGTTGTTCATTTGTTCACTCGTGTCAGAGTCTTTGTGATCCCATGGACCACAGAACACCAGGTCCTTCTGTCCTCCACTCTCTGCTAGAATCTGTCCACACTCAGGTTCACTGTTTCCATAACACTATCTGTTTGTCTCATCCTCTGCCACTCCCTTTTTCTCTTACCTTCAATCTTTCCCAACATCGGGGTCTTTTCCAATGAGTCCCGTCTTCTCATTATGTGCCGAAAGTATTTAAGCTTCAGCTTTAGTATTTAACCTTCCAGTGAATAAATGGAATTAATTCTTGAAGTACTGACTGATCTGACCTCCTTGCTATTCAAGGGACTCTCAAGAGTCTTCTCCAGCACCACAATTCAAAAACATCAGTTCTGTGGTGCTCTGCTTGCCTTATAGTCCCAGCTATAGTCCCATGGAAAAACCATGGTTTTGACTGCCAATATATTAAAAAATAAATTACATTATTCTTTTAAAAAATATAATAAATACAGCACTTTGAGGTTTGCAGAGTAACTTACAAAAATTATCTCATTTGATCCTCACAGCAACCCTGGGGGGTCGGTAGGTGCTATTATTATCCCCATCTTACAGTTGAGGAAACAGACGCACACAGAGGTTAAGGGACTTTCTCAGGGTCACAAAGCTAGTAAGTGTCTGAGGTCAAATTTGAATTCAGGTCTTTCCAATTCCAGGCCTAGTGCTCTATCTACTGTACCATAGAGGTGTTGAGGTCGCATCTATGGAAGTGTTTTGAACGCTACACAAACGTGAGGGATTCTGACAATGAACCCACAACACCCTCTGAGGGGGGTATTACAGACACACTTCTCCCCATTTCACAGATGAGGAAACTGAGGCTTAGAAAGGTTCATTGATTTGCCTAAGGTGGCCCAGCTCATAAGCACCAGAGGTGAGATTTGAATTCAGGGCTAGACCAGTGTTCTCTTCTTTTCTCCACACACAGGTGGAGGGCTCTGGATCTGGAGTTGGGAAGGCCAAGGCAAGCCACTTATTTCTGGGACCTTGGGACCTTCATATCTTGGTGACTTGGTCTCCTTATCTGTAAAAAGAGGGAGCTAGACAGGGTAACTCTCTTCCAGCTTTAAAACTGTAATTCCATGACTGTATCTGGACACAGCTCAGTCTTCTTGCACTGGTTTGGGGAAAAGGTCCCAAAGGTGGGTCCTAGGTTGCCCTTTGGTATGAGGTTCATGGCAATAGTCCAAAAGGTGGGGGGAGCCACAGGTCATCTCTTGGATGATTACCCCAGAGCACCATTTCATGGACTGAGTTAGGATTCAAAGTGATAGCCTGACACCTTACTCTGTCGGGGCCTATTTCCTCATTTATAAAATGAAGGGACAGGGCTAAATCTCTTAAAATCCTTTTATACAAGAAACAAGTAGGTTAAACATTAAGCCCTCCCCCCATAAATCCTTTGAGGAATTCATTCCACAGGTTTCCAATTTGCCTGTTAGAGAATTAGATTCTCTTCAACAGGTTAATATATTATTATAAATTAATATACTAATGTGATACCACTAACCAGTAACAAAACCAAAAGACAACTGTTAGTCTTCAAGCACAATAATAATCTGAGATAATTTCTTTGTAGACCAAAGTCTTAGGGCCACAGTAACATGGGGCACAATCTTTGTAGTTTTTACTATTACTACTGATACACTCACTTGGGCAAGTCACTTAGCCCTGTTTGCCTCAGCCTCCTCATCTGTAGCTGGAGAAGGAAACTGGACACAACTGAAAACAATGACTGAACAAAAGTCATTACCCACAAAGCCTAAAGGGCAGAACAGCTCTACCATCTTGACTATATGGCACCCAGCCTAGAGTCCCAGTAGCAGGGGCCCCATGATTACTGGGAATTTCTGGTCTCCAGGAACCAACCACATGGACTAATTGCTTGTTTCGTTTGGAAGCTTCACCTCCAGCTCTCAAGCACTTTGCACCCTATACCAGAGCCTCAGAAGCAAGAAGGTACTTTGACCAAACAATAACTGAGTCACTTGTAGAGAGCCATGAACCTCTGAACAACTGAAGGGACTGGCCATGTAGTACATGGGCTTCTATCCAGCATCCCAAGACTAGTCCCTTCCCTTCTCTGGCTCTCAGACAAGGTTCGAATAGACAACCTTGGGGGTCCCTTCTGGCTCTGAAGCAACAGTCTCAGGATTCCATGAACCAGACAGTGTTTAAACCCAGGGCTGCCATCACATATTTGTGGTCTATGCTTTAACAAGGCCATGATAGAAGTACAATGGAGCAGGCATGAGGTGTGGAGTCAGATACTTTGGTTCAAATCTCTGGCCTCAGGTTCCATATCTGGAAAAGGGAGAAACAGCAGCACCTCCCCCATGGACTGTCCCAAGACTCCCATGAGTTGATGTGGGTGAATGAGCTTTGCAATCTTTCAGGTACTTTAACAGGAAGCTGCTGTTTTTGCCCAAGATCACACAGGTAATTAGTAGTAATGGAAGGATTGGATCAGACTCCAATTTTGCTCTTTCCTCTAAATTGCTGAAATGAAAGCTCACATACAGAGAGTGAACATGCCAGCTGAGACAAAGAGTCTCCTTCAGACCCCAAGCCCAAGAGCCTTGAGAATGTCCTTGCTTCCAGCCCACACCCTCATGCATCATCCCGGGAAGCAGCCCCTGTGATCATGTAGCCTGAACCCTGCCCCTGCAGGTGTAGCAGCCACATTTCCTAAAGATCCAGAAGAGAAAGCGCCTCCCACCAAAGCCCTCAGCCTCCATCAGAAATATGATTTTATCAGTGGAAATGACATTTTAAAAGTGGGACAACTATCTGCTTTGTAACTGCCCCATAAGGACCATGGGCGTTTTCTATCTGACTAGCAGCTGAAACCTTCTATGTGTGTTCTCTCCTCTGTTAGACTGTGAGCTCCTGGAGACGAGGGACAGTCTCACTCTTTCAGTTTGTGTTCCTAGCATAGCCCAGCGTTTTGCATATAGGAAGAACTTAATAAATGCTTCATTCATTCATTCACCTCATTCGAATGGAAGCTGTTTGAGGACAGGGACTATCTGAGGCTTATCACAGAGCCTGGCACACAGTAAGAGATAAATAATGCTTGTTGACTGACTCACTGACCTTTCAGACAAGTTCGAGAATGAAGGACGGATGAACAACAACTGTTTTAAGTTTGTTTTTTTTCCCTAACATCCTGACAGCGATCCTAATTTGTCTTCTTTGTCATTTGGACCCAATGTTCCTATTCTGCCCCCTGGGATATAGTGGATCAAGTCTTTTCTTTTCTTTTTTAATTATTTTTTTCTTTGTTTTTTATTTTTTTATATTAACTTTTGTTTTTAGTTTACATCTTTTAGTTCCAAGAGATTTTCAGTTACAAATTTTCTCTCCATCTTTCCCCTACCCGATCAAGTCTTTTTGTTCTTTCATATGACAACCCTTCAGACGTATCAAGGCAGCCATCATATTCTTCCCTTCCCCAGGCTAAACATCCCCAATTCTTTCAACTCATCTTCATGGACTTAAGGCCCTTCGACACTCTGGTTGCACTCTCCTAGACAATCCCTAACTTACTAACTTACCAAAACCCTCCCTTAACCCTCATACCTAGGATCGAACCCAACCCTCTAGATGTGGTCTGACCAGGGCAGTGTACAGAGGGGCTTTCACATCCCTATTTCTGGAAGTGAATCCTCTTTTATTGAAGCTCACACTCAGGCCTTTGTTTATGTTAGGCTCCCACATCAAGCTGCTAATTGAAGTTAAATGTGCAGTGGGCTCCAGTCTCGAGATCTTAAAGACAAAAGTGTTGAATCATGGCTTTCCCTCGACCTTTACTTGTGAAGTTGACTTTTTTTAACCCAAGGGTAAGACTTGACATTTATTCCTCCTGAATGTCATCTTATTGGACTTGGACCAAGTTAAGTTAATCACACATTTTTAATAAAATAAAGGGTGACGAGTGGTGTCAAAGTTAGTTTGTGCATTTTCTTAAAAATAAACTCCAAAACTGACCCATCGACTGGGAAATGGTTGAACAAGTTGTGGCATATAATAGAATACTATTGTGCTATAAGAAATGATGAGCAGGTGGATTTCAGAAAAACCTGGGAAGACTTACATGAACTGATGCTGAGTGAAGTAAGTAGAACCAGGAGTTCTACACAGTACACAGTAAGAGCAACATTGTAAAATAAGCAACTTTGATAGACTTAGCTTTTCTCAGCAATACAGTGATCTAAGACAATTCTAAAAGACTCATGATGGAAAATGCATCCACATCCAAAAAAAGAGCTATGGAGTCTGAATGCAGATCAAAGCATGCTATTTTCTTTTTTCTTTCCTTCTCGTGGTTTTTTCCTTTTGTTCTGATTCTTCTTTCACAGCATGACTAATGTGGAGATATGTTTAATATGATTGTACATGTGTAACCTATATCAGATTGCTCGCTGTCTTGGGGAGAGGGGAGGGGAAGAAGGGAGAAAAAATTTGGAACTCAAAATCTTATAAAAGTGAATGCTGAAAACTATCTTTACATGTAACTGAAAAAATACTATTAAATGAAAATATTAAAATAAACTCCAAATTCTATAATCCATGCCAGTTAAGCACTAAAACTAAAACTTACATATTAAGAGGAGATGGATTTTTCTGGATCCTTACACCCAGTGTCTTAATTCCCTCCCCAGTTCTCAACTAGATCGTCTCATTTAACCCATCTCTTAAAGATGTGGACTCGGGGTTCCAGATCACACAAGATAGTAAGGGGGAGTAGCTGCAATGAGAGCCTAGTTATTCTGGACCCCAAAGTCCAATGAATTCTTTCCACCCCACCACACTCCCACCCTTCTCTTGTACTCATCCTTTGCCTTCCATCCCCATAGCCAGTTTGCTCTATGAAATGTCTCTCTGATTCCTTCCCCATTCCTTCTATAACTTCCCTATTCCTGGCCTCCATCCACATCTGCCTAGGACACCTGAATAACTTTATAATCAGTTTATAAATCCTGACTCTCAGCATCTCCCCCCTCCAATCCATCTTCCATGTTACTGTCAGACTAAGCATCCCAAGACACTACTTTGATCTCTTTAAACTGAAAGCTCTCTTTGTGGTCTCAGCACCTTCCTTAGGTTAAGTAAGCACCTAATAAATGTTTGTTATATTGAATTCAGTTTCACTTCCTTGCTTAGAAGATAAAGTCCAAAATCTGTCATCGGGTTTTCAAGGATCCCTAAAGCTGACACTGGCCTTTATCTTCCACTACTTCCTCCTAGTTACCTTCTTATCTAGTTAAAGTATCTTCTCGTATGCCTCCTATATACACTCTGCTGATTTACTGATGTTTTCCTACACTTAGCTGCCACATTGTTTAGGAATAAATGAATGAGGATCATTTATTGAGTGTATACCAACTGTGTGCCAACCATTGTGCTAAGTACTAAGAATACAAAGAGAAAATGGAGACAGGAGCTCCTTGTCCCCTGATAGGCAGAGACGGCCCATACGGAGAATGATGGCCAAGAAGAGAGTTTGGTTTGGAGAATCACAGGGATGCTGAGTGGGGCCACAGGAAAGACATTTGTTACTGCTTTCCAGAATCAGTGCTGGTACTGATTTGATTACTGTGCTCAGAGCAAGAGGTAGAAAGGAGGAGGCTGGAGGAGAAGGTGGAAGGTCAGGTGGGATGTGAAACAGTCTGGTCTGGTGGCCTGGGGCTGTCTAAATAGAGTTGGTTCGTGAGCCAGCACTCACTCTGCTAGCAAGACAGCTTGGCCTAGCTAAATGGCTTTCCACTCCTTAACCAGTCTCTAAGTAGACTGGAATCTCTCAGAGGGCAATGACAGTGATAGATGCTTCTTTTAAAGGAGCATTGGGGGCCGCAGTAGGTATTAAACAGTTGACTGGTTCTTCAGAAAGCCTGCCAATTTAGTCTGGCAGGAAGATATTCTTCGGTGGGAAGGCAGGGTCAAACGTCAAAGCAATTCAGATACCTGCGGGCGTGCCGTTTTCAGCCTGACTCTCAACTTGTTCTAATGCAGTTTCTTCATTTTGTGTGTCCTGTCCCCATTGGGCAGCCTGGTAAAGCTTAGGCACTCCGCAGAATACTGTTTTACTTTAATCCATAAAATAAAATTATTTTATTTATTAGTCCTGGAATTGAGTAACAGGAATCAGAATTGAAGGCAAGATTTCTTAACCTGGGGTCCGCAGATTTGTTTTTTAAAAATAATTTTGATGACTACATTTCACTTTCATTGGAAGCCTGTGGATTTTTTGGATTTAGAAACAAAATCTGAGAAGGGGTCCAGAGGCTTCCCAGCCTGCCCCAGGAATCCAAACAAGGTTAAGAACGTTTGAGGTCCCTTTCAGCTCTAAATGTGTGATGGGGTGGGAGTGGATGGCATTGCCGATCTTCTGATCCCCTTTGGAGGCAGAGGATGCCCACTCATTGCTAGCTCTATCCATGACTCATGAGCTTGACCCCACTTTGGGGTTGTGGCCTCTCACCCATCCTCTTCCTCCTTCTCTTTGCCCCTAACCATCTCCAATCTCCTGTTTCCCATCCATACAATCACAGATTTAAGAGCTGGAAGATCACCTAGTCTATCCCCCTCAGCTTTTGGAAGCCAAGAGAAGTAAAACTATATGTCTAAAGTCAAGTTAAGTGGTGCCATGGTGCATAAAGCACCAGGCCTACAGTCAAGAAGACTCATCTTTGTGAATTCAAATCCAGCCTCAGACACTTACTAGCTGTTTGACCCTGGGCAAGTCACTTAACCCTGTCTGCCTCAGTTTCCTCAGCTGTCAAATGAACTAGAAAAAGAAAGAGCAAACCACTCCAGTATCTTTACCCTGAAAACCCCAAATGTGGTCATGGAGGGTCAGACAACTGAACCCACTGAACAATAACAACAAAGTCACATAGCTATTAAGGAGCATAACTGGGATTCAAATCCAGGTCATCCAGTGATAAACTTCATTCTACTGTTCCATGCTCGACTGTGAGGAAGAATCTAGTTTTTCCTCTAAATTGCTTTTAATTCGTGAGTAATAAGTTAATAGTAAAAGTTGTGTCCTGTAGGCTCACTGGGCCACCCAGGGAGACTCAGTGACCTCTAGGCTATTACAGTACTTTCATGCTCTGGGCCTCAGGCTACAAAATGAAGGGGGTGGATGCAATGACCCTTCAGGTCCCTTCCAGTTCTAACATGCTATGATTCGATGAACCCAGCAGCAGCCAGTCCAAGGAAGGGGTTTCAAGTGTGGTGATTTGGAGAATATGGGAATGGTTTTTCCTTATGTCACAGGCCAGGATGGTACCATAGAAGTGAATGATCTGAGGGGCCCAGAAATAAACGGCTACTCTCAGACAAAACCATTCCTAGAGAAGAGAGAGAGAGAGAGAAAGAGAGGAGAGAGAGAAAGGGGGAGAGAGAGAAAGAAAGAGAGGAGAGAGCGAGCGAGAGAGAGAGAGAGAAGAAGAGGGAGAGAGAGAGGGAGAGAGAGAAGGAGAGAGAGAGAAAAGAGAAACAGGAAGAGAAGAAAGAGAGAGAAGAGGGAGACAGAGGGAGAAATAGAGAAAGAGGGAGAGAGAAAAAAGAGATAGAAAGGGAGAAAAAGAGGAGAAAGAAGGAAAGAGAGAGGAGAGAAAAAGAAAGAGAGAGTGAAGGAGACACAGGAAGAAAGAGACAAACAGAGAAAGGGGTAGAAAGAGACAGAGAGAGAGGAGGGAGAGGGAAAGGAAGAGAGAGACAGAGTTGAACTTAGCAGGGTTCTAAGTTAGGACCTGAGTTCCAATTTCAATTCTTCCTCTCACTACCTGTGTGACCTTAACCCCTGACCCATCTGGGCCTCAGGCTGCTGTCCTGTAAAATGGTAACAGCGTGTGCAGTAGATGGCCTCCGAGGTCCCTTGTAGCTCTGAATTGGCGATTTTATGACAACCTCTTTCGAGCCTGGTACCCAAGCTCCTTTGAACTAAACCAGATCCATCACAGGTCTCTCTGTTTCCTGGCTATTTCTGATGCCTAAGTGTCAAGGTGAAGGCAGAAGGCCTAATGAGGGGGTGGTCTGGCTATTTCTAATGAGAAAAAAACATCTATTGACTGAATGCACTGATGGCACCTTGCCTTTTTATCCCCCTGCCCATTTGGTTTAAGGGCAATGATCCTCACACCTGATCAGAGAGAGTTGAGCCACTCAGCAGGAGCCAGGGGCTCCCAGTTCTGTGGCAGGGATGCTTGAAATCCTCAGGGCCGAGATCATTTGCATTTGTGGTTTTCTAGCGACTGTGAGGCCTTAGTGAGAAGGTCTTGGGGAAAGGGTGGATGTCTTAGAATTGAGCAGTAAAAGGCTGTTTCAAAGTCCTGTCTGGCTGGACATCAAGAGCTGCAGAGACAGGATGGGACCAATCTGTCCTACTGATGTCATAATTTAATCCATTTGGCAAAAGGCAAACACTGCACCGCTCTAGCCTGATATGCATGCAGAAAAGTGACTTTTCTGGTCAAACGAGACTGTGCTCTTAATAGTGGAGCTGAAGTGTTTTTTTTTTAAGCCATCAGAGACAGAGAAGCAGCAAAGCATTACAGTTTATAGGGATCTTAGAACAGGAGGCAATATTTGGGAGCCATGTCAGACACAACCCTTTCATTTTATAGACGAGAAAAAAAAAATCAAACCAGAGGGATCAAGTGATTTGCCCTGAGCCACAGCAGCTAATAAGTGCTTGAGGATTTGAGCCCTGGATTTGGAGTCAGAAGATCTGAGTTCAAGTCTGGCTATCAATTTGTTTTCTGTGTGACTTTGGGCAAGTCATTTCACTTCTCAAACAGAGGCCCAGTTTCCTCATCAGCGAAGCAAGGGGGTGGAGAACTGACTGAATGATTTCTCCCTGAGGTCCTTCAAGCTCTAAATCTATGGCCCCAGGACCATCAAGTCTGAGCCCCTCATTTGGGAGGCGAAGGTGAGAATTTCATATGGAATTTACCAAGCTGAGGACTGACCCTTTAGGGATGGGAGGCAGGGAGGGTGGGGGACATTAATAGAGTTTAGAACTGCACGAGACCTGAGAGGTCACCTAGTTCAAGCCCTTCATTTTACAGAACAGGAAACTGAGGCCCAGGGAAGTCAGAGAGATTTGTCCAAACTCCCTGTCCAAGCTGGGATCAGAACACAAATGAGAGTGATATGGAGAGAAGACTGCTCTAGGGAAGTCACCTGAAATCCACTCTCTGATTAATCAGCTCTGCCACTAACTGTCTGTGTGACCTTGGGTAAATCACTTCTTCAGGCCTCAGGCCTCTCATCTGTAAAATGAAGGGAATGAATTGCTTGATCTATATGGGCCCATCCAGCCAGAACATTTTGTGACTCAGTGTGAAAATCCCAATGACACTTCCAGCCCAATGCCCTGCCAAGTGAGACCATCTCTCCTGGCTGCCAGAACCTCGACCTAAGGGGAGTCAGAGCTCTTGCCACCTATGTGACAACCTTGGGTCAGGTTACTTGACTTCCCTGGGTCTCAGTGTCCTTATCTGTAAAATGGGAAGGTTTGACCAGATGGTCTTTATGTTCTCAGCCAAAAAAAAAAAGGAGAGGTTTTGGTAATAACATACATTTCTTATTGGCTTTGCTAGCTTGAGTAGGTATCCCAGAAGCCCCTGATTTCCCCCAGAATCATCTCTCCTTCCAAAGCACAGTAGGGGTTATGGCAGAAATAACGCATTAGGGGTACAATCATAGACCTTGAGACTTAGGGGGCCTCAAAGGTCATTTTAGTCTAGCCCCCTCATTTTACAGATTGGGAAACTGAGGCCAGGGAGTATAACTTATAGGATCATAGCTCCAGAAGCCACTCCCGTTCAAACCCCCCCCCCCCCCATTGTACGAACAAGAAAATTGAAACACAGGGAGCTTAAGGTAGACGGTGAGCCTCAGAGCACCCTGTTCTGACTCCAGAGCCAGCATGCCTTCCACTTTATACCACTCTAACCTGGGTTCCAATCTTACTTGTTATGACCTTGGGCAAATCGGTGCCTCAGTTTCCACATCAGTAAAGTTCGAGGTTTGCCTGTGATGGCCTCTAAGTTTCCTCCCGTCTACAGATCCATCCTTAAAGAATCAGCTTCGGCTTTGGCTAGATCCATACGCGACTCCTGCGCCCGCCTCCCTAAGCCGCAGCGTCCCTCCCTTCTTAAAACTCCCTTAGGGATTTCACACGGGTTAAGTCCTGAAAGTTGAGGCACGAGGCTGCACAACTAGGAGACCAAGCTTGTCCGCGCGGTAACAGTGTGTGTAATCAGAAACGAAACTGTAAAAACCCCTTTACAAGTCAGGTCAAGCAAAAGTGGGGAAATTGACGCTCTCATGACAGCGGACAGAGGCCGGCTTCCCTTCTCCACTCGGGAAATGCCTGCCCTCCTAGCTCAGAAAGAAGCCCAGGGCTGTAGGGTCCCCCCCGGCAGCCGTACCTCCCCAGCGGGCCCTCCACCAGTCCCGGGCTGGAGAGCTCAAGATGGGCATTCCGGAGGAGCCCGAGAGCCAAGTGGGGAAAGGGAGGGAAGGGAAAGAAGGCGGAGGACAAGAAGGTGGAGGGGAGCTTACCACCGGGCCGGCCAGCCCCAGTAGCCCCCGCAACTCCTTTCGGAAGTTGAGGGTCAGTAGCCAGCGCAGCCCCCGGGGCTCGGAGGGCGCTGGTGCGTCCTGGGAAGCCACCTCCATACTCTCCAGACTGGCTCCCCGGCGCAAGGTACGGGGAGGGCCAGAGAGCGCCCGGCCTCTAGACGAGAAGTCCCCGCCCCGGCCCGCCCCGGCCCGCCCCTGCTCCAGCCCTCCCACATTATCCCAGGGAGGGTCGGGCCACCGACAGCTCCCAGGCAGCAGCAGACTCACCGGAGACGCCAGCGCGCAGCTGGGAGCCGCTGGAGCGCGCCATAGACACGGCCCTGCCTTCTCTTGGAGAGGGTTTGGAACGCCCCGGTTTGAGCTGCCCGCCTCCGGGAAGCCTGCCCCCTCCCGGGCCGGCCGTTCCTCTGACCGAGCCTGCGACCTTCGTATCCTCTAACGGTACCGCCTGGCGCGCGGCGCCCGGAGCCAAAGCACTTGGCTCTCAACTCCACCTCTGCCATGTGGGACGCTGGCCAAGGCAGTTCCCTTTGGTGAGGCTCAGTATCCTCACCCGTAAGATGAAGTCATTGGGATCAAGGCTCACACAGGTCCCTGCCAGCTCTAAATACTATTCCTTCCTGCAAGTACAGTAGAACTCCATCTTCCTTCTTCAAACAACTTCCCTCCTCAGTTAACTATGAATTTGTGAGACATGATGAGTATTTTGAGTTAAAGGGCTTTGACAAGGGAAGCACAAATACCTGAAGGGGAAGGTAACATTTTAAAGCTAGATTTTGAGTAATCACCTACATTTCCAAATGTATCATTCCACCCACTTCTGGGAGAACCATCTCTTATTCAAACAAACAAAATAAGGGGAAAAATCAACAAAACACAGTCCATCCATTTTTTTCAAATGACTATTATATGTTCCGTATCCCGTAGACCACTTCCCCCCACTTCTGCAAGGGCCAGAAAAGGGAGAGGAGGAGATATCCAAGGTAACATTTGAAAGCCAGCAGGGCCTAGGGGAAACCTCAGCGGAGCAGGGGTTAGGAGACATAGATTCATGTGTTTTGCTGCTATCTCTGCCTTGTAGCCTGCCACTTCTCTGTAAATTGGTAGGAGTGGAGGACTTGAACTGGAATCTTTCTAAGGTTTTGCCTTTGGGTTCTACCGTTGTATGAGTCATTTGTCTATACAATTATTTAACTATTTGCCCAACAGAACTCCACAGATGGTTAGCTTAATAAATGCTTTAATAATAGGTAGCATGTTAATAGCATTTTAAGATTTGCCAAGCATTTCACATATATGGTCTCATTTGATCCTCATGATAACCTTTGTGAGATTAGTGCTATTATTATTCCCATTTTACAGATGAGGGAAACTAAGGCTGAGAGTGTTTAAGGAATTGCCCAGTGTCACACAGGCGGTAAAGGGTGTGAGGCAGGATGCCAACTTGGGGTCTTCCTGAAGACACTCTTGCCACTCCTACCCAACCCATGCTCTCCTTACTGTGGTCTTCTTTCTTGCCTCCCTAAGCCTGGAAGCCATGCCTTGTTTAGTACAGTCCAATAGTGCATTAAGCTTTGTTGGCCCCCACATCACATTGTTGATTCACTATGATCTATTATTATTCAGTCCTGTCCGATGTTCTGGGACCCCATTTTGGAGTTTTCTTGGCAAAGATACTGCAGTGGTTTTGCCATTTTCTTCTCCAGCTCACTTGACAGATGAGGAAACTGAGGCAAACAGGGTTAAGTGACTTGCCCAAGGTTACACAACTAGTGAGTGTCTGAGACTGGATTTGAACACAGAATGTTGAGTCTTCCTGACTCCAGCCCAGCACTCTGTCCACTGTGCCACCTACCCACTCCTGTGGTCTAGTAGTGCACTAATATCCCCAAGTTAAAAAAAAATGTTGTCTCACTATCTCTACACACACACACACACACACACACACACACACACACACACACACACACAAAATTATAGCTGTGAAGTTAATTTTTCTTGTATCCAAGGGTAAAATTTTACATTTATTCGCATTGAATTTCATCTCAGTAGATTCCAGCCCCACGTTCTGGCCCCTTAAGAGCTTTTTGGATCCAAACTCTTTCATCCCAAGTGTTAGCTGTTCTCACAGGTTTTGTGCCTTTTGCAAATTTGAAGACCATAACATCTATGCCTTTATCCAAATCATTGATAAAAATGTGAAATAGCA
>CM053584.1:371654431-371674544 GCA_028627135.1 Pseudochirops cupreus
GACATAGGAGAGAATAGACTGGGGGAGGGGGGACACACTGGGATGGCTGTTTTGGGGCGGTGGGTAGGGGAAAGATGGGGAGAAAATCTGTAACTCAAAATCTCGTGGAAATGAATGATGCAAACTAAAATAAAATTAAAAAAAAAATAACCTTCCAAAGCCCATGTCATGAGGAAGGGAATAACAGCAGAGTACAGAAATGCCAGCCAGGGTAATGTACAGCAGGGCTCTGTGTGGCCCTGAGACCAAACCCAATAGCTCTGAAAGCCTGAAAAGCTGATTGATGGGGCTCTGGCAATAACATTGACCAGGCAAACAATAATCCAATGGGAAATAACTGCCCCTGTCAAGTAAGAAACAGATGGGGTAGCATGGGATTATGGGCTGGCCCCACTCGGACTCCTTGTGATAATCAGAATGGAGAAGCAAATGGACTTCGGTCATGTTCTGGGACCATGAGAAATGCCAGAACAAATAAGATGTGCCAATACCCCCATCTCTGGAAGATGCTTTGGTGCAGATGTCACTGGCCACTGAAGCAAGCGTGCCACAAATACATGACACGGATGTAAGATAATGAATACTTTATTATGGGCCAGTATGACTTCATACCCACACTGCAAACAGATCTTGCCAATGAGGGGCAAGGGATTCATCTGTCTTTTTTTTAAAGTTCTTTTTTTTTCAGATTTTATTGATGCCTCTTTCTTTCTTTCTTTCTTTCTTTCTTTCTTTCCTTCTTTCTTTCTTTCCTTCTTCCCATTCTTCCTTCCTTTCTTTCTTTTCTTTCTTCCTTTCTTCATTTCTCCCTTTCCTTCCTTCCCTCCATCCCTCCTTCCTTCCTTCCTTCCTTCCTTCCTTCCTTCCTTCCTTCCTTCTTTCCTTTCTGCAATTGGGATTAAGTGACTTGCCCAGGGTCACACAGCTAGTAAATATCTGAGGTCTCATTTGAACTCAGGTCCTCCGGACTCCAGGGCTGATGCTCTATCCACTGTGCCAACTAGTTGCCCCTTCATCTATCTTTTGTCAGCAATATTCTCAGCACGGAGTCACACAACATCATATTAAAGATCCATACATGTCAAGCATAAGAAATAACTTCACCCCTCAGCCCAAAGGAGATGGAATACAATCAGGAATTGAGAAGAGTTATTTAAATGTGGAGAGGGAGAAGCAGAAGAGTCTGAAAATTTAACCCTAAAGCATGGAAAGGACTAATACAGTCCTGCAGTCAGCAGAACTAGGCAAACATCATTTACAATGACCAGAATGAGGTAAATGAATGCAGCAAAATTATAGAGATCATGTTTGGGAAGGTAAGTGACAGACAGACAGACAGACAGACAGACAGACAGACAGATAGATAGATAGATAGATGGATGGATGGATGGATGAATGGGTAGGTGGGTGGATGGGTGGATGGATAGATGGATGGGTGGGTGGGTGGATGGACGGACAGATGGATGGACAGACAGACAGACAGATAGATAGATGGATGGATGGATGGATAGATAGCTGGATGACAGATGTTGATTAATCAATTATATAAAGTGTGTATTTATATAATTGATAGATGATGGATAAATACTGCTGTTGGCCTTCCTTTTCAAAGAGGAGCAATGACACCAGAGCAATGTCTTAACTCGCACATGAATTAGATTTCGGGGAGGCAGAACTGTACAAAGTCACGTCACTCTCCCTCTCTCTTCCTGAGTATTTGAGGTCCAATTGCAGGACGAAAGCCACAGGGCTTTGTTGGGAAGTGTAAGTGATGGAAAAACAAAAGCTATCAATAGAAAAGGTATTCAAGAAGAAAATGACCATCTACACAGCAGGCACTCCAGAGGCACTACCTAGCAGAGGAGATGAAAGCCACGTGCCAATGTACAAAGCCCTTCTCGTCCCCATGGTAGTGGCATCTGCCACTGGAATTGTTGGGAGGATGCTTTGATGGGGAGCCAAGAGAAGAGAAGCCCATACCACAACACTTAAATCCAGTCACGACCAGCAGCCAGCTGGTGCGCCTGCACCACAGTCTCCAGAACATTAAGTATCATAGAATAATAGCAGGAGGGCAGCGTGCCCCAGGGGCTCTTTATGTCTGAATTTATGGGACAAAAGCTGAGAAAAATGCTCTGAGTAATAAGAGTTGACATTTTACACGGCTTTGTTTTGCAAAGAATTTTAAACACACGATCTCACCACTCTGCAAAGGCGCTGCTAGGGTGCTAATTACATGTGGGATCATTTCCTTTTCACAGATGAGGAAAACGAGGCTCAGAGAGGGGAGGCAGCTTGGCCACGGTCACAGCGGCCAGGCCAGGTCTCCCCATTCCCAGGCCTGTTGGTTAATCAAAAGGTAATGATAAAACATTTTCTTTTAAAACCAATAAGGAACGCATTAAAGGACCACTTAGTTTGGCTCTGTGTCCAAAGTCTCCCCATTTCCAGATTTCTTCATTAACCTGGAATCCATTGTTTATAGAATTAGCACAGGCTCACATTTCTTAATTATACCCTCTGTTTTCATCTTCCTTGGAGGGAAGGGGCATTATTTTGGGGGAAGACTGGCAAACAGGGTCAATTCTACCTTTAAAGCTCCCCATTCACTTATCCTGAGACCTTTGGACTCTTCAGTGTTTGAACAAATGGATCCATGTACATCTCAGGCCCCTCTGGGTGGTTAATCCACATCCACTAAGCTCTTTTGGAGGCTGTACACTCACCCTCTCTTTTAAGGTGGGCACTTTTCCTATCCCACCAAGTCCCAAGGTTCAAACCTTGTTGAGATGCTACTTCCTTCCTTATAACATCCCCCAGGTTAAGCTCCTTGAGGGAAGGGATTTGTTTTTTGTTTGTTTGTTTTTTTAAATTCCTGGTGCCTTGTATACAGTAGCAAGCTATTAATAAATGTTTAGTGAATTGTTTCTGAGGACAGCTGATGCTAAAATAGTTTCTATCTGGGGCTTCTCCAATTTCAGTGGAGTTTAAAACACTTTCACAACAGCCTCTCCAATGGCATCCAACTGGGAGCCAAGAAGGTGATCAAAGTGAGCCCTGGAGCACTAGGGATTTCGAGAGGGCTCTAGTTCTTAGGCTTAGTATGGCTATCAGTGGAGAAGAAATGGATATTCCTCAAAAACAATGATTTGGGTTGGACTAGATGGCCTCTGAGGGCTCCCCCTCAAACTCCTGCCCCCATCTCTGATTCTAGAATGGGGATGAATGAAATGAATGTAAAGCATTTATTAGGTTCTTAATATGTGCCAATCACCTTACTAAGTGCTAAGGATGCAAATACAAAATTCTGTCACACACAAAAATCACAATAAATTCTCTCTCTCTCTTTTGCTGTCCCCCCTTCCCTCTCTCTCATGTCTTTCTGTCCCTGTCTCTCTCTCTCTCTCTCCCTTTCTCTCTCTCTCTCTCTCTTTCTCTCTCTCTCCCCCCTCTCTCTTCTCTCTTCTCTCTGTCTCTCCCTCTCCTCCTCTCCCCTCCCCCTTTTCTCTCTCTTTCTCTCTCTCTCTCTCACTCACTCTCTTCTCTCCCTCTCTCCTCTTCTCCCCTCCCCCTTCTTCTCTCTTTCTCTTACTCTCTCTCTTCTCTCTCTTCTCTCACTTTCTCTCACACTCTCTCTCTCCCTCTCTCTCTCTCCTTGAGGGCTGGAGGAGACAAGATAGAGACCCTGGGAACAGAGCAGGGTGGAATGAGAGCTCTGCCTTCAGCCTTCCATCTGGTACTTGCCTGTTTTGACTGATCATTCTTATTACCTAAAGGCTATGTTCTATAGTTTCTCCTTTGCTGAATAACTACAATTCAGTACCCTCCAAATTGAGCACTGTGGGACAGAGCTCTAATTGTCCCACCCTAGTCACACAGAAAGATACACAAAAGTCCTTTAAAAAAAAGATTCTACACTTTGAAACATAAGAAATGGATACATAGCAAGAACAGCGTAAGCAGTTTCTCTAGCTAAACTAATAAAATGATAGGTCTAGACCCAAACCAAAACTGTCGAAGAGTTTCCTCCAGGATAATTTTATCTGAAAAGGTAATCTTCAAGCCGGAATCCACAAGACAAGATCTATTACCATATTGCTTTACTTTGCGCAGTCCCAGTGATTTATTTTCTAATCCATTTTCTTTTCCACAGGGGACTGACTGCTCATGTTATTCTGGATGACACATAGACAGACAATGAAATCATGCAGGTATTTGGGAGAGCGATTGTCGGCCCAAACCTTCCCTCTGCTTGAACAATGGGCTGGCTTTGTCATCACCAAATCATAGGTGACTCACTGCCAGAAGCTCACCTGTTTCAAATCAATCTCCTGGACATTATTAAACATCAGCTGCTAGGAGGTGACTGTCCAATGGAATGTATATGATACTAGTGTAGGCTGGGAGATGTTGGAACCAGAGGAGATAGGCTTAAGAAACTGCAGAAAGAAAACTCAATTAGATCTGTGGTGTCCCCCGAGATTAGAACAGAAACTCCTTGAGGCCAGGGTTGTCTTTTGTTTATCTCTATCCTCTAGGGTAGGGGCTGGCAGATTAGGCCCTTAATGAATGTTGGTTTAATTGGACTAGAAACTTTCTAGAGGAAGCTTTCTAGATCACAAGAATAAGAGCCCTAGAAAAGGCAGACAAGGTGAAGGCTGTGAAAGTGAAATCCTAGGAGAGTTTTAAAAATAGGACAGAAGGCCCTTTATCTACAGTGGAGGATGAAGGAGGCATCCCTGAGCCTAAGGCAGAGTGAGTCAGCCAAAGGCCATAGTCCTAGGACAAAAAATGAGAGGGGAGGGATTGAAATTCACAGGATTCTAACTAAATCTGCAAGATTCTTATATGAAATAAATCCCATCTTTTCATCTTGCCAACAACACACATCTTGGGGGCCCCCTTCGAGCTCTGTGACTGTGTTCTGCGTCTGTGACTTCAGGCCACTATAAGCAGGCTGAAAAGAAGGTTTTGTTTCTGTGGCTTGAATTTTTAACATTGCTGCTAAGTTCATACATGGCTCAGTGGGAAACCAGCCACCTCTCAACCGAACAAAATTCCCTAACTCTTAGCCAAATAAGAAAAAAGAAGTGGGGGGGGGGGGCAGGGGAGGCGGCTAAAATGTTCTGTTTTGTACTCGGAAACAAATTTATCATTGCTAAAAATAACTAGTGCTGAGCCCAAGATGAAAGTGATTTTGCATGAGTTTTCAAATGTCTCACTAATTTTAGGAAAGATTGTCAGAGGAAGAGTCCCAGAGACATATGAAGGACTGTTGTTTCCAAAGTTAGGTTCATGGGCACATCTCCCACGGTGCAATGACAAAGGCCATACTCAGAGGAAAACAAATGGGACGGAAGGGACTGAAATTCATAGGATTCTAACTAGCTCTGCAGAAGTCTTATATGAAATAAATCCCATCTTAATCTCGCCAATAACACATTCAGTGTGTATTACTGAGATTATGGATCTAAATAGCCACTGGGAAATCCAATATGGACAGATTACCATCAGCATGATCACAGAGAAGAGAAAATCTGAAATTAGCCATTAGAAGCATTCAGACTAGAAATATAATTTTTTTCCATGACATATAGAACTGTAAACATCCATCAGTCCTGATAAGATCCTGGAATGCCATCTTGAAAAGGCTATAATTTCAGATGACCCTTTAATTCAGTTCTGAAGCACAAAATATCAGTGTAAGGAATTACACAGAGGGAAGTAATTACAGGGGAAAAGTCATGGCCCCAGGGAAAAGTAGGAGTTAGAAAAGTTAGTCTGGATTTTGGCAGGGAGGCAAAGTTAACTCTGCCTTTCCCTGAGAACAGGAAGGAAGTGCATGTTAACTCATAGAGACTGAGTGGGCTGATTTTTTAAAAGTTGTTCGAAAAGGAAAAAAACAGTAATGCTGAGTTAACAAAATACATGTGCATGACTAAAAGTGGAAGAGAAAAAAAACTCAGCAGGTTTGGAGTTGGAGGACTTGGCCTCTATCCCTTATTACCTTAGCGATCTTGGTCAATTAATTTCTCTGGGGGGGGGGCGGCTAGGCGGAGGCGGCGCAGTGAATAGAGCATCGGCCCTGGAGTCAGGGGGACCTGAGTTCAAATGCGACCTCAGACACTTAACACAAAAACTAGCCGTGTGACTTTGAGAAAGTCACTTAACCCCAACTGCCCTCCAAAAAGCAAAAAAAAAAAATAATAATAATTTCTCTGGGTGTCAGTTTCTCCATGTAGAAAATGAAGAGGTTGAACTACATGGCCTCTCAGGGCCCTTCCCTCGCTAATTTATAATCCTATAATCCAAGAAGACCTTAAGAAGTCAAGCTAAATTTGGCTCCAAAGAATGCATTTATTAAGTGCCTGCTGTGTGCCAGGCAATGTGAGAAAATGCATCTTCTTCCTTTCTTTGCAGGGGTGGGAGTGGGGATGGGATGGGGTGGAGAGGATGACTATGGGTGAGGAACACTGAAAGACAGCTAGGTGGCTCCATAGTGCATAGAGCACTGGGCCACCAGTCAGGTCTGAGTTCAAATCCAGCCTCAGACACTTACTAGCTGTGTGACCTTGGGGAAGTCACTTAACTTCTGTTTGCCTCATCTGTAAAACTCGTTTAATAATAGCACCTACCTCCCAAAGTTGTGAGGATCAAATGGAACAATCTTTGTTAAGCTTTGCAAACCTTAACGCTCAATAGTTATTATGGTAAGATTCAGTTGATGCCTGGCTTAGTTCTGTTGAACTGCCTTGTTCCCTGTTATCCTCTGTTTCGGGGGATATCTCTCTGGATACGGGGGAGGGATGTATTTTAAGACAAAGACAAAAGAAATCAACACATGTTTAAAAGAAAAAAAGAGAGAAGTAGAACTTCACTGGTAAATGCAAATCTATCTGGTTTTAAAATACCCTTGGTCAGGAATGACAAGGGTACAGAACCTAAGACTCAAGGCCATTTATGGCTAATAGACAGCTGGGCCCTCCGGTATTAACTTTTGCAAAGTGACTCATGGACTCCACTCACCCCCTGAAAGAGGCAACGACTTCCCCGTGACAGTAGCGAACAACTGGGGCGGCTAGGTGGCGCAGTGAATAGAGCACTGGCTCTGAAGTCAGGAAGACCTGAGTTCAAATCTGACCTCAGACACTTGACACAAAACTAGCTGTGTGACCTTGGGCAAGTCACTTAACCCCAACTGCGCAGCCTTCCCCCCTCCAAAAAGCAAAAAAAGAAAGAAAGAAAGAAAAATGAATGATGAAGTATTCATTAAGCTGTGATTTCATACCAGGCACTGTGCTACACACTAGATACACAGACACAAGAAACCAAGATGGTATCTGCCAGTGGCATGCTGGGAAATAAATGCAGAATGACTGGCTACAGAAAGGATGGAAGATTTTAAAGTTTAATCTGCAATGATAATATCTTCATCACTTTCTTAAGGCTAGACTCTCAACAAAATGATAAATCAAGGCCTGATCTGTACTATTTGCTGATTTTAACAATCCAAAATTTAACAATTTAAAAATTTGACAAAGTTCTCCAGTAGGAATTGGTTTCAGAGTAACCTTAGTCCCTTGTCCTATAGGAGATTACATTCTAATGGGGGGAAAACAGGGTGAGTGGGAGGGGGTGCTCTTCTACAGAGGGCTGGGAGACGGCCAGAAAGCATCCTGGTGGGCCTGGGTCAGGGTAAGAGAAGGAGAAAGCTCACCAGAGAACAATTAGCAAATCCATTTTTTAAATTTAGCTTTCATCGTAACAAGTCTGCAGTTTAGAGGGGTGGGGGGTCAACACAGGTAAATTAAAATGCATTAAAATTCTTAGGCATGTTGGGATTTTTACAACATGACCCCAGGCTAAGTCAACACTTTCAAAGAGCTGAGCCCAAAACCAACACCTTTGAGAAAGTGTGAAGAAAATTAAAATTTGTGAGTTTGTTAATAGTCGTTTATCAATAGTGAGGGTTTGGTTGGATTTTTGGAGATCTCAGCACATGTGTGCATGCTCAGGCTTGAAGATGGTCCTAACGGTATGGGCTGTTTTTGCGCAAAGTAATGATTGTGGAGGCCGAGGGGAATGGGCGTCTTTGCTCGCCCTGCACAAAGCCCACTGCTTTTAATTGGCAGCTGCCCTCAGTGTTTCAGAGCCTGGCACTGTTCATATCTTGGTTTCAGATCCACAATGATCTCAGAGGCTTGGCTTAAAAAAATGCTTGCCAATTTTGTCTATGCCCATACCGTGTGTCTTACTGGTGTTTGCCTGCACTTCTCAGCTAGGCCATTTAATCCAAAACTGTGGAGAAAAGGGCTCTTTTGCCCCTGCCTACAGCTTCCTCATCTTCCGCCCTCCAGAGTACTGAGGTGTCCTCTAGGCATCTGTCTGTTCTTTGTCCATTTTGGCTCATCTCAGTAAGTCAGGGTAGAGCAAACCATGCCCCCTCTCTCTGTTTCCCCTCTCTGGTTACAAGAATGGAAACGAAAAATGGAAAGGGACAGCTTGGGAATGCCATGGCTAGAGTCCAGGGCTTGGAATCAGGAAGACCTGAGTGCGAATCCTGCCTCAGACCTTAGCTGTGTGACCCTGAGCAAATCATTTAACCATTCTGTACGTCAGTGCCCTCATCTATAACTTGGGGATGATGACAGGACCTACCTTCCAGGGCTGCCTGTTGGCCAGCTTTAAAGAGCTATGTAAATGCTAGCAATGAGGATGAGGATGATGGTGGTGGTGGTGAAACCAATTCACCAAACAACCAAGAGTGGTGCCAGAATACAGATGATAGACATTTCCTAATATGTAAAAATTAAATTAAGCACATTAATTAATTAATTAACTCCCAGGAACTGATGCAGAGAGAAAAACTCAGCATTATAGTCAACCATAAACATTTATTAAGCTCCTACTGCATGCCAGGCACTGTGCTAAGCAACAGGAATACCATCAGAGTCAAAAGACAGTCCCTGCCCTCAAGGAGCTTACAATCTAATGGGGGCAACAACGTGAAAACAAATCTATACAAATCAAGCTCTATGCAGGATAGACAGGAAATAAAAGAGGGAAGGCACCGGGATAAGAGGGTAGGCTTCCTGTAAAAGTGGGGTTTTAGCTGGTACTTAAAGGAAGGCGCCACGGGGGTCGGTGGTTGGAGCAGAGGAGTGAGAGCATCCCAGGCATCAGGGACAGCCAGAAAGAATCCCTGACCCCACAGACAAATGCAATGGAAGTAGAAAGTAATCAGTCAGGGGAGAGACTCTTGGAGACGGTGGGAATTGAGCTTAAGTCTTGAAGGAAGCCTCACTGAGGGGGGAGAGCATTCTGAATATGGGGGACAGCCAAGAGAAAGGTACATCTCCTCATGTTTAAAACAAAGGTGGACTCAAAGACGCCTGAGGTCTTTGTCCAATCTCAATCTATGATCCTGTGATCTGAGTTCAGACCCTGATTCTGCCATTTATTCATTCTGTGATCTTGGGCAAATCTCTGAACCTCTCTGGCCTCAGTTTCCTCAGATGTAAAAAGGAAAAGGTCAGCTGTATAAGGTACCCTTCTAGGCTACTGTGAGGCCACTTTTGGTTTTAAGCCAGGACAAGGGTAGAGTGACCTAAAGTGGAGAGGTGGCACAGGGAGACAGGCAGGAAACAACCACAGGTTCTCTAAATGTGAGGTTCTCGTCTCCTTGCATGCTAGATCAGGAGAGCACAGGTGGCAATCTGTACCAAGGGAGGAAGTCCCCACATCAGAGGTATCACAGATCCATCAATGAACTATCCCAGTCCTAAAATCTCCCCCGTAAATGAAGACCAAGGTTAGCCAAAATGCCAGAATTAGCTGGAGACCCTGGACCCCAAGTAGCATTTACACGTGCCCAAGGTGGCCTGTTAAAGCCGTTCTGCATTTATCTGTATTTCTACCTGCTGCAGACTGGTGTGAGGTCACCTTCTCGGCTACTTCTCTGCCTATCCTACTGGGTCATTCATTACCATAACTTTGACTTCTCTCCAAAAGACTACAAACAAACAAACAAACAAACAAAAAAAAAGCCAACAACTGGCTTTAACAAAGGATGACAAAGGGCCAGGAGAAGTCCAACACATTTTTGCTACTAGAGATATTCTAAATGTCAACTTCTATAGCCAGGAGGAGAAATCAAAAGAAACCCATGATGCTTTGGGACTCAAGGAAGGGGATCATGGGCTCCCAGCCCTGGTCTGTTCACATCTGTAAGAGTGGGATGAGGTTTGGAGACAGAAGGACATTGAGAAGTTACAAAACATCTAAAGAGGCTGGTGAATAAGGACTGGCTAAGGAGTTGGGGGTTGTTTGGCCTCAGAAAGAGAAGAGTCGGGGGACTGGGTGATAAAAGCGGTCTTCAATTAAACCAAGAGCTGGCATGTGGAAGAGGGAGGGTCACAGATTTAGAGTAGACCTTCTTCGAAGACCAACCCAGTTAAAATGAGAAAGGTTTGTCATCAGCCAAGAGCCAGATATCTGGGTCGCAGAAACACACCACACTATGCCCTAAGGTGGGGTAGGATAGTGGTCTGCCCTCAGGGAAGGGGATGCCTATACTGCTGTCACTTTAAAAGACTGAAAAGGGGAAGGAGAAAGGGGAAGGAAAGCACCTTTTGAAAAACTGGTCATAGCAAAGATGTTTTGGAACAACAGCAAGGAATGAATAGTACAAAAAAGTTTTAATATTTTTCTATGGAATTTAGAGAAAAAAATGACTTGGATCAACTAATCAGAAGCATTTACTATGGGCTTACTACGTGGATTGTCAGTAATGTGCATGTCTATGTTCTGCATTTCAGTGGTGTTCAACTCTCTCTAGCAAAAATACTGGACTGGTTTGCCATTTCCTTCTCCAGCTCATTTGACAGATGAGGAAACTGAGGCAACCAGGGTGAAGTCACTTGCCCAGGGTCACACAGCCAGGAAGTTGCTGAGGCCGGATTTGAACTCAGAAAATGAGCCTTCCTGATTCTTGGTTCAACACTTTATCTACACCCTACCTGTCCATACAAAGAGGGACATCATCAGATTTTCAGAGGGCACAGGATTATCATGCTAGAATTGAGAGGATGAAAATCCCAAAATGTCTTGACAAGTTGGAATCCTGCACCAAAACCAACAGGATGGAACCTAATGGGGCTTGATCTTAAGGGCTGCTGCAGGCAAAGAAGGGATAGGGGAAACCTGACTTTGCAGTGGTTCTCATGAAAAAGATCTGAAGGTTTTCATTAACTGAGACCTTAACATGAGCCAACACAGTGCGGGGCAGGGGGGGGGGGGAGGGGTGGTGGCTAAATGAAGCTACTGCTGTCATAGGCTGCACCAATCATAGTATGGTATCCAGATGGCAAAAAGCAATCATCCTAACTGCATGTTGGCCCCCAATGGGTCAGAATCATCTGGAGGTCAGGCACTCCCCCCCCTGTTAATTGATTCCACGAAACCTTGGCTTTAGGTGACAACATCATAGGGGTGGTTGATTCCATAGCAACAGGGTCATAAATGGAAGAGGTGAATAGGTTCTTGAACAAACAAGTTTAGGGCCATAAAAGCTTTAAATCAGCTTCTATACTGAGATCATGACAGGGCAGGGTTTCTTGGACACAAGACCCTTGACATGCATCATGAAGGGGGCATCTCCCCAAGGTGGGGGGTGGGGAGAGAGAGACAGCGGACTTTAACAAGGCAAAATATCCAGAGACATCTTGGAAGGGAGATGAGAAGAAGGGCTTGTCCATCCCCAAGAACTTCCTTCAAGTCTCAGTTAAAATCTCACCTTCTATAAGAAGACTCTCCTGGTCTGCCTTAACGTTAGTGCCTTCCCTCTGAGATGAGTTCCAGTTTATCCTACATCTATCTTATTTGTACATGGTTGTTTGTGTTGTGAGTTCCTAAAGAGCCAGGATTGTCTTTTTACTTTCTTTAAATCTTCAGTGTTTAATAAAGGGCTTGGCACATAGTAGGCTCTTAATTGAACTTCTTGACAGCCTGGGATCTAGCTGGAGGTGATAACTCCAAAATGAGCTGGATATTGTTCCAAAAAAGGGGAAAGGACAACAAAATCTTGTATGTAGATGTAGAAGGTACAATCAGACTCCCTAGAAGTTCCTGCAATGTGCAAAGGGCCAGGATAAAGTGACTAGAAACCACACCACCCTTCTCAAGAGCCTAGAGTACAGGTAACACATGAGACAGTGACTTTGAAACTGCCCAGAGTGGACTAGACAATAGTAAACCCTCCTGATTTTTTACTCCCTCTTCTCTCTTCATTTATGTTCCAAAAGGAGCAAAGGGAGGGTGACTGACTCCATACCATAAGCCATAAATTGGGCTTATCAGTGAACTGGCACAGAATATGCTTCACATCTGTCTGCACCAACCCACAACCCCAGTGAAGAGCAAAGACTCACCCTGGACACCCCGGGGTGGTGGTGCTGGTCCACAGGACTGGCTGAAGGACCTTGTAGAAGGTATGCCTGAATGAAGTCTACAGCACCCATTGATTAATTTATTCAGAAAGTCAAAACTGAAACTGTCCTGCCTTCAAGGAGTTTACATTCTACTGGAAATGAATGAATGATGAATGAATGAAAAAGCATTTGGAAGCAAGGCTTGGGAGGAAGAGGAGTGTAACCAGAACTGGGATGATTGTTACAGGGATGATTCCCTCTAATAATGAATGACTTTGGGATAGATGCTGCAGAGAAAAGCACGTCGACCTCCAAAACACACCTGCATCACCCCGACAATTCACTGAAACACCACATAGGGCAGCCAGAAAGGAGTCTGGCTGGCACAGACACTGAATTCCAATTGGGCTGAATTACAGGGTCAGTGTCAGGCTTCCTGCTGAGATTGCATATTTGTAGGGACCAAGATGCTGACGGAATATGTGGCAAACCTCAGCTTCACCATAGGTATGCTGAGGGCCTGAGAGTGAAAGCCTCGAAATTACTGGCTGGGCCTCACTGAAAAGGCTACTTGTTTCATCCATCACTTTTTGGACCAAATCTATGATTTCATCACCATAGGGAATTCCTAGTGAGGAAATCTCCTTTACCAATGAGATAGATACCTTCTCTCCTACTTATAATCATAGATACTTGCTTGGGACAGAGAAAGAGACAGAGACAGAAACAGAGAGAGACAGACAGACAAGAAAGAGAGACAGAGACAGAGAGAGGAAGACGGAGAGACAAAGACAGAGACAGAGAGAAACAATGAGAGAGAGATAACTGTCTAACTACATATAGATAGAGGGGGCACAGTGGATAGAGTGCCAACCCTGGAGTCAGGGGGACCTGAGTTCAAAACCAGCCTTAGTCACTTACTTAGCTGGGTGACCCTGTAAAGTGAGGTAGAGAAGGAAATGGCAAACCACTCCCATATCTCTGCTAAAAAAACCCCAAATGGGGTCACAGACAATTAGACACACCTGAAACAAGTCAACAACAAAAATCTCCATGTAGACATCTCCTATAGCGATATGTCTATTTATATTGGGTGGCCCTGATTGCCTCTTTAATAAGTCCTGGCATCATGAAGGGTAAGCCTTAGGAATAAGAGGCTTGGTTAATATCGGAGAATATCAAGATCCTGAAATCACTACCTCCATTTAGCAGGAAAACATTATTGATTTTAAATTAGCAAAGTTTTCTCTTTCCAAACCCTGGAAAAATATCCCAGCAGTTCTGACAATAAACAATGAAGGCTTCTTCATTTCACAGTACAGGCTTTGCCTGTATACACCCTCTATTTCTGTGATGTCAGAAGGAAAGAACCATGAGGGGTTTAGAGTGAAGTTTTATCAGAGTGAACAGAAGATGAAGTCAGGAAGCCAAATCGTCTTATTTTGAACTCCATGGGAAGTGCAAATGAAAAGGAACCAAGACCTAAAAACCTTGGCATAAAGCACGATTGTGGGGGAGCCCTCCCGAGTTTCTAATTTGAGTGTGAGTAACATTTAGGTCCCTAATACCCAATGAACTGACTATAGGTTATGTATTTGAGTAGCAACAGCAAATGACAATTGAAGGCAATGACCAATGACCAATGTACTTGGTAATTATGGTAGAATATAAGAAACATGGACTCAAGGGGTGGCTAGGTGGCGCAGTGAATAGAGCACCAGCCCTGGAGTCAGGAGGACCTGAGTAACACAAAACTAGCTGTGTGACCTTGGGCAAGTCACTTAACCCCAATTGCCCTACCTTCCTCCTCCAGAAAGCAAAAAAGAAGAAATAAAAATTTTAGGGGAGGCTAGGTGGTGGAATAGAGCACTGGCCGTGGAGTCAGGAGGACCTGAGTTCAAATGTGACCTCAGACACTTGACACATTTACTAGCTGTGTAACCTTAGGCAAGTCACTTAAACCCCAATTGCTCTCCAAAAAAAGTGAAAAAAAAGAGAAAGAAACAAAGACTCACAGGAATCAACTCTGAGTGAACAATGCTACTACCACAGCTACCACCATCATCATCATCATATAAGAGCAATTGATAAAAAGCATAGAATTTGGGGAGGGAAAAATGTTTATTTCTTTTTTTTTTTACTTTGAGTAATATTCCATTTTTCCCATTACATGTAAAAATAATTTTTAACATTCTTTTTTTTTTTGAATTTTGAAATCCAAATTCTCTTGAGGGAGAAATTTTTAAAGTCTATTATAATTCTGCTTATCCTTAAATCCATTATCATCTCCCTTAAATAGAACCAAGTATGGAGTCCAAATGATGGAGGAAGTTGACATCATATTAATTAACTATATGGCTCTGCTGAAAAACACATTAAATGCCTCCTTTATCTCGTGAAATCTTTCTCCAATGTTATCAAAAGGCCATCAGGTCTCAGTAAGTATAAAATGTCTAACATATGCCAAGCAAAGATACAGACCAAAGGCTTTGAGCTTGAAGCCTAAGGTCACAGTGGACCAATGGATGAAGGCAATACCCTGATAAATCTCCTCTAGACAAGACACCTCAAGACAGAAAAAAGCTATGAAAAAGCTAGAGTTGATTATGTTGAGACTTATTAGAATTATGAAATCAAAATTGAATGAGAAGAACATGTCTAAGGCAATTAACACCTATGCAATACCAAGTTTAATGGACATAATTTTGGAATTGTAATTGAGCATAATAGACTTAGAAAGTATGTTTGCAGAAACCTACACAATATTAACAAAGCATGAGGTCTACGCCCCAAGGCAACTACCAAATCAGCACTTCCTTACCAAAAGGAAGATCAATTGACAAAATGCTTAGAGCATGTGATAAATAGCTCATCGGCCTACATAATACCTTTGGAACAAGCAGGTTTTACTTTGACAAGCAATAGTGAAGGCTGATAACACTTACATACCATTGGATTTGTAATTTGTAACTGAAATGGGTTTATTTGTAATTTGTAATTTGTAACTGAAATGGGTTTATTTTCAGATGTAGCCTATGAAACAGTCAAGCTCCAAGCAGAGAATTAAAGACCCTCCCTAGGTAACATCCTCTGACCTCAGCCAACAATGTACAGACAGACAAGGACCTAACCTCCTCTGTCATGCAGATTTACTTATGAAAGCCAAGGAATCTATATTCAGGATCATGTCATTGTCACCAAAAATTAAAGGAGGGTTATCCTTGAGGAGTCCAAGTATAGTGACAAATCTAGATTATACAAGGAGATAGCAGAAACTATATCGCCACAGGCTGCAAACATTTAGCACCTACTGAATACTTAGCAAGATGTGATCTGGTGGCTAGAATTATATATATCAGAGATATATATTTTTATTGGAATGACACATGCCATATGACAGACCTCAGACAATCCTGGAGAACCTGGCCAACTAATTACTGGAATAGGCCCATATGCTCTTAGATATGCTGATGCGTTGGTTGGTTTTGCTAGATTGTTTTTTTCTCTCTCTTTTTTTTTAAATTAAGGGCATAGGAGATAGACACATACACACACACACACACACACACACACACACACACACACACATATATATATATACATATATACATGTGTATGTAGAAATGAAGGTAAAAGAAAGTTTAAAAGAATTTCACCATTTAAATAGTGACCTTATAGAAGCCCAGAAGGGTTCCTATTTAATTTCGCAATATCATTTCAATCTTCAATTAAAAAAAAGATTGAGATGCCAGAAGTAACCTGGGTCAGGAGCTCCCAAGCTGATCAATATGTCAGTACTTGGACGACTCCATCAGAGACGTGGGTACTTCCCCCCTCCACTGATGAATATAGCAAGGCAGTCTGTGTAATTCTTGACCATTTCCTCTTACAGAGAAATCCTCTACCAGAGGGCTCATCCAGCAACATGGAGACATTCCTTGGCTAGGTGGTACAGTAGCTAGACCGTGGGGCCTAGAGTGTCAGGAAAACCTGAGTTCAAATCCGGCCTCAGACGCTTACCAGCTTTGTAATCCTGGGCAAATCACTTCTGCATGCCTCAGTTTCCTCAGCTATAAAAATGGTAGTAAGAGTACCCACCTCCCAAGGTTGTGAAGATCAAATGAGAGAATAACTATAAAGCACTCAGCACGGGGCTTGGCACATATTAAGTGCGATATCAACGTTAGCTCTTATCACCTATTATTCTAAAACGTTCCTGGAATTACTTTGGCTTCACTGAGTCTCACACCAAGCTTCCATTTTCTTCACCAATGTTTTGAGTTGTGAATTTGCTTATGTCCTTCGCATAATCATCTTCTGTAATGTTTTAAAGATGAGCTCATCCTCTGAATTGGTGCTGGATGGTACATCTCTGCACTGAATGAGAGCGTCTTGTGTCTGCTAGGTGGCACGTCTCTACTGGGTGAAGGCATCTTGTGTCTGCTGGATGCCATCTCTTTGCATTGGGTGAGGGCATCTTGCATCTGCTAGCAGACATGGCTTCTAGGATCTTCTGGCCTCCTCGTTGTAGCTCTCGTGTCTGAGGTTCTTACAACGTGAAGACACGATGCATCAGGAAAATCTGGAAAAATCACTACTGGGACATGACTCAGTGAGCTCACAGCAATTCCCCTGGCAAGGAGACAGTTCACAAAAGTAGTAAAGGAAAGTGTCTTTGGAATGTAGAAGGGGAAAATCAAAACCTCACAATGGCACTCTTGGAAAACAGATACCTGGGGATGAGCATCACTCTCCTAAAGACCAGTCTCAAGTTAACAGGCACTTACAGTTTTAGGAAGCAGGCCTCCCAGCGGCTCCTGGGGGGCTCCAGCATCGGCACTCCTGGCTCACAGGCCCGGCTTTTCCTGAAGTCCGGCATAGCTCCCCGGCTTCAGCATCCCAAGCCATTTTTCAATCACTAGACAGCACAGAACTCTGCCACAACAAACTGCTCAATGCCATTGGGTGCTGTCTTTGCCCACTGGAGAGGGAAGGGCCCCCCCCCCAAATTTCCTGTCTGGTAGGAGAGGCAATTGTCCAAACACAGCTCCAGTGAAACAGGGCCAAACTAATCACTGAGGCTGTTTTGCTACCCTTTCTACTACCAACCTCTGACCTCACAAAGGCCTGCCCAGGAAACAGGAAACTCACTGTGTTTGGCAGTAGCCCAGCCACCAACACTGGGTTAAGAGACTACCAGGAGACTTAATGTCCTTTCTGTCTCTCCCATCAGTAAGTAGCATCTTCTGAGCCTGGAGGGGTCTCCTACAATCCCTGCTGCAGGGAAGGGCAAAACTGGTGAGCTCAGGAGTTCTCAGCTGCAGCGGGATATGCCAATGCACACTAAGGCTTTTATTGTTCAGTCATTTCAGTCATATCTGACTCTTTGTGACCCCATCTGGAGTCTTCTTGATACTGGAGTGCTTTATCATTTTCTTCTCCAGCTAATTTTACAGTGAGGCAGAGTTAAGTGATTTGCCCAAGGTCACACAGCTAGTAATGTCTGAGGTTGGATTTGAACTCAGGTCCTCCTGATTCTAGGCCTAATACTCTATCCACTGCACCACCTGGCTGTCTTTTCACACTAGGTTTATTTATATAGCTTATTAATAGAGTAAGCCCTCAGAGCAGAGGGCCACCAGGATCGCCTAAAGAGGGGCAAATGGGTCCAAGTCAGAAATGGAGCAGGTCAAAGCTTCCATGTCAGTTAGTAGTGAGACAGCATCTATGCCTGGGTGCTGTAATTCTAGCCCAAGCAAAGCAGGGAGATCCAGTCTAAAAAAAAAAAATCTTCTACCTAGGTGAATATCCCTGATTGGCTCAGGAATTTAACAAAACATCCTAATTTCTCCATAATTTGCTCTTAAATCTCAAAGAATCTCATAGAGGCAACTGGGTGGGATTATTTAAATCCCTCTAGGCTGTTACCAGCCATATCAAAGGGAGAAGGGGTAGGTGGGGAACCATGTGGACAGTTGTAGGTCTATGAGAAAGCCTTCTTCTCAGGATACCAAGACCCTTAAGGGAGAGTAGAAGTAAAGAGAAGGAGGGAATGAGAAGAGAGTGGGGAGAAAGGAGCAAAAGAAAGGAGGTGAAGAGAGCAGGGATAAGAGGGTGGGAGGAAAAGAGGAAGGGATTGGGGAGAAGGATGGAGAAGGAAAGGAGGAACATTCTGTGCCCTAGCTACATGTCACTCAAATGTCTCTAAGATATAGTGATGTTAAGAGACAGTATCTTTACTTCTATCCATTTCCCAAGATCAATGACTGTCTCAAATAGGTTGGACTGGTGCTGCTGTGATTACAAATGGTCCCTCATTCTTTCTGCCCATTCAGAGTTTGACTTGACCATTGGTCTAACTAGACCCATGGATGGCTGATTCAAAAATTACTCCCACATCAGTAACCAGGCATTTCCATACAGATTCCTGTACACAGTAGGTGTATAATAAATGTTGGATGAATTGGACCAAAGACAGATGACCTCATTTCCCTGTGGTGTCAGCTGGTGTTTCCTCCATCTGGCACCATCTGATTCTCTTCCTGAAATAAGGATTCATGATCTATCAGAACAAGGCTTTTGAGCCATTTTCACATCTTTGACCTCATCCATTTCTTGATCTTGAGCCCATATTTCTCAGCATATTTTCTACCATCTTTCTTCACACTGACATCATCAAGGGTCAAGGTCTTACAGGGGACACAGTAAGCACTTAATAAATGCGGACAGATTGATATCTTGGTGCTTCAGACAACTCTCTAAGATCACAAGGTGCAGAGTGTTTAAAACATTTTTAAAATTGAGTCATACTTCTGAGTCATACTTTAAAAGTCATGCTTCTGAGAATTATTTCTGATTTCATTGATACAGGAAACCCATGGGGCTGAGTTGGAGTTACAAGTAGTTCATCCAAGTAGAGATTTCCAGCAAGGCAATGGAAAATATTGTACTGAGAGTTCTGGAAAAAGTTGGGAGATAGAGTTAGGGATTTCAAAGTCACCTGCAAAGACAATATAATGGTAGCCATGGAAATAAACCGCTATTTCCTAGGGAGAGAGAACAGACAGAAAAGAGAGCTAAGACAGAAACCTCAGCAACACTCACATTTAAGAGTGGAGGAGGAAGATCCAAGAAAAGAAAAAAAGAAGGAATAATCTGGTAAGTAGGTATCCCATAAGAGGGACAAGATAACGGAAGCCAAAAGTGGGAATGATTTATAGCAGGAAGCAAAAGACCATAATGTCAAAGGCCCCGAAAAGGAGGATGAGGTCAGCCAAAGGGCCATTGGGTTTGGCAATAAGGTTAGCCTTGAAGGGAGCTGCTTCAGGAGAATGGTGGGGACACATACCGGACTGCAAATATCACAACATCCTGAAGGGCACAAACAGATTTTTATATTTACCTAAGCAAAACTAAAATAGGAGGGTAAATGTGTTGCTTCTGGTATCATATAACATACTATAAGTCACATATAAATCCTTTTAAAAATCATTTGATGTTTTTGGATGATCTCTATCATCTCCCTTTCTCTCTCTCTCTCTGTCCCTCCCTCTCTCTCTCTGTCTCTTTCTCTCTCTCTGTCTGTCTCTCTCTCTCCCTCTCTTTCCCTCTCTCTCTCCCTCTCTTTCCCTCTTTCTCTCCCTCTCTTTCCCTCTCTCTCTCCCTCCCTTTCTCTCTCTCTCTCT
>CM053584.1:371674644-371688147 GCA_028627135.1 Pseudochirops cupreus
ATCTCCATTGCCAAGGTAGGGGGCTATAGGTGTGGAATGTTGCAACTATTATCAGACACAATTGGTTAGTTTTGCTAAATTGCCTTTTCCCTTTCTTTTTAAGTTCTGTTACAAAGGGAGAAAGATGTTTATTCAGAGATGGTAACATAAAAATAAAAGTTATCAATAAAACATTGAAAAGTATTGAAAGATTTTTTTAAAAAGAATATCATTGTTCAAAATAGAATTTTAAAAAGAGTGATATTTCTGAGAATTATTTGCTAATGTAGAAGATTCCATCCCCACACAGACACCAGGGCTGACCTTGCATAAACACCCATTTGACATCATTTGGAATTCCCAAGGTACAGATTATGTGCCCCAAGATGGATGCCACTCACCAACCTGTTTTTTCAGTCCTTTGGATAAAACAAGTCGTCTCTGTGGGAGATCTCTGGAACCCCCAAAAGTAGAATAACATAGAGGAAAGTCTATTGGATCTACACTTAGATATATTGGGTTTGAACTTCAACCTGGATGTCCCTGATTAAAGTACTCCACCTCTGGATCTCAGTATAAAATGGTGGACTGGCAAACTCTTCTTTCAAGACTTATGTGCTGGCCATTTATTGGCCTCGGGAAAGGGCAAGACAAGTCAATGCCCTTATGAAGACCCTCCCCACTCTGAAATGAGAGGATGTCCTATATAACAGCACATATTTAATAAAGCTGTGTGGCATAGCTCTTTTAACCTATGACAATTACTGAAATAAAACATTATGTTAAAAACACTAACCTATTACTGCAGTTAGCAAACTGCCTTTTTTGCTTAAAGACCATGGGGAAAATTAAGGCAGTATTTGGTCAGGTCGAGCACTGTTTCTGAGATGTTTTCTCAGTCTGTTTTGAAAATAATATTGTTTATAGCCGAGTTCTTTTTCGTTATTTTAATAAAGTAGGACTATTTTATGAAAGCTACTCGAAACCAGTATTTACATTTAAGAGATTCACTACTAAAAAAGTGACAAATGTTTATTGTCACAGTCTCTGTTTACTTTATAAAATTTCCTGTACATACTTATATATGTTATATAAGAATGAACTTTTCTAATATCTATTTGTAACTGCTTAGGCATCATCACTTTTTAAATAAAGATACATCTTTTTTCTTAAAATGATGGACCGGGCAAGATGGTTGCTATGGTCTCTTCCTTCTCTCAGGCCCTGACCTTCCACCCCTCAAGCTCACTGCCTTGTGTCAACTTTGTGAGCCTTTGGGTGAATCCATTTATCGATTTTTCAGTCTTTCCAATTGTCAGCTAAGCAAACAAAGCCCTTCCTGAATGAGATACCCTAAGGCTAAGCAAATTAGCTTTGCTGGGGGAGAGAGAAGGGATCAAGTGAAAGGTTTAGGGCTTGGATATTTCCTGGACAAGATAACCTCCTAATGTGTTACCCTAGGTCACAGTGGTTCTCAACCTTCCTAATGCTGCCACCCTTTATTACTAGCATGTGGGCGTATCTGCATGTGGGTGGACCTGCCTGGAGGCAGATAGAGGAGTGGTGTCTCGGTTCCTAAGACCATTGGAAATATGTATTTTCCAATGGTGTTAGGTGACCCCCAAAAGGGTCTCAACCCACAGGTTGAGAGCCACTGTGAGGCTAAAGGGGGAATCCAAGGGAAACCATTGGACACAAAAATTTACTTTAAAAAAAAAAAAAAAGAATAGGGAGCAGCTAGGCGGCACAGTGAATACAGCACCAGCCCTGGAGTCAGGAGGACTTGAGTTCAAATCCAGCCTCAGACACTTAACCTTGGGCTAGTCACTTAACCCCAATTGCCCTGCCTTTCCCCTCAAAAAAAAAAAAGGACAGAAAATTTTAAAATACATGAAACATTTTGTTTTTTTTTTATTTTAAAACATTAAGAAAATATTACTTTTTCTCAATAATAATGGATGCTCATCAATACTAATTTATAACTATAGCATTTACATAGCACTCGAAGGTGTGCCAAGTGCTTTACAAGAGTATCTCATTTTATCCTCACAACCACTTTGGCAGGTAGGTGTTGATATCTCCATTTTACAGATGAGGAAACTGAGATAGGAAGAGGTTAAGTGACTTCCTCAGGGTCACACACCTGCTAAGTGTCTGAGGCTGGATTTGAACTCAAGTATCCTGATTCCAAGTTCAGCCCTCTATCTGCTGCTCCATCTATTTAGCATCAAGTCAATAAGCATTTATCGAACACCTACTGTATACTAGGCACTGTGATTTCAAGTTTGCAAAGCCTCTAAAATACATGATCTCCTTTCATCCTCCCAACAAATACATTATTATGGAAACTACAGTTTAAAGATAAGGAACCAAGGGGAGGGTAGTTGACTGGTTCCTCAGAGAGAATTGTCATTGTTATAACTAGAATCCAAATCCAGTTTCCATGCTGGCTTTCAGCAAAATCTTTATTTCTACAGTAAGAAATTAAAAAGAAAAAATGTCTCTTAACATGATACGTTGAACGACTCTAGAGCAGTGTCCTGATCTGGTCTTAACCACCAATGTTTAACTGTTGTTCAGTTGTCTCTGACCCTTAGTGACCCCATTCGGGGTTTTCTTGGAAGAGATACTGGAGCGGTTTGCCATTTCATTCTCCCGTTCATTTTACAGATGAGGAAACTGAGGCAAACAGGGTTACGTGACTTGCCCAGGGTCACACAGCTAGTAAGTGTTTAAGGCTGGATTTGAACTCAGGAGATGAGTCTTCCTGACTCCAGGTCTGGCGCTCTGTGCACTATGGCTTCACCTGGCTGCCCAATAGCTGGAAATAGCTGCCCCCACTAGGCCTTCAGTGGCCAAGGAGAAACGGTAATGACAATAATCACCAATATTTACGTGGTTCTTTCAGGTTTCATTAACGCCTTTGAGGTTCAGCAAGTATTACTGTTCCCATCTCAGAGATGAGAAAACTGAGGCTCACAAAGGTTTAAAAGGAGTTGGAGGACCTGAGTGTGGATCTTGGCTCTGCAACTTAGCACCTGTGTGACTGTGAGCAATCCCTCCCCTTGGCTGGGCCTCAGTTTCTCCATCTGTAAAATGAAGGGTCTGGACAAGGTGGCACAGCTGTTTTGGGCTTCCTGCTAGTCCTCAATCCCCCAAAGGCCCCCCGCAGCACAGGGGGCCAACATAAACCAGGATGTTGTCTCCTAGGAGAGGCCCCCATCACTGCACCTACTTTATCTAGTCTGACAAGGAGTACCACATGAGGAGAGACTGCAATGCAGTATCCATGCCCAGCAGTCATAAGCCCTGGGAACCCGGAAGGAGAATGGTTCAAGTTTGTCACCTGGGTAAGTGGACGGATGGTCCTCATCCAAAGGGGTGTTTCCCGAGTGGGGCTCAGGGTTCACTGAAACTGCTGCCCCACCCCAGGTGGGTGGGAGACGCCTCACCTTGTTTCTCACTCAGCCTGGGAGTTGACACTGGTTCTGTGGGGTGTAGATGTGGGAGGTCCAGGGATTCCACCTCCACACAGTTACAGATGTCTTACCTGGAGACTAGGGGGTCAGCACCAGTCCCCTCTGCTGTATTTGTCTCAATCGATACTGAAAAGATCAGGCTGATTTCCTTCCCCCAAGGTTCCCTCCTTCCCCAAATTGACAAACATGAAACCCTGATCCCTCTCAGAAAGAACAGAGCCCCATCAGCCAGCAGGCCCCAGAGCCGTTCCCATGGCAACGAGAGAAGCCGATGGCTATTTAAAGTGTCTCCTTTTGAATCACGACCCTTATTAGACATCGATATTTATAATGTTGGAATTTATTTTAAAATCCTACCGACTTCTCTGCTTTTTAAAAAGAAAAGAATTTTAAAGAGGAGGGTAATTTTTCCAAACCAGCAGCTCAAAGTATATTGTTTAGGCTGAAAAGCACTTCTGTGGGCCTGAGCCAGTCCAAGAAGTTAGGGCCCCCTTGGTTTTTTGGTCTTTACAATTGTCAGCTAACTTTCCTCTGAGATATTTGCCAGGGAAAGGATCAAGAGAAAGGTTACGCAGCTGGACGCTTCCCAGGGAGGGTCCCAGTGGAAATCCTGCCTCTGTCACTCTCTACCTGTCTTACTCACAGGCCCTTCTGAGGCAGCTTCAGTCCCCTCCTCCATAAAACTCAGGCAATGATTACAGCTGCCTCTTTCTAGTATTGTTGAGAAGATCAAATGAGATGGGAGCAGCTAGATGGCCCAATGGATAGAGCCCTGAACCAGGGGCCAGGAAGCCCTGAGTTCAAATCCAGCCTGACACTTACTAGCTGTGTGACCTTGGGTAAGTCACTTACCCTGTGCCCATCTTGGTTTCCTTAACTGTAAAATGGGAGTAATACGAGCGCCTGTCAGGATAAGATGAGATATTTGTACAGCACTTGGCAAACCTTAAAGTGCAGGATAAGTGCTAGTTATTATTATCACTACTGTTACTGCCGTATACTCACCTCTGCTTTAACTTTCCCGAATCAGCGGATGTTACCCTCCTCTTTGTTGTTGTTCAATTGTGTCCGACTGCTTGTGACCCCACGTGGAGTTTTCTCAGCAAAGACACTAGAGGGCTTGGCCATCTCCTTCTCCAGCTCATTTTACAGATGGGGAAACTGAGGCAAGCAGGGTGAAATGACTTGCCCAGGGTCACACAGCTAGTAAGTGTCTGAGGTCAGATTCAGACTTAGGAAGATGAGCCTTCCTGACTTCAGACCTGGCGCTCCATCCCCTGCACCACCCGGCTGCCTCCATACTCCACACTAGGATCAGACAATCGAACCCAGGTCCTCACACACAGCACTCGCAATACAGAGATCTCCAGTCTCTGTACTTTTGCACTGGCCGTCCCCCCATGCCTGGAATACATTCCACCCTCACCTTCATCTCAAAGAATCGCCCCTTTCCTTCAAGAGAAAGCTCACACATCACATTGTGCATGAAGCCCTTCCTGGTCTCCCGAGGGCTGGTGCCCTCCCTGCCTACCAACCTTGTATTTAAGTGTATGTATACACACGCACCCATATATAATTATACGTATATATGTGTACACACACATACACACGCACACACAAACACACGCGCACACACACACACAAACACTTGTCCCCAGTTAAAAGAGAAGGTCCTTGAGAATGAGGATTGTTCATTCTTTGCACTGGCATCCCTAGCACTTAGCCAAGTGCTTGGCATACAATAGGCATTCAGTAAATGCTTATTGAATGGCACCTCAGTGACCTTGGGCAAGGTCATTTAGCCTCCTTGGACCTCAGTTTTCTTGCTGGAAAAATGAGACATTTGCACTAGATGATGCCTCCAGTTATATGCCTATGATTGAGCAATGAGCCCCTACTGCATACCAGGAGCTACTGGACATTGTGGATATAGATACAAAATAAAAGTGAGTTCCTGCCCTCATGGAGTCTGAGACAATGTACTCATGCGCAAGAATGTATACAGTACATGCACAGTAAATGCACAGGGATGAAGGTGGTACTTGTGGCTCGGGGTAAGGGGGTCAGGGAAGGCCTCACGGAGAAGGTGGTGCCTGAGCAGAGTTGTGAAAGAGGTGAGAAAGCAGAGGAGAGTGGGAGAGCATTCCAGGCATGATCCCACGACCCTATGATTCTTTAACGCATATATCCTGTTTTTTTCAAAGCTAAACTAATTTTTGGTTCAATTAGGAAGAAAAAGGCCTAAAACTGAAGAGTTTCTATTCCATTAACCAGTTGAAGAATGAACTGAAGTCATAGAATAAGAAACACTTGCCTCTAAACTCTGGAGACACGTCTAGAAGCCCTGCCAGGACACCACATGACTCATCCACGTCCATCTGCCATTATTCTCCGAGAACGCCAGCGCCGCACTGGCCAGGACACGCGTGAAATTAATGCCAAAGTGTCATTTGGTCCCTAGCTGGACTAGGCAGCTTACATCTCTTCCAAGTCTACAGACTGCATCCTAACCTTCCTGGATGGCTTGGAAATTCATTCCCTTTGTCACAGGGGAGTCTAGTAAAGAGAATACAGAACACCAGCCTCCATCCATTAGTACTATAGGAGGGGAAAACCCTAATAACCTCATAGCCAGGATCATAAAAGCACATGTCCCACGGGCAGGAAATCAGTTTTTGACATGTGGCAGATGCCGGAGCGTTACATCTGGCAAAAGAGGTATGAGTTAAGATGCCACTGGGCACCTTCTTACTGGCAGCATGCAGGGTACCTGAATTTTCATCCATGATCTCTCCAGAACAAGAGAATTCCCATCAATTACTGCAGATTGTAGAACTCTGAGGACCCAGAACTAGAAGTATTTCCAGATCTCCTGATCTGCACAGAGCTGTAAGATCAGAACAACACCCGAGAAAATGTTGGCATCATCACCATTTTTCACTGATGGAAAAATCAGGTCTCACCTTCAGCAGACTTTTCCTCCATCTGTGTCTACGGACACTTATGGTGTTGGGTTTCAGACTGAGACTAACACAGTCCCTGGTGAAAAAGGAAATCATAGCATCCAGCAGACATAACCAAGTTGGGAAGGTCTGATGCTTATGAGTTTGAGGCAATTTTGGTCACTTACTCCCTGGAGTCAGAAAAGGAAGTAAGAAATGATTGTCTTTAGGGAGTCACAACTGACTCCAGATTATCTCTGAGAAACTCAGGGGCCAGCAGGTACCCCCGATAATAATTGGGAAAAAAGTAACAACAAGAAGAAAAACAAAAAACCTGCTCTAGGCTCTCCATAGCAAATCATTAAAGAAACCAAGAATGAACAGGCAAAAAGACCAAATTCCCCTCGCGTGTACTTCAAGGCATTTAACCAAGTTTGGTCCCTAAGAACAAAGACGCTAAAGAAGACCATGGGCTTCTCTGAGTAGCCAGAACCAGATTAAAATGCAATGGGGAACTATTTTTAAAAATAAACAAAAACATAATAAAACAGAGGTAATGTTACATTTTAAAATTAAGTCAAAATGTGGGCTGAAAGGATCCTTACATATGGATTCATGACCTGGCCTTAGGACCATTGCCCTTAGAAGAGATGAGAGTTTACATGTCCCTTCCTTCTTTGCAGAGGCAGGGAACAGATGGGTACAAACACTATATATACTGATATACTTCCAAGAGATGGGTTAAACTGCTTTTTTTACTCTTATTCTTCGTTAAATTCTTTTTTTACTCTCTGCTATATTCTTTTAAAAAATATTCCTTTCTCTCTTATTCTCTCTGGGAAAGGGAGGGATACAAACCAAAATAAAGATGTTGTAAAAACAAAAGATATCAATAGTATTTTAAAATTAGAATAAGTTATTATTCAAAATAAAAAGCGTGTCATTTTAAATCTATGAATAACTTAGGCTCTATGTGCGATAGAAATGCGCAAAAATTCTTCATAAGAAGTGAATTTTCTTCTCACACTTCATTTGTGCTTCAGGTCTGTTGCCCACAAAGACAGTGACCATTTTTAAATTTTCCAACCAAATAAAGAGTTTTAAAAAATCATATCTGAAAATCTAGTGCTGGAGGCTGTGCTGATTTTCCAGTACAATCCAGATTAAAAGAAAAAGAATGTGCCTTTTTAATGAGGTTTAATGAAAAGAATGCCCTTTGTTAGACCTTCTGTCCACACTTTTGGTTCAGGAAATATGGTCACCGGAGATAGGGCAAAAATTGCCTTTTGGACTAGAGTGGCCATTTTTGTTTGGCATTCTATCAAATGAGAATGAATTTGTGTGTTACACTTGTTCTAAAAATTAAATAAACTTGATTCTAAATGCCCCTATGCCAAAAAGAAAAAAAAAACCCAATAACAACTAGGTAACACTCTTTGGGGAGGCTGTGTCTGTATTATACAAGAGAAGGCAACATGGGATTGTGGGAAAACGGATGGACTCAGAGTAAGAAAATGAGCTCAAATCCCACATCAAAGTCTTACTAGCTGTGTGACCTTGGTCAAGTCACTTAACCACTGTCTGTCTCAGTCTGTAAAATGGGGATAATAACAGCACCTACCCCCACCTACATATTGTTGTGAGGATCAAGAGAAATAATATTTGTAAAAAGGGCTTGACACTGTACCTAATACATAGTAGCCTCTATATTAATGCTCATTTTTTCCCCTTCCCTTCTGTCAGCCTCAGATTCCTCATCTGTAAAATGGGGGTAACAATAGCACCTGCCTCCCAGGGGTGTAGGGGGAATAAAAATTTGTGAAGCAAATAAATATCTAAAATATTTTAAAGCAAATAAATAAATTTGCAAACCTTAAAGTACTATATAAATCTTAATTATTAATGAGCCTGTTTTCTCACCTGTAAAATGGGTATGCTATTTGCAAAAAAAAAAAGTATATATGTGTGTATACACAATTGTGCACACACAATTCCTAAAATGCTATTAAGTGGTTAAATTAATTTATTTAATATTATACGAAATATGTTATTTATTAAAGTTTATTAAAGAAGTGAGATTCACCTAAAGACCAAGGGGCCTTTCCTTCTGATATGCACCTGAAACATTCTCCTTAAGTTGTCTGCCCCCATTGTAAGAGTAGGGGCTGCCTTATTTTCTATTTGTATCTCTAGTGTTAGGTACAATACTTAAAAAAATATTAATTATCTTTATTTTGTTTGTGAGGCAATCAGGGTTAAGTGACTTGCCCAGGGTCACACAGCTAGTAAGTGTCAAGTATCTGAGATAATTATCTTTATTTTGGTTGCTAATGGTATTACTGCTCTTACTCCCCTACTCAAGAAACCCAAGTTTCTCCGTATACCCTTTAGGAGCAACTATAAAGTCTTCTGTTTAGCCTTTAAGGTCCTTCAGAACTTGGTCTTAATATGTAACCTTATTACATACTCTAAAGGATATGGTCTTATATTATATCATATCATATCGAGTGTAAGACCAATATTTTGTACAAAGTAAGTGTTTAATAAATGTTTTTTTCATTTATTCGTTCATGAATAACGACAATTATTTATTAATAGCTAGTCTGGTGGATGAGAGGCAGCAAAGTATGGGGGACAGAAGGCTGACTTTTAGAAGCCAAGGAAACTTGGGTTTGAGAACAACTTCTGACACACACACTGGCTGTATGATCCTGGAAAAGTCATTTAACCTCAGGGCTCTAGGTCAGAGGTATTGAACACACAGCCCAAACAAGATTAAAAAGTAAATTAAAATGTGATAAAACATATTTAAATATGGTTTTCTAAGTCAATATACGACCCCATGGTATCCTTATGTATAATTTATGCCCGTTTCTATTTGAGTTTGACACTTCAGCTCTAGGTAGCTTTCTCACACTTTCACTTGCAGGGGAAGTGCAGCCTGCACTGGTGAAGGGAGTTTCCTCACCTGGGAGTTCTCTTTACTGATTTAATCCCAAATCCCACCCCTATATTATCACAGGGAATAGAGCTATACCAAGTAACTCTACTTCAGCAGTTGTGGTAGCCAGAGAAGAATTTCCAGTTGTATAGCTCTAGAGAGTCAAAGTCTCAAAGGTCATGTGAAGAAAATTCTCGAAATCCCTAATAATACCAGAAATGCAAACTGAAGCAACTCTGTTACTGCCCCACACTCATCAGATGGATAAAAAAAATGACAAAAAAAAGAAAGGAAAATAGCACATGGTGTCAGGGGTAGGGAAATCACTAATACACTGTTGGCGGAGCTGGAAATTGATACAACCATCCTGCAAAGCGATCTGGGACTGAGACCAAAAATGTTGCTAAGTTGACCCAACAATACCTTACTAGGTCTATATCCCAAAAAGATAGACCCAAGATAGAAGAAAAGAACCCAAATGTACAAAATATTGATAGCAGCTCTTTTTGCAATGGTGAGGAACTGGAAACAAAGAGGGGTGCCCATCAATTGAGGAGAGGATGAACAAATTATCCCGTAAGAATGCAGTGAAATATTGTTATGCCGTGAGAACTGGTGAAAGAGATAGTGTCAAAGAAACCTGGGAAGACTTGTATGAACGGATGCAGAGGGAAAGGATCAAAGCCAGGAGAACAATTTATGCAGAAACAACAAACAACTTGGCAAAACTTCCTGATGCTGATTGCTGCAATGACCAACCACAATTCCAGAGGACTCATGATGCAAGATCAAATGAGCACAGAGTCTGGTATATAGTAGGTACTTAATAAATACATATTCTCTTACCCTACTGACAAAAAAAAAGGGGGGGGGTGGGCATCCATGACATTCTTGTAATTTTCTAAATCCCCAGCTAAGTCCTGATGGAGGCCACCACAGCAAATCTTGGGATACTGTCCCATTAGAAATTCAGGAAGATTGACTCTTGTCTTTGTCTATGGAATGTGACCAGAATTCTGGCAGGTATATTGGTTGAATGCCTTCCCAACAATCTGTTTCATGATCTGGCTCCATGTATCCAATCTATTTATTAAAGAACAATAGGTCGCAGTTTGATAGTCATGGCATGATGGTCCTTCCAGATGGGGAATGGTAACAGGCCAGATAAGATTCCTCTTCCGCAATTCCTTAGACTCCTCTAAGATGAATGAAGAGTCATTGTTCAGAACAAGAGCTTCTGACAATCCTCGCGTCCAAAATGACTGGTAACAGGGCTGTTGAGAGATGTGAGATGGAATGGCTTGCTTTCTGAGTTATTTCGAAAATAAATGTACCATCAACAGCAACTTGGAGCTGCCATGGCCACCACAGGGCCACCACCCTGTGACAAAAGGACTCATATGCTCTGGGATGCCGCCATGAGATTTGTCAACAAGTTCCAAGTGCTACAGCTGCCGCCCTCCCACCCAGCAGCAGCCAGGATGCCACCAAACAAAATCATGGTGGTCTCCGCTCCATGTTAGTCATTCTTGAAATGGCTAGCTCCCAGCTTTGCAAGGCAGTCTATTTTCAGAACAGAGCTTTCAAGAAGGATGGGGAAAGGAGGCTTGTATCATGTGCAAACTCAGTCACATCAAACACAACATTCCCAAAGTCACCCAAGTGCAGCAAGACTCATCTCCCTACCATGTGCTGGGTCCTATATCTCTTCACACGGCCTCAGATCTCCTTACTGAACCTGAAGACCACTCCACTAAGGATCACAAGATCACAGAGCCTGGAACATAAAGTCCATATTCTAAACCCCTTATTTTACAAATGAAGAAACCAAGGTACACAGAAATGAAGTAGATTGTCAAAGGTCATACAAGTAGGGTATGACCTATATACAAGAACAGGGTATGAAGCTAGCTGGGTGGCCCAGGGAGTGCTGGGCCTGGACTCAGGAAGACTCTCCTCCTGAGTTCAAATCCAACCTCAGACACTGTTTGCCTCAGTTTCCTCATCCTGTAAAATGAGCTGGAGAAGGAGATGGCCAACAATTTCAGTATCTCTGCCAAGAAAACCCCAAATGGGGTCACCAAGAGTTGGACACAACCGAAACAATGCACAACAACAAATACCTACCCCAAGGGGATTTATTAAGTCCCCATGATCCATTTTAGATGCCAGGAATATAAAGAGACAAACTTTAGAGGAAGGGAAGATTCACTCGTAATTAACCGTTAGCAGATATAAGCTGCCCCAAAGGTGGTAGAGAAGGGTTAGTTAATTCAGCTGGGGTGACAAGTCCCAGAAATGTAGACCTTGGTGGGAAATTTGCCCACCCAATAGGAGAACCCCTATGTTCTCAAAACAACCCTCTCGGGGGCAACTAGCCCCTCTCGGCAGGCAGCCCCATGGGAATCCCCAAAGGACCTACTGGGTAACCCCCAACATCACAGAGAGAAGAGGAGGAGCCTGTCCTGTAACTTTGAGCCATAAAAACACAGACCGGCTTCAGTTGGTCCCAGGTGTAGCCTCCTTCTTTTTCAGACACTCTGCCTGTTTGAAACTGCCACTGAAGTTGTGAATCCTCTTCCTGGTGGTTGGGTGGGTACTAGCCACTCAACCAGGCCTTGGGGAAGTTCTTATCAGTGCAGCAGCTCGGTGTTGTCATGGAGACCGAGAGCCCAACAGAACCGTGCATCTGCCCTAAGCCCCATCCCTAGCAGTTGGTTCCTGGCCCTGCCCCCTAACAGCTTCATGTTTGTGAGGCTGTCCTTCATTTAACAGGGTGGAGGGGGCAGTTTATAAGCGGGTCAATAGGTCTCCTGAATCTTTGTGGAGATGAATTTCCCCGGCAGGCATCTGCTTTCAATAAACATTTGGTGGAAAAGGCAGTGGGGCCTACAGGACAGTCAGCCAGCCTCAAAGCCTTAAAGACTGAGTTTAAAATCCCACCTGTGACCTATCAGCTGTGCTGACCCTGGGCCAATCATTTATTTTCTGTCTCTAAGACTAAAGGCGGGACAGTAGGTGTTCATTTGCATGGTGGAGAGACTTTCTTCACCAAGAATCCTCCCTTATACCAATGAATTCTGAAATCCAGTCTTAAGCCCCAAATTTCTTACAGGCTTATTGTGTGTAAGATACTAGAGAGCAAAATACTTCTTACTCCCCCCCCCCAAAAACTTTTATATTACTAGGAGAAAAATACAAAATATACTTAGAAAAATATGATACCAGGAAGATTGGCAGGGACAAAGGACAGATCCAGGCAGCTCTAGGGTAACTTGAGAAACACACATTTTCTGTAGGGCTAAGAGGACCTTAAGGTGCCTACTGAGTGAGCAGACTTAACAGAAAGCAGGGTTTGTGATGTAATTAATGAATGAAAAGGCTGGCCCATCCAGTGACAAATGATGCACTAGGCATTGGCCTAAGGATCCCCATATGTCTCAGGGTCCCAAGAAAGTGGCTCAAGGCGGGGTCTTCCTCTCTCAAGCTGAAGAGTTTCTAAGGATGAGAGTTTGGGAATTCAGTCTCATATCACAGGGTCTTCTAACTGAAAGGAGTCTCAGAGTCTATGCGAGTCAACTTTTTCACCTTACAGATGAAGAAACTGAGGCCTGTAGCAATTAAGATCATACAGGAAGTAAGTAATTAAGCTGGCAATAAAGCCAAAGTCCTCTGCCCAAACCAGTCATTTTCATGTTCACCTAGAACCTGTACCCACACCCTGCAGTTACTAGGCAAGAGACAACTGACCACTGAGGACCCAAGAGGGGAGGGAGCCACCTGCCACAAGGATCAACTGTTGTTGGGAGTAGCCAGGCGTGTGCTGGAGCCAGATCACAAACTGGCGAGGGAGAACAGATTGTTAAATTTTCACTGAAAACATTTATACCTTGGAAATTGGCAAATGTGACCCATCAGGGCTTGATCTGGGTGTATATTTTATATCTATCATTTATAGATAGATATAGAGAAATACACACACATCTAAAATGTGTGCATATAATATACACATATATATAAAAATACATAATATACACATATGTATATAAATATATAATACACATATGCATATAAATATACATATATGTATATAAATATTTGTGTACATACGTATATTTTATACAAATAATATGTGCTGCACATTATGTATGTAAATATATGT
>CM053584.1:371688647-371708112 GCA_028627135.1 Pseudochirops cupreus
GATAATGAAGACTCCAGAACCGAAAGCCCAAGACCGCGATCCAGATCCAGGCCGCTCAACACGAGAGCACTGGCCTCAGAACAATCGCTTAGTCCCCCTGCTGTCTGCAGGCCATGGGCACAGAAGCTGCAATGCAGAGGCGGGTGCAAAACCTCTGCCTTTTCACTTTCCCACCTTGGAGGCGTTTCGGCCAGATGCTTTTCTTCCCCAGTTTTGCAATTCCCACTGACCTAGTTCTGAACGCTGCTCGCAGCTGCTGCTAATTCAAGGCTCCTCCCATCCAGCCACCCCTGGGGCTCAGCCAGGGCTTCAGGCCAGGCTGGTTTCGGTTCGCAGTGCTGATGTGGTTCCTCGTAGCCGAGCTGACTTTAGTGGAAGGTATATTTGTGTGCGTTTTGGAGTTCTAGGATTGGTTTAGAGTCCTATTTTATGGGTATTTTTGGGGCGGCTATGTGAGAGCTGCGATATGTTGCTGCTACGCTGCCATCTTGGCTCCACCCCGCCTTTGGAAGGTTATTAACATTATTGTTGCTAATAGCATTATTAGCAATAGTAGGCATTCTTAAATTAAAAATTCCACCTTCTACGAGAGATGGGAAGTTGAAGTTGATAGAAGATTAGACCTTGTCACCGGAAATTCTCCCATTATCTGGGGAAGTCAAAGTCAATTGGCCTTTAGTATCAACTGTGTTAATCAGGCTTTTTCTACTTCTTATGGTGGCTGGATAAGTTAGAAATTCTTTTGGCCTAATTTTTTTTTCCTAAGGATAAATAGACTGACAGGCTTCCAGGCTAGGAGTTATTCTTTGGAGCTATTAAAAGTTTCCATTGTCTTCTGTGTTTCTTAATTGGTTCTTTCATGACCATATGTACATATGTACATATGTTCATATGTACACGCTGGTGTACATATATTGGTTCAGATGTTTGTGGATTGCCTGCTATGTACAAGATACAGTCAGTTCTTGTTTTGAAAACACAAATTTGTTCCAACATGATTGATATAATAGGGAAAATTTGAATAGGACACAAATTTCAAGTTTGCTAATGGGCCATTTCTTCCTCAAGAATACAGAAAACTGCACAATATCTCACACACTACAGTGACTTCACTTTAGATTTTTGTAAAGACCTAAAGTCTTTACAAAAGTAGAGTCATATGTATTATATATCTTATCACACATATATTGTATATCTTCTATATTGTATACATAAAATGCCATGTATATTACATATCTTATCACATACATGTTTGAATATCTTGTTATATATATTGTGTATGGATCTTTTCAAGGTAAAGTGAACAGAGAAGGCCTGGTCTGAACTAATCCCTTCCCCACTCCTTCTGCTCCCTTCCACCCTTCCATTTCAAGGCCTGGAGTTGTGACTCCTGGGGTTCAGAGTTGCAGCCTATCAAACCTGCCAAAGACTTTGCCAGTCCAGTCTCCTGGACCCCCAGTGAATGCTGAGCGGGAGGAGCTTGAGGCTGTGCATGCTCTCACTATTTATTGTACTGTTCACGCGTTTATTAACCATCTAACATGCAGGAAGTGATGCCACCATTTTTATTAGGTTTTAATATAATTCAATTTATATTAATATAATTTAATATTTTGTAGATAATATAATATTTAGCATATTCTATAATAAAAGTATAATTATGTTATATAATTATAACAACATAGTTAATATAGAACATATTCAATATAACATTATAACTTGATTTTGTTAATTACTATTTAATAAATTTAAGTTTATCAAATTACATTATTAATATATTGTTATTGTTTAATTTTATTTAATTTTTAAAATGTATCCCTGAAGAAGCTTTTGAGCATTCTGCTCAAATCCTGTTTTCCCCATATGCCCTGTAGGTTTTATTGTGCAGTTTTGCATAGCTCGGCGCTTTGGGGGAATTCATGTATCTCATTATAGCAGAACTGACTGTCCTGTGGTGGTAGATGCAAAGAGAAATCCAATATAGTTCCTGCCCTCACGTACCTTCCGATATGTGAGGGGAGATAAGACCTAAGTATACAACACAATTATCCATCTGTCCTCTGTGCCTGGAAAATGTCCTTCCTCCTTCACTTCTGGGTCTTTTTGGACCCCCTCGCTCTCTTCAGAGTTCTGCTCCTGGACCTCTCCCATTATGAGGCCTTTCCTCAGTCTCCTGGCTGTTAGCACCACTCCCTCATTGTGTATTTGTTTTCTGTGCATCCTCAATCTCCCACATCTGCTTACTGGTGAGCATCCTATGTCCTTTTATTTGAATATAAACTCCCTGAGGGCAGGAACTGTCTTACTCCTGTCTTTGTATCCTTAGTGCCTAGCACAGGACCTGCCTGGCTCATAGTAGGCACTTTATAAATGTTCATTGATTGATGGCTTGATGCACATTCTCCTCTTGTGCTAAAGAATGCTGCTAGGGACTATCCCTAAACCACCTTATGTTCACCATGAATTTCTGATGTCTGACTCAACTGGGCCCTCACTATGGCATGGCAACCATTGACTTATTTGCACTCCACACAGCAAATGTTCTAAACCTTCTCTGCTACTTTCCCCTTCACTCACCTGCTGATTACCCAATACTTTACTGAGTAGTTTGAGATCATGTCTTATTATTTTAAATTTTGTATTGACATCTTTTATTTTTATGGCATTTTCATTTCATAGGGTCATAGATCTAGAGTGGAAAGGAATCTTTGAGTTTGTCTTGCCTAACTCCTTATTTTAGAGGAAACAGAGACACAGAGAGGTTAAGTTACTGGTCTAGGATCACACAGGAGTTAATATCAGAGGTTGGATTTGAACCTAAGTCTTTCAGACCCAGAGTCTAGCACTCCATCCACTAAGCAACACTGCCTCTTAATAGATCCAAATATGTCCTTCACCTCTCCCCATCTGAGAAGCTGTCCTTTATAACAGAAAATTTTAAAAGAAAGAGAAAAAAAGCATTTGGCAAAACAAACATGTCAGCTAAGTTCAAGCCAGCAGTTTATGCAATATACCATACCCACAGTCCCCCACCTCTGTAAATAAAGGGAGGAAGATTCCTTCTCATATCTCTTCTTTGGGGCTGTCTGGTCATTATAATTAAATTATATTCAGTTTCTTTTCTTTTTTTAGCTTACATTTTGATATTTTATTTTATGCAGTTAATAGTATTTTATTTTTTCTAATTACATGTAAAGATAGTTTTCAACATTCATTTTTGTAAGATTTAGAATTTGAAAATTTTCTCTCTCTCCTTTCCCTTCCTTCTCCCCAAGACAGCAAGCAATCTGGTATAAATTATACATGTATAATCATGTTAAACATATCTCCACATTACTCATGTTGTGAAAGAAGAATCATAACAAAAGGGAAAAACCATGAGAAATAAAAAATGAAAGAAAATTAAAAAAGGGAAAATAGTATGTTTTGATCTGCATTGAGACCCTGTAGTTCTTTCTCTGGATGTGGATGACGTTTTCTGTCATGAGTATTTTGGAATTGCCTTGGACCACTGTGTTATTGAGAAGAGTAAGTCAATCGTAGGTGATCATCTCACACTGTTGCTTTTACTGTGTTCTCTTGGTTCTGCTCACTTCACTTTGCATCAGTTCATGTAAATCTGTCCAGGTTTTTCTGAAATCTGTCTGCTTGTCATTGCTTATAGCACAATACAATCCCATCCTAATAATATACCACAACTTATTCAGTCAATTGATGGACATACTCTCATTTTTCAATTCTTTGCCACCACAAAAAGAGCTGCTGTAAATATTTTTGAACATGTGGGTCCTTTCCCCTCATATTCGGTTTCAAATGGGGGAGAGGATTGTATATATTGTTTTTCTGGTTCTGCTTCCTCCTCCTCCTCCTCCTTCTCCTCCTTTTTCCTATCACTGTCACTCAACCCTCCTTAAAAAAATTAATAAAGCTAATGCCTCATAATCCTCCCCCACTTTCCTGGCTCTTTCCCCTCCTTCAACAAACACATTCACATACTCAAAACAAAACAAACATCTAACCCTGTCATCCCCTCAAACCCTCTGCCCCTTCATGTTGTTGCTCAGTCATTTCAGCCATGTCTAACATTTTTAATCCCATTTGGGGTTTTCTTGGCAAAAATACTGGAGTGGCTCACCATCTCCTTCCTCTAGCTGATTTTACAGATAAGAAAACTGAGGCAAATAGGGTTAAGTGACTTGCCCAGGGTCATACTAATAAGTATCTATGGCCAGATTTTAACTCAGATCTTCCTAACTTCAAGTCCAGCACTCTATCCACCGTGCCACCCAGCCGTCCTCTAACACTCATTCAAAGCCCCTAAAAAGAGTTGTTTATATTCCCTGCCTCCCTTTACTCCTGAACCCTTTCCAGTCTGGCCTTTGTCCCCACCAGTGTTCTGGAGCAGCAGCTCTCCTCAGGTCCACAGATGAGGTCTTTGTGGCCGGATACTGTTTTTGCTCTTCCCCTCCTTGGCCGCTCTATAGCATCTGACATTTCCTCCTTGGTACTAGGTACAGCTAACACGTGTATAGCAAGGTTGGCAAAGTGCTTCACAGATATTTTCCAATTTGATCTCCAAACATCTCTGAGATGTAGATGTTGTTACTACCCCCATTTTACAGATGAGAGACCCAAAGCTGTAAAAAGTTAAGCAGCCCATGGTCCCATGTCTGGAAAGTGGGTGATGCTTGCCTTTCTTCCTTTGGCTTCTGTTGGATTGTTTGCCCTCTGCCCTTTCAGCTGCCCCTTCTCCCTGCCTCTTATGTGTGGGTCATTTCTGAAGGATCTGTCCTAGCCCTCTTTTTCTTCTCTCTAAATATTGCTTCCTTCAGTACCTTCATCTAACATCATCAGATGCAATATCATGGATGTGGTTATCATCTTGACTCAGATGTATCCACATCTATGTACTATGCCCTGATCTCTCCCCAAAGCTCTAGTCTTATATTTCATGGGATCCTAGATCTAGATCAGAAGGCCATCTTATCCAATCCCCTCAAGGCATGGGGACTTGTGATTTGCCCAAGGTCACACAGGGAGAAGAGTGGTAGAGATGGGATGTAAACTGCAAGCTTGGGCTCTTTCCACCATATCATTATGCCTCCCAGCTGTCTGTTGGAGCTCTCCCTTGGATAAGCCACGGCCGGCTCAACATTCCCCAAACTAAACTCATCTTCCTTTCCAAACCCACCCTTCTCACCTAACTTTTCTTTTCCTTTTAAAAATGCCAACCCCCCAGTCTTGTGTCATCTTTGCTTCCTCTGGCTTTGATGTTACAGGTCCTTGTTTCTTCAACTCCTATAATATTATTCCTTCTCCTCCCCTCTCATGGATACCTCCTTACTTTGTACCTCTCTCTTCTCACCTAAGCTACCAAAATCACCTCTTATCCGATGCTCCTGCCTTCTAGCTCTCCCCTCTGCCCCAGAAGTCTTAATGTACTGCATCTCAGGAACTTTGTGTGGCTTCCAAATAAAGTGTGGCCCCTGATCCCAGCGTTTGAGGACCTCCATAACTCCTTCTCTTCACCTTTGTGTATCCTGTACTCTCCCCAAACTGGGCTGCTTTCCATCCTGGCCTCCCCCATCTCCATGTTTCTGTTTATGTCATCTTCAATGCTTGGATTCAATTCATTCTCTCTCTGTTGGGGTTCTTGTCTTCCTTTTAGGCTCAGTAGGAACCACCTCATCTATGAGTCTTTCCCTGACCTTCCTCCCAAGTTGACAGTGACCTCTCCTGAACTTGGGCCTGGATATGATAGATTTTTAATAAATGTTTATTTAATTGAACAAATAATTCTAATGCCAGAAAGAAGGCCATGAAGACTCTTAAGAGAAGTACAGACAGGATACTGTTGGGACTTCAGAAGAGAGGGACATATGGGAGGAACTCTTGGGGACCTTCCTAGGTGTGGCATTGAGCTGGCCCTTAAAAAAGAGTCAGGTTTTTTTCAAAGGTAGAGATGGGTATAAGGACATTTCAGGCACAAGGAATGCTGTTATCAAAGGCACAGAGTCTGGAAAGTACAGGATGTGTGATGTGGAGTCCACCAAATTCATTGGTGGTTTCTGGACTGCAATTAAGTGAATAGGGCTTAAGGGCTTGGTGTAGCAGATGAGGAAGGATACGTGCCCAGGTTTTGTCAATAACCAGTTAATGTGAACTTTGGGAAGTGACTTGAGCCTTAGCTATCTCATCTGCAAAATGGGGATAATAACACCTTATGGGGATGGTATAAGATGAAATGAGAAAATTATGTGAAAGCACTTTATAAATGCTACTTGAATATGAGTCATTATTAGACTGTTGTTATCTCCTCTTCTGAGAGACTTCCTGGAGCCATTGGGAGCAGTCTACTGGTCCAGAGTGGTAGAAAAGTGGCTGCTGGGCCTGGGGAGGGGTCATCTGGTAATGTCTGCTCTCTAGGGACTTGGGAGTGGGTGGGGTGAGGAGGACTATGCCATTACTGGGGTGGTAGATTGATGGCGTTAATCAGGAAATACATGGATAAGTATAATAATAATCAGTATATACATAAATAAATATATATCTTATAATTAAGACACTGCTGGGAAATCATGGGATCACAGATCTAGAGCTAAAAGGGAGCTGACAATCCCAGCCCCCGTCTTTTATAGATGAGTAAACTGGGGCCCAGGGAAATGAAATTGTTTGCCCAAGGCCTTACAGGCAGTAAGCAGCAGAGCAGGAATTGAACCCATGTCCTCCCACTCGAGAGCTAGCACTCCTTCTCTTCTGTTCTCTCCTTCCTTCCTTTCTTTTTTCTTACCTAATTTATTAAGTTCCAAATTTTCTCTCCCACCCAATGAAAAGGAAAAAAAGCAAAACCCAATATAAATATACATAGTCACGCAAAATAAATTTCCGTATTAGTCACGTTCCTTTTAAAAAAAGAGAAGAGAAGAAAGCAAAGAAATCATATTTTTCGGTCTACCCTCTAAGTCCGTCAGCTCTCTATCCAGAGGTGGATAGTATGTTTCATCCTAAGTCCTTTGGAACTGTAGTTAGTCACTGTGTTGATCAGTTACTAAGTCTTTTAAAAGCTGATTATCATTGCAACATTGCTGTTATTGTGTAAATTGTTCCCCTAGTGCTGCTCACTTCCCTCTGCATCAGTTCATATAAGTCTTCCCAGGTTTTTCTGAAAACATCTTCATCATTTTTTTTTTTAGCACAATAGAATTCTATTGCAACCATATACCACAACTTGTTGAGGCGTCCTCCAATTTATGGACATCCTCTCAAGTTCCAATTCTTTGCCACCACAAAAAGAGCTGCTATCGATATATTTGTACCCACGGATTTCTTCTTTCTTTGATCTCTTTGAGGTATAGGTCTGGGGTTTTCCTAGGTCAGAAGGTATGCTTTTGGGGCAGAGTTCCAAACTGTTCCCCAGAATGGTGGGAGCCGTTCACAGCTCCACCAGCAGTGCATGAGTGTACCTGTTTTCCCTATAGCTCCTCCAGCATTTGTCATTTTTCCTTTTTTGTCATCTTAGACCTCAGAGTTGTCTTAATTTGCATTTATTGAATTATTAGCGTTTTTCATATGGCTTTTGACAGCTTTAATTTCTTCCTCTGAAAACTGCCTATTCATATCCTTTGACCATTTATCAGTTGGGGAATGACTCTTATTCCTGTAAATTTGATTCAGTTCCCTATATATTTTAGCAATAACGAAAATGACAGTTAACATTTATATATCACTTACTACGTACCAGGCACTGTGTTAATTGCTTTACAATTATTATCTCATTTGATTCTCACAACAATCCTGAGAGGGAGATGCTAGTATTATCTTCATTTTCCAGATAAGGAAGCTGAATCAAATGGGGTTAAGTGACTGCCCAAAAGTTTGTGAAGCCAAATTTGAACTCAGGTCTTCCTGATGTGGGGCAGCAAGGTGGCACAGTAGATAGAGGGACAGGTATCCCTTTGGGCAAGTCACATAACCCTCTTTGCCTCAGTTTCTTCATCTGTAAAATGAGCTGGAGAAGGAAATGGCAAATGGCTCCAGTATCTCTGCCAAGAAAACCCCAAATGGAGTCACAAGGAGTTGGATGTGACTGAAAAAAAAAATTGATTATCAGCTTCCTGATGCCAGGCCCGCCTCTTTACCCATAGAGAAACTTGCTGCAAAATTATTTTCTCCTGTTTTGCTAGGGCTCTTTCCATTGTACCCCACTGAATACAAAGACATTGGACCCAGGAAGCTTCTAGTCAGGCTGGGGAGCACTTGGAAAGTTAATACTATATTTATATTCAGGACATAGTCAGGACATAAATAAATGGTTTCAATGTCCTGAGGGGCACTTGAAGCAGAGTAAGGGTTGGAGAGTCAGGAAAGCTCCTTGGAGAAGTTATGGGAGCCTGGCCTGAAAGAGGGTCAGAGTGTGTTGAGGGGTGGCACAGAATGGGTTAAAAGCATGGAGGCCAGAAGATGAGTTCCAGAGCAGATGTGAAGATGAGTTTGATTGGGCCTAGAGGGTTTGGAATGGGGAGTAGTAGGTCTATAAGCTGTATCAAGCACCTATTCTGTGCATTCTCCCGCCCACCCAAGTATTTAATATTTTCTTCCATCCTCAAATTATCTGGTTTTCTTATCTATGATATCTTTTAGTAGATTGTAAACTCCTTGAGGGTAGGGCATATCTCCTAGTACCTTGGATGTAGTGGTGTTGTTGTTCAGTAGTTCTGTCTGTCTCTCTGTGACCCCATTTGGAGTTTTCTTGGCAAAGATACTGGAATTGTGACCGCTGTGATTTCTGTCCGTCCTCTCTTTTGGGTCCCTTATGTAGACCACTGAGTCTTTGCTTCAAAGTCTAGCTGGTGTGGTGGCATCTCGAACCACCTTGAGTTATAGCAGGTGCTTGAAACTGGGAGGGGATGTGCTGCTGTCATTCATTCAGCAAACCAACATGCATTTATTAAGCACCTGCTGAGTACCTGGCATTGTGCTGAGCACAGGGGCTACAAAGAAGGCAAAAAAATCGTCCCTACTTTCAAGGAACTCATATTCTAATACAACAAGCAAATCTCTAGGTGAATAAAGACATAGTATATGATGGTAATCTGAAGGGAGAGGACCACCCCCACCTCTGTTCATCATTTGCTTGCTCTCTGTGGGAGTAAAGGGGAACGGGTTCTGTAGATACATAGGGGAGGGGATTCAGAAGGCCTAGTGGAGTTAAATAAGACCCCAGCAAGAGGATCCAGCAGACTCCCAGGCCACCATTTCTGCAGAGCCTGATGCTCAGCAGCCATTTCTGCCTCTGGTCCTTCCTTAGGAATACTTTCTGTGGGTGGGCCTCCCTCAGCCTCTTATCCCCTTCAACATCCACTCATGAAGCAGCATTCCACCTTCAGCCAGTCACAGTCACAGTCATTCCCTTTAACCCAAATAACATTGGGCTGATGTTCAGGATTCAAGTCCCCCAAACACCTGCCCTTATTGCTTCTTCCTAGGCCCTGGGGGTAAAAATGCCCTTGTCATTGCTTCTCTTGCCCCATCCCGCCCTAGCCTTCTGTGTATTTGCCACTCCCTTGGGTAGATCAGATTGGGACCAGGACTGATCAGGCCACCTAATGCAAGAATGTGAGGGTTTTTTGTGGTTTTCTGTTTTTTGTTTTTTTTCTATTTGATACTGAGAGAAAAGATCAGCATGAAAAGAACCAGCCTACGCCTTTAAAATGAGTTTTATTTTTCTGCATTTCAACACAGGTACAAATTAAGTGAAAGCATAAATTCAGCGTAGCAGGATGGAAATATCATTTGCTCCCTTTCCTTAAGTGGTGTGTGTGTGTGTGTGTGTGTGTGTGTGTGTGTGTGTGTATGTGTGTGTGTTGGGGGGGCATGGTTGCAGAGTGTATGAGAGTGTGTGTGTGTGTGTTTCGAGTGTCAGGGCGCTGCTGAAGCCAGCCTGCTTCCGTATGTGAATCATTGCTCAACAAACTCCCCGGCTCACTGCACTGTGTGGTTTTCCTCCCAGGGAAGCATCAAACCCTGAAATAGACAGCCTGGCTTGCCCATGTCAGAAGTTAGAGAAAAGTAGTTCTCATTTTGGGACAGAAGAGAAAGAGAGAGTGAGAGAGAGAACTCTTGCAGTAAGTAATTAATCATTTATTTAAAAAGAAAACTAGAGATCAAAGCATCCAATAGCTATCCAAGGGAAGGGGTGGGGGGGTGGGGTATGCTTGTTTCATTGTGGGTTGCCCAGTTTCTAGCAGCTGGTTGACATAGATGTTAGCCACCTTGATGTGTTCTCATCAGCAGCTGGTTGACATTGACATAACCCAGGTGGGTGGTTCTCATCAGCACTGGCTGGTGTTGATGTTACCCAGGTTGGTGTGTTTGCAGCAGTACCAGGCACTTTCTGTTGTTTGGTGGGTCTGGTAGATGCTTTTGTTCTCTCCTTGGTAACTGGGCTCTACGATTCGTTTTCTGTTACTGCAGAAAAATGATGTGCTCCCTCAGCTTTGGTTTTCTTCTCTGTGGGAATGAGGGGGATTTAATACAGACTACCCTCATGGATCAATATCCAAACTTCTTTGAAAGGCAGTAGTTTCTTTTAGACAAGTGCTGATTTGGGGAATTTGGATTTGGTTTGGCAACTAACCAAGTGAGGAGAAACAGAATTAGGAGAAATAGAATATGTAAAGGTGAAATATGAAGACTTTGAAGGTGAAAGAGATGGGTTGAAGAGCAGCTGGGAAAACTGTGTTTTTTTTCCCAGCAGAAAGAACCAGGGGCACTTCCTGCAGCCTTGGCCATGAGGCATAGAAAGAGCAAAATTCTGTCGAGAGAAAGGAATGGAGTGGGCTGCTGGGGCTGTGGAAAGGTCCTGCAGCTGCTCAGAAAACCAGGGCTTGGGTCAGGCTGTGATGTGCCCTCTCTCCCGCTCTGAGCTGGGGCTGAGTCAAGCAGGGCTTATGTTAGAAACATCTGGGTTGGGATCTGAAACCTGATGTCACGAGCATGGCAACCATATGGGCCAGATTTTCTGAGACGGTCCTGATTTCAAATATTCAGTTTCCTTCAGTGAGAAAGAAAGGAAAAGAGAAAGGAAGGAGGAAGGAGGAAGGAAGGAAGGAAGAAAAGAAGGAAGGAAGGGAGAGAGAGAGATACAGAGAGAGAGAGAGAGAAGGAAAATGAAGAAAGGAAGAAGAAAAAGAAATTAAGGAAGGAAGCAAAGGAAGGGAAAATGGAAGAGAAATTTAAAAAAAAATCCTTTATGAGACCATTTCATTCTTTACTTTAAGCACCTAGCACACACTTGGCATACAGTAGGCACTTAATAAATGCTTGTTGCTTGATTGATTCAGAAAATGTAGTCACTTCACTTATAAAGTCCTGTACTTATAAGGCATTTGAGAGTAGAATTTAAGGAGGGGCTTTTTTTTCCAAGAAGGTGCTCTTACTTGAAGAAGGGAACCCATCTAAACTCATTATTGCCTCTATTATTTCTAGTGATAATAGTTTCAAGCATGATTAGGAATATTTTCCTATATAATATATACTGTTGTAGAGACATTACATAGTTATGCATGTATTTATACATAAATATGTGTATATGTTATATGTGTATATATTATTTTATATATGTATATACATATATACATATATTTATGGAGAGAGAAAAAACCTTTTTTTAATATCTCAAAGCACTTTATCTAGTTTCTGAGGCTCTCTCAGTAAGGTAGGGACATTTAATAATAACCTTCTTTTTCCCGTTTCAGATGCCTCACTTTACAGACTGAAATGTTTTAGTGATTCATTTATTTACCCTGGCTCAAGCAGTTTATATTATTAAGTCCTTTCTGTGATACCTATTCAGGGGAAAGAGCACCAGATTTGGAATCAGAGGGCCTGGGTTCCAATGCCACTATTGGTTAGCACTTAGCACAATATTTGGGGTGCGTGTGTGTGTGTGTATGTTTACCAAAGCCACATTTGATGTTTGTAAAATAACACTTTGTTGTGTGGGCAGTTTGATAAAATTGAAGGATAAATGCCATAAAGGGGATCAACTCCCCCTCCCCGCAGATTGCCACCAGGAGGCTCTCTTGACTTTTCTTTCAGACACAGACTTACCCCCAACACGTCTGGTCCCATGTGCACCTCAGCATGATCTGGGCTTTAGCTGTAGGGTAGCATTGAGAGAGAAGAAGCCACCACCTCCTAGGGTCATAGGGCAGAAGGTAAATCAAGAGAGTCTTAGGTAGGGCCAACCCGGAGTTTGGCTTAGAGAGCACCCCCTCCTCCTAACTAGACTGGCTTTTTAGGATCCTCCTCCTCTTTTTTTTAACAGAAGAGATAACAGACCCAGAGTGGAAAAGTGATTTGCCTAGGGTTACACAGCTGCTAAGTGGCTGAGTCAGAATTAGAACCCAGATCCTCCAACCTCAATTCCAGGGGCTCCTTCCACTCTCCTCTGCTGGGTCTTCATACTGCCCAAGCCAGAGGAGTCACAAAGAGGGAGGGAAGGAAGAGGCATTCAGTGCCTTCCATATGCTGGCTACAGTGCTAGGCACTTTCCACGATATCTCCTTTGAGTGGCTGCCACTATGATAATCGAAGAAAAGAAAAATTCCATAACCAGTGGTCAACAAAAGTTCTTCCCTTCCTTTTGTATTTTTTAAAATGCATTTTTAAAATTTATTTTATTTTTTTCTAATTATATGTAAAAATAATTTTTAGCAAAATTTTTGAGTTCTAAATGGTCTCCTTCTGTCCCTTCTCCCTGAGACAGCAATCGATTTGATATAGGTAAAATACATTTTTATTACTTTTTTATATCATCAAAGTGTCTCCTAGCATCTTTGCCCCTCCCATCTGCATTCAGCAGTTCAATTTCATCCAGTAACAATTAGAGAAACTGAGGGAGCTGGGGCTGAAATTCCACAGGGCCTTTGATCCTCAAGAAGTAGGGGCAGCCCGTTGCCTCTGATTTATTTACCTTCCACATCTACATGGCATCGGTTCTCAATTCTGCCAGCCTTCTTAAAAGTACACTGGACCACGGGCCCCTTCTTGTTTGTCAGTCTAACTGCTAAGAGGCCAGGGCTCTGAACAGACATCACCCATCCCTGCTCATTCATTTTTGTGGCATGCCGGCAGAATGGGGGTGGCATCGTTCCAGCCTTCGTGGTTGGAATGGGAGAAAAGGGCTGTCTCTGGCTGTCTCTCTCACCTGGGGAACAGTGACTGTCACCACGGGGAGCCGGATACATCACTTGGGCAGCCATTCTGCAGTGACATGGTTATTTTTGTCTCTCAAACCAGAATGCAGGTGACGTGGCAACCCCTGCAGTCTCTGTACCTTTTAAGTGCGACTCCCAAGGACTGTCAGGGACATGTAATGACAGGGTATTGGAAAGGCACAGCTTGTGAAATCCTCCCTCCCCTTTGGAAAGATTATAGCCAGCATTTTAAATGCAATGCTGTGATATGGTATAAAAAATACTAACTCCCGAGTCAGTGGTCCCAGGCTCAAATCCTTCCCCTGCCAGCGACTATTTGTGTGATTCTAAGAAACAATCCATTGCCTCATGCCTCAGTTTCTCCCTCTGTAAAATGAGGAGGTTGGATTTGATGGCCTTCTAAGGCCCCTTCCAGCCTTAAATCTATGATGTTCTGTATTAGTAGATGGCCTCTGAGAACCTTTCTCTGTGATATTCTAAATTTCACACTGTAGAAGGGTAAGCCAGACCATGACTGGTCCGGAAAACCATGTACTCACTAAGTCCAGAGGTTTGCTTTCATGGCCTGCCAGGTGTCGTAGCTAAATACCTAAAGCCTGTGGGTTTAAAAAAATTAAAAACACCAGAAAATTTCAGGAATGCAAAAACAAAAAATAATCATCCACATTCAGCCATTAGACTTAATCCAATAACAATTAGAGAAACCGAGAAAGCTGGGGCTGAAATTCCATAGGATCTTTGATCCTCAAGAACGGGGGGAGTCCCATTGCTTCAGATTTATTCACCTTTCAGGTCTAGATGGCATCAGTCCTTGTTCTGAAATCTGCCAGCCTTCTTGATGGAAGGGATGCTAATTGTTGAGAATTCGAGTGTTACCAAAAAAAAAATCAGTATGGAGTATGCTCATTGTTTTTTTTTCTTCCTGGGCAATTGTCTCTAATGGGAATTCTGTAGTCCAGTTCCAAAGTTCCAGATCACATATCTGGAGTCACCAATTTACAGATGAGGAAACTGAGGTTCCAAGGTAGTCAGTAGCAGAGCCAGAATTTGAAATCAGGTCCTCTGACTCTTAAGCCAGCATACTTTGCACTGTGCAATGATGCTTCTGAGGTTGCCACCCTGGGAGAGCAGAATCCTTCCCCTGAGCAGGAAAGGAACCCTGGGCTTGGTGTAATCCTTTCTTATGTTTTGTGTTTTTAACCACACATACATTGTGATAATGGAATCCTGCCTTTTGCCAGGTTTGAGATTTATCTTATAAATTGGCCCCTGTTTTCTTATGCTCAGCCAGAAGCTCCAGATTCCTGTTGAGGAGTATGCCGTGTAAGTACAGGGTTAGAGGAACACCCACCTCCCTACCCCCCTCCATCGCAAATAGCAGAACACACAAAATCCCTTTTGTAAATGGGAGAAGTTTGCTAGATAAACTGTGAGTAGTGAGCAGGGATACTAGTCCAGGTATTCTCAACTATCTTCATGTCCTGGACCCTGTGGACTCCCCCTATGAAGAAAGGTTTTTTTAAAAAATATTGATTTTTAACTTTCTCTTAAAATTTTGAGTTCTAAATTCTTTTCTTCCCTCTTACCCACTGAAAAAGCAATCAAAATTATATCAATTAGTTATATGTGTGAAATCATGCCAAACATTTCATTATTAGTCGTATTAAAGAAAAAGACAGCAAAAACATTTGTACCCAGAGTTCATCAATTCTCTCTCTAGAGGTGGATAGGAATTTTCATCACTAATCCTTCCAAATTGTCCTGGATCCTCGTATGGATAACAGTAGACGAATCTTTCACAGTTTATTATTGTTACAGTGTTGCTATTACTGTGCACAATAATCTCCAGGTTCTCATTTCACATTGCGTCAGCCATGTTTTCTTTGAAATCACACCCCCCCAAGTCATTTCTTATAGCACGAGTGTTCTGTTATAATCATATACCACAACTTGTTCAGCCATTGCCCAACTGATGGAAATCACCTTGATTTCTAATTCTTTGCTACCACAAAAAGAGTTGCTAAAATATTTTTTGGACATGTAGGTCCTTTTCCTTTTTCTTTTATTTCTTTGGGGTACAGACCTAGTAGTGGTATTACTAGATCAGAGGATATGCATTGTTTTATAGCCCTTTGGGCTTAGTTCTAAATCATTTTCCTGAATTATTGGACCAGTTCACAACTCTACCAACAATTCATTAGTGTACTTATTTTTCCCTCATCCATCCAACATCTGTCATTTCTGATAGGTGTGGAATGCTTCCCAGAGTTGTTTTAATTTGCACTCTCACTGGAATTGGTTCAAAGAGGGAAGAATACACACACACACACACAAACACACACATACTGGGTATAGAAATTTGGGTATAGAAATCTAACTTACCCGATAAGGAAATAAGGGGAAGTAGATAAGAGACATGGGGAGGGGAAGATAATAAAAGGGAGGGCAGGTTAAGGGAAGGCAGTGGTCAAAAGCAAAACAGACATTTGAGAGAAGGGACAGGATAAAAAGAGAGAAGGATAAACAGAAGAAAACAGGATGGAGAGAAATAACACAGTAATCATAACTGTGAATGTGAATGAGATGAACTCACCTGTAAAACAGAAGCAGATAACAGAATGGATTAGAAGACAGAATCGAAAAATATGTTGCTTACCAGAAGACACATTTGAAACAAAAAGATACACACAGAGTTAAAATAAAGGACTGAAGTAGAATCTAATATGTTTCATCTGAGCTAAAAAAAAAAGTGTCAGGGGTAGCAGTCACGCTCTCAGACAAAGCAGTAGCAAAAATAGACCTAATTAAAAGAAAAATCAGGAAAACTACATTTCGCTAAAAGATATTGTAGACAATGAATTGACATTACAGCAAGTTTCTCTGATAAAGGCTTCATTTCTCAAATACATAAAGAACTGCGTCAAATTTATAAATTGAGTCATTCCCTAATTGATAAATGGCCAAAGGATATGAACTCAAGGCAGTTTTTAGAAGAAGAAATCAAAGCTCTTTATAGTCATATGAAAAAAATGCTCTAAATCACGACTGATTAGAGAAATGCACTCCAATCCATGTTCCACTCAGCTGACAAAGTGACTTTTCTCGCTGTAGGTTTGACCACATCACTCTCCCCTACTTAAGAAACTACAATGGCTCCCTCTTACCTTCAGAGTCCAATATTTATAAAGTCCTCTATTTGACATTTAAAGCCCTCCTTATAATTTATTGTCTTCCGTGGACTCTACATTGGCCTTCTTCCTGCTCTTCTCCCATGACCCTTCATCTCCAATCTCTGTGCCTTTGCCCTGGCTGTCCCCCTGATGCCAGTTTCACTGCCATATTTTAGGTTGCCTTGCTTCCTTTAGGAAAGCTCAAATTCCTCTTCTACAACAGGCCTTTTCTGGTCCCCTCTGCTGCTAATACCTGAGATTACTTTCCACCTGTATGTACCTAATTGTTTTCATATTGTTCATTTTTGTTTTTCCTTGTATCAGCCATGCTTACCATGTAGTAGCTTGGCGCATAGTAGGCCCTTGTTGATAGACCAGCCTTCTTGCTTTGTCTTACACATGGCACTCCTTTTCTGAGCCTTTCCACGGGCTACCCCGAGGCCTGAAATGCCCATCTTCCTCATCCTCAGTTTCCTTTAGAGAGCCATTTGAACACTACATTCTGAATTAGGCTGATCTGTACCTCTTCCCACCCTTCCAACTGCTGCTGCCTTCCTTCTACAAATTATCTCATATTTAGAGAGAGAGAGAGAGATGATAGATAGACAGACAGACAGACAGATAGATAGATAGATAGATACAAGGTAATATATATGTATGTGTACACACACACACATATATGTTTTGTATAATCTTATATGTTGTCTCCCACAAGAGCGTATAAGCTACTTGAGGGCAGGAAGTGTCATTTGGCCCACAGTAGGTCTTTAATAAATGCTTGTTAATTGATTCCATTGTCATTGTAATTGCTTTCATGTCATCTAACAGGAAAATGCAATTCAAAAGAATTTTCAAGTCAGAATATTTTTTCAACCCTGTCACTTAAATGGGAAGAAACAACTTCCTTTTTCGAACACTACAGTGGGTGAAAATTGGTGGCTTCTAGAATGAGAGTGTTCCACAGCCCTCAGACCCAGATTGAGAGAGGACAGAGAGTGGGCAGGCAATGGTGGGCTGATCCGGGCCTAGTTTAAAAGAGACTATGGAAATGGTGTCTCACATCCCAGAGCTACTGAACTGAACACAGAGCTCCAGCTGCCACTTGCACAGATTTCCATTCTGTAGTCTCACAGGGACATTTCTCAGTCCTGTAGCAATGGCGGGCAGTTGGACACCTGAAGAGATGTGGCATGAGGACTGTGGAAACAGGAGAGAAGAGGGTTGAAGTAGGATCATGAACGTAGAAATGGAAAGGACCCCAGAGGCCATGTACTCCAATGTCCTCATCTGAGAGTTGAGCAAACTGAAGCCCAGGGAGGTGAGGCCACTTGTCCAGGTCACATGGGTATGATCATGACTATTTTACAGTTAAGGAAAAGATTACGTGACATGGGATCATAGGTCTAGAGCTGGAAGGGCTGAAGAGACCATCTCTTCTAACCCCCTCATTTTGCACTTGGGGAAACTGAGGCCCAGGGAGATTGTCACTTGTCACACAGGTAACAGAATTTTACTCTTGAGCCTTAATGTTCTTTTCACAGTAACATGCCCCCCTCTAATTTATTTTTTTATGGAAATTCACAATTAATGGGAATTCTCAACGTGTATTTCAGCAGAGTATTATTTATGTTGTGTGAAAAGGCCAGATTTCAAAGAAATTGCTCAAATATTTTTGATAAATACATTATTTTAACATCACAGGATTTGGAGTGGGATGGGTGCTTAGAGAATGGCATCGTTTTACCTACGCAGAAACTGAGGCTTAGCGATTAAGTAGCAAGAGCCCAGATCCGGACCCAGGTCCTTGTCCTGGAGTCTTCCCACGAGCCTCCTCTCAGCGTTGGAGGTAACAGCCCTCAGCCTCCGGATGGGGCCATGTGACCCATACATCATGGCACAAGGACCCTGTGCTCACACAAGCTGAGATTTTCTCTATTCAAAAATTCCTCCACCGGTCATATCAAAGGGCTCTCACTTGGTTTGTGAAAAATTAGAGAGAGGGTGTGACAGAGCTGAGGCCCAGGAAGGTGTGTCATCTAGAGAATTTTGATGAAACCACGGACGGGCGGAAACCCATTTGAACTCTGCTCTAATGTGGAGCCCACAGGAGTGAGGAGGCGACATTTCAGTGGTTTCAGAGATAGCACAGTGCTTGTTAAGAGTCTTCTGGACAGGCTTATTGCCCCTTGCAAGGATCTGTCTCCTATGACTCCATGGGGTGTTGTCCTATTAAATGAGCAAGGACTCTGACTGTAGGACCAGAACTGGGCACCACTCACATTCGCCTCCTCCTTCAGCTCTTTCTTCCATAAGACAGGCAAGTCACTTTTAAATTTGTTCTTGTTTTTTGGGGTAACTTTTAATTTTTTTCCTGTTATAGTGGTACACAGATAATATTATACAGTTAGTAATGGGGATGAGAAGATCCTAGTAGAGAAATGAAAGGGCCCTTAGAGAGACCATCTGGTCTAACCCTCTCATTTTATGGGTAAGGAAGCCTACCATAATGAAGCTCAATCATTCGTCAAACTTATGTATATTGCACTAACGGGTGGGGAACTCGAAGTTTCTGGGTCCTCAAGTTTTGGATTCAGGCAAAGGGCTGCACTTGAGGACCTCTACTTGTGGCCTCGAGGCTGCAGGTTCCTCACCTCTACAGATTCCCTGTCACCTTGGGGCTCAACTAGGCAATCACCAAGGACTTCTGTACTTGTGTGCATTCATTAAGTGCCTACTGTATGCCAGGGTTTGTGCTATAACTGTTGAGGGAGGGTATCAAGATGGGAAGGAAAGAAACCATTTCTTCCCTTGAGGAAATCAAGTGATTTGCTCAAAATCAGACAGGTAATATGTATCTGAGGAAGGTTTTGAATTTACTTTCTATGATTCAGAATCAAGTACATCTTTAACAAATTAGATATTTTTTTTTGTTTTACATATTTATTTTTTTTATTAATAATAAATTTATTTTATTAAATTTTTTTTGAGTTACATATTTTCTCCCCGTCTTTCCCCCACCCACCACCCCAAGACAGCCATCCCAGTGTTTTCCCCCTCCCCCAGTCTATTCTCTCC
>CM053584.1:371708612-371775998 GCA_028627135.1 Pseudochirops cupreus
GATGTGTTGCTGCTGCTGCGCCGCCATCTTGGCTCCGCCCCTCTAGATATTTTTTAATGGTGTAAAAACAGTCAGTGTTCCGTGTGGTGATTATAAAATCTTAGACTTGGGTAGAACTCAGTTCAATGCAACAGTCATGTTAAGCTCTTGCTATGTGGAAAGGATGGAGCGGGGCACTGTGCAGAGGAAGAAAAAAATGGAGGTGTTGTCTGCCCTCAGCAAGCTTACATTTCTTCTGCAATTAAATAGAAGAATACAGTCATTTTTGCTGTGTTTACTAAGTTGCCAAGAAACAAAGGTTCTCACCAGTCAGCAACAGAAGAATAGTTTTCTGCATGGTAAGGCGAGAGTCATCCATTGGAAGTTAAAACCAGTATGGGAAAGTGGATGAGTTTTGGTGTTAGAAAACCTAGGTTTGAATCCTGCTTCTGATGCCTCTGCCCTGCATGACCTTGGTCAAGTCCATTGACATCTGTGAGTCTCAATGTCCTCTGTAAAATGAGCAAATTAAGACTAGATCATCCTTCTGGCTCTAGACCTAACAATCCTCTCTGACCCTCAGTTGAGTTGGAGGATGAGGAGTTGGACAAGATGGCCTCTGAGGTCCCTTCCACTCTTGGATGGTCCTGTGACTGGTGGGTAGCAAAGGGTCTAACTTTGGCTTTTTAAAACATGCCCAGCAAGAGCCCTGGAAGAAAATCCAGCCCCAGGGAGTAACCCATGCATAGGTCACACCGTGGCCATGGATTTCATTTCCCCAAAGAAGAGGTCTGCAGTTTGGGAGGAGGAGCACTGAGTGAGGGAATTCAAGAGCTGTTTCAGCTTATTGGTTGTGGGGATGTCCTGCTATGGAAAATTCCATCCCTCCTGGGATTTCCTCCCTCAGCTGCCTCCAGGGACACCTGAAGGGGGTTGCCAACTTTAAATCTGCCCTTTCTAGCTGGCAGAGGAGGTGGTAGATGCCTAACCCACGACTTCTCTTTTCCGAGAACACTGAGAATTGGCTTATTATTCTGTGTGGCCTCCCAGAGGGTTGCTAGATCTGCCTGCCCCCCTCATATTTAACAGCTTTGGGACAGTTGGGGAAGTGGAATCTGACATCGCAATTTCATGTTCCTTTTTTGGAGTGTTTGGAAGAGCTGTAAAAATACCAGAGGGAAACTTAGCCTTAGCCAAGTGTGTGTGAGTGTGTGTGTGTGTGTGGAGTGTGTGTGTGTGAGTATGTGTGTGTGTGTGTGTGTGTGTGTGTGTGTACATACATACATGAGAGATTTAGGGTATAGTCTGGAATTCTCCCAGAGGGACTCGACTCAGGCTTTGCCAACTGGGTAACTGGGTGGCAACAGAACCTTCTTTCGTTCTTTCTTTGCTCCTCCTAGGAGGGATGGAGGAAAGTAAGATGGGCCCTTTCTAAGGCTCTTGCCTTGGGAAGCTTCTCCCTAGGGCTCATGGCAGTCCTTTAGGCAATCAGTCCCACCGCATTCCGGTGCCACAGTGAACTCCAAAAGAGCAGGAAAGGTTGTATACAAGAAGAGGCAGCCGGCTAGCTTTGATATGCTTAGTTCCAAGCTTGTTAAACCTGCGTCTAAGCAGCCCATGGATTCCATCCGTCTCCCTATTTCAAAGCCTGCTGCTGACACAGATTCCTTTATGGCTGAGGCACTTTCTGGAAGGCCCTTTGAAATCCTCTATAACCAGAAAGTGCAGGGTGCTGACCTTTATTGGGATTGTACCAGAGTGGCTAATAAGGAAAGGGCCTCTTTAAGGAAGCGGGTGACATCAGTAAAGGGGGGAAGGACGGGCAGATGACTGATTCTGGAGGTTTGATGGCTGTTGGGACCAGTGCCATGTTCTAGGCATGATGGTATAAAGGAAGAAGGTTTTGAAATTGACACCCCAAAATTCACATGGCCACATTAGTGTTAGTTACCCTTTTAAATAAGCATCGCAGGAGGGTACACAGTGATTCCCACAATGCAATGCTGCTGTTGGGAAGATTTATGTGTTTGGAGATCGAGGGTCTAGGTTCAAATTCTCACTTTTCCCCTTACTATTTGTATGACCTTAGAAAAGTCAGAACCTCTCTGGCCTCAGTTTCCTCAACTGTAAAACAAAAGGCAGGATTAGATCATTTCTAAGGTCCTTCTGGTTCTAAATCTATTATCTTTCCTGGGATTTGCCTTCTAAGCCAGTTTATATATTTACAGTAGGAAAGAACCTTGGATACCATCTAGTCCAAACCTCTTATTTCATAGGTGAGGACACTGAGGCACAGGAAGATGGACTTCTCCAAGGTCACACAGCTAATAAGCATCAGAAGCAGGATTGGAACCCAGGTCCTCCAACTGCAGAGCCCAGGCCCTTTCACCATACAATTCTGAGAACCAATCTTCCTTCTTTATAGCTATACCTTGGCTTTGTTATTTTTTTTAAACCAAAAATGGTATAATGCAGCATATTCCCCCACCTGGTTCACCAGACTTGGCAGTGAATCCCTTCTGATTGTTGCCAGAGACAACACTCAGGCCCTCCCAGGATGGAGTCTTGCCTCTGAGGAGAACTGTCTAAAGAATGTGCCGTGGGCTTGCCAGGCCATTCCAAATTTGAGGAGTCCCACGATGTTTTGAGCAAAGGCAGCCTTGTTGGAATGAGTTCTTGGATGCCCTAGGCTTGGACAGGAACAAAGACTCCTTCAGTATAGGCATCCTGATAAATGTGCATGTTCATTATATAATATATGGACATCTCTCTCTCTCTCTCTCTCTCTCTCTCTCTCCATATATATATATGTATGTATGTGTGTGTGTTTGTGTATATATATATATATATATATATATATATATATATATATATACACATAGATAGATAGATAGATAGATATACACATATAAAGAGAGAGAGAGAGAGAGAGAGAGAGAGAGGAATTCTCATTACCTTATAATCGCACAACACGGCAGAGAGAGTGTGGTGTAACAGGAAGAGCACAAATGCTAGTTGTGGAATCAGAGGACCAGGATTCGAATCTTGGGTAAGACTCTCACTTCTGGGTTTCACTTTTCTCTTCTGTAAAGCAAAGTGATTGGTGCAGATGGTCTTGGAGATCCCTTTCCGCTGGAGCTAGGATCCCATCAACTTCTGCTTCCTAATACCTGTGTGACCTTGGTCAAGTCACTTCCCTTTTCTAGATCTCAGTTTTCTCACCTGCAAAATGGGAGTTGTGGACTTGAGGCCCTCCAAAGCCTTTTCCAGCTCTAAATCTCTGTCCCATCCCATCCCATCCCATCCACAGACTCCCCAATGTAGTAGCTTTGGCAGTGGTTTGGTTCCCACAACAGGGGGTTCCCAAAAGAAAAGACTTCTGCTGGAGCAGGGGGTTGGGGCTGCCAGATTTTGCTTGGGGGACTCAGTTTTGGTCAACAGAAATGTGATGTAGTGGGTTTGATTCTTCCTTCTGTCTTTCACTGGCTGCGTGACTCTGGGTATGTAATCTGACCACTCTGTGCCCTCAAACAATTCTCTTAGGTCAATGATTTATATTGATAAGAGACCCTCCCCCACTGTGCTAATGATATTATAAGTCTGGACAAAAATAAAATGAAGCAAAATGCTATAATTTGAGGAGCTGCCGAAAGAGAAAAATCTTCAATGCAACATCCGCCTGTCTCTAAAGTTAAACCAAGAGACAGACTCCCAGGGAGCTGAGTGAACAGTTGTACTTAGACAGGAAGGAGACATAGGAAAACTCACAAATCAAGCTAATTTCTTTCTTGGCAGCCTTTTTTGAAGAACATAGTAATTTTAAAAATATACTTTTGCTCCTATTAAAGTCAGAAGGGACCACTGCCTAGTAGCAGTTTCTGTGTGTGTATATACAAACATAAATGTATCTAGAATATATATAACATATATATGTAATGTGTAATTATATATTTTTGATTATCATAATAAGTCGGCAAGGTGGGCGTTATTATAATCCCCATTTTACAGATGAGAAAATCAAGGCCCAGAAAAGTTAAGTGACTTGTCCAGGGTCATGCAACTACAAAGTGTCTGAGGTCCGAGGTGTATACCGCCTCTACTTGAGTGTGTGTTTTTCTGTCGTGCACGGCTGGGCACTCTGTGCCTTTCTTCATCTCCTGTTCCTCTTTACCCTCATCCCTTATATGTGCCACAGATGTATTAGGTTTAGTAAAGCAGCAAGGTTTAGCTCTGGCCAGAGCCTGAGGCATGCAAGGCTGGAGGGTTTGGCTACTGACAGAGGCGCCCATGGACCCAATACTTATTTTAGGGCTTCTGCCCTATCCCCAACCCCAAGGGTGCTTTCTGGAGGATGTTGCAATGAAGTCTTCGCCTTCCCAAGATCCTCTTCATCATGTGAATGAATTAGGGCCATCACAGAAGCCTAGACAAAGCACCTGTACCATGTTCACTATCAGCCAGAAGAAAACCCAAACCAAAGGAAAATGAGTCCCAGCCCTGGATTCTGGCCGTTTCTGCATTCCCTGTTTCCCCACGAAAGAGACTAGACTGTCTGTTTTGTAATGCGGTTGTTCATTTTTACTTGTTTCCAACTCTACCTGACCACATTTTGGGGTTTTCTTGGCAGAGATAGTAGAGTGGTTTGCCATTTCTTTTTCCAGCTCATGTGGCAGGTGAGGAAACTGAGGCAAGCAGGGTCACGTGACTTGCTCAGGGTCACAAAGCTAGTGAATGTTTGAGTCTGGATTTGAACTCAGGTCTTTCTGACTCCAGGCCCAGCACTCTATCCACTGAACCACCTAGCCGCCCCTTTATCAGGGATTATGAGTCTATATTACACAAAACAGAAACGCACCCACCGTTGAGACATCACCTCCAGACACACTTGGAGGACCATCGCAGACAAAACTCTCACTCACAGTTGCCCAGACCTTGCATTGGTCCATGAAGATTTAAGGACATTTTAAGAGAAGTTGTCATACTGGGTATTCATAATCTCTAAACTTGGTGAACTAAAAAGCTTTCAGACTGTGGAGACTCAGTAAAAGAAACCAAAGCCACATGGGAACAAGATCATCCGCATCATCTCATCTGTTACTGGAGTTGTCCTGGAGACAGTGGTGCACATACTTGTAAGACAGCTGGCCACCTCCAGTCAGTGACCAACCACGATTCGAGAGGCCTGATGTTGATCTGTGCTACCCATCTCCTGACAGAAAGGCGGTGGACTCAGCATGCAGAATGGTACATACATTTTTGGACATGGGAGTTTGTTTTGCCTGACTATGCACTGTTTGTCCAAAGGGGTTTTTTTCCCCAATCATGGAGCAGTAGGAGCAAAAGAAAAAATCAAAGTCTATTGGTTAAAAAAGTAACTGCTCTTTTCTCACATCTTTTCCTTTTATGATGTAGAGAAGAAATATTTTTATACTTCCTCCTTCATAACATTCAGTGCCTCAGTTTACCTTCTTGTAAAGACAGAATCAGATTTCTTAGGATTCTGTGTCCTTTGTGATTAGGTATTTTTGTCCGTCCAATCATCATGTTACTAAGTTGCCATTTAGAGTTTTTTTTTAAAAATATTATTCAAATTTGTTATTAAGTGTCTACCACTTGCAAGATGATCTGAAGGGTGTTGGGGATATAAAGATAAAATGACATGGTTCCTGACCTCAAGATGCTTACTTTCTACCAGAAAGAATAAGGCAGAGAGCACAGGTGGTGATGCGCAGAAGATCAAGGTAAACTAATCTAGGAAAATCAAAGAGGGTGGGGGAAACCCTCATATCTGAGGATATGGAGATCTAGGAAGGCTTCGTGGAAAAGGTGGCATCTCAGCCAAGCCTTGAAGGAAGAAAAGAATCTGAAAGAACAGAAGACCTTCAAGACACAGGAGACAGTGTGTCCAAAGGCATAAGATCAGGAGAAGACGTTTTAAATCTACAGAAGGGTGGTCTGATGTGGCTGGGACATAGAGTGTAAAAATGGGAGCAATGTGGTGAAGGAAAGTTCTAAGGAAGGCAGCTAGGTGCTGCAGTGGATAGGGAGCACTGCACCTGGCATCAGAAACACCTGGGTTCAAATCTGACCTCAGATACTTCCTAACTGTGTGATCCTGGGCAAATCACTTAACCCTGTTTTCTTCAGTTTCCTCATCTGTCAGATGAGCTGGAGAAGGGAATGTCAAACCACTCCAGTATATTTGCCAAGAAAACCCCAGATGGGGTCATGAAGGGTCCAACACTAGCAACAAGGCTGTAAAGACAGGTTGGAACAAGATCGTGGATGGAATTAAATGTCAGGGGAGGTAGTTTTTATTTTATCCTGTTCACAATGGAAGGCTTTTGAGTAAGGGAGTGCCATGGCTAGAGCTTTGTATTAGGAAGATAATTTTAGTGGTTATGAAATGGATATGTTAGGGAGATACTGAAAGCAGAGACACTAGATAGGAGGATGTTACTAGGGCCCAAGTGGGGGCCTTGGTGAATGATGGTCTGAACTAGGATCACAGGACAGGGGATCAAGAGAAGGAATGGCTCTGAGAGATGGTTTGGCACCTAATTGGATGCGGGGACACTGGAGAAGTGAAGAAGAGGGAGAGTCATAGATGATGCTTTAATTTTAATTTTAAGACTGGGTGACTTGGCGGACAGTAATGCCATGAACAAAAATAGGGGACTTGGGTGGAATAGTAGGGTTAGGGGTAAGACAGTGAGTTCCATTCTGGACCTGCTAACAAGCAGGATATTCCATTGGAGATATGATACTAGGAAGCCAGGGAAGAGATCCAGGGTGGATGAACAGATTTGGGAGTCATCTGTATACAGGTGATAATTGAAACCAAGGGAATGAATGACATCATCACGAGAGAGAGTATTCAGAGATAAGAGCACAAGTCCTAGGACTGAGCCTTTGGGGAAAACTCACTCTTAAAGGGTGAAAAAAGGATCATGAATGAATGAAGAAGATGTGGTCATCCAGGTAGGAGAGGAAAATCAGGAGCAAACAGCTTCAGCCCAGGGAGAAAAAAGGATCCAAGATGGTGGGGTTAGAAAATCAGCTGTAAAGTTGGGGACAGTAAGATATGATAACTGAGAGAGTTATTATTACTGTGTCACATTGAATTGGGTCTGGACCTTTCACAAGCCAATTACCAGCTTCCTGAATGAAACATTTGTTAACATACTAGCCATTATGTGTGTTGTTTTCCTGGTTCTGCTCATTTCATTTTGCATCCATTCATATCAGTCTTCCCATGTTTCTCTGTATTCTTCATTGTCATCTCTTGTTATAATATAACAATTCTCCATTACATTCACTTACCACAACTTGGTTAGCCATTCCCCTATCAATGGGCACCTACTGTTTTTCCATTTCTTTGTTCCAACAAATGGCACTGGTATGAATATTTGGATTTACATGGGACCTTTTTTCTTTTCTTTTTTTTTTCAATTTTTAAAATTTCCTTAGCCTATCTCTGGGTCAAAGGGTAGAGACCTTTTAGTCACTTTTTTTAAAAACATCATTCCAAATTCTTTCCCAGAACGGTTAGACTAGTTCATAACTCCACCCACAGTGTATGACTCTGCTTGTCTTTTCACATCACCTTTGACATTGACTGTTCTCATGGCCATCCTCTGTTAATGTACTAGTTTCATAGGCATTGTCTAATAAAGTCACTTCCCAAAAGAAAGCTTAATTCAATGAACCAAGAGCTTTATTTGTTATTGCAAATTCTCCATTTAGCCAAATGTCTTTGCACAACCAGGCAGCTGCCTAAATATAATCTTAAGATAATAGAACCTTAGTGGTCGTCTAGTTCAAAACTTTCATTTTTCACTTGAGGAAACTGAGGCCCAGATAGGTTAAGCTAACCTGCCTAAGGTCACACAGAGAAGCAGTAAGTTGCCAAGTCAGTATTTGTAATTTGGAATCATAGATTTAGAGACAGAGGTCATCTATCATTTATCTATCAAAATTCGGCATCATTCTGGGTCATCTAGCCCACTCCCTTAATTTTGTATTAAGCATCAGAAGTAGGTCCTTCTTGATTCCAAATCCAGTACTCTTTCCATTGTGACAGAAAAGCTTTTACAAAACAAAACAAAATAAGCAAACCCAAACCCACAAACTACTGTATTTAACTCTGAGGGTCAGGGATTTTTAGCCTATGCCTGCTTGCTTACAATGGTGTCTGATTCTCATGTTGGTTGGATTCTACCATCTGTCTTCAGTTCCTTTTTATTTTTCATTCTTGATCTTCCTAGATCAAACAGATTGCTTTGTGTCCAAGAAGAGTTCCTTCCTTCAGTTGGTCAGTCCTATTAGGTCTATCTGGTTCCTGCTACTCAGCTTTGATTTAATTAGTTAAGCCCCAGAATGAAGAATGTCAACTTAAATACCAAATTGTTTTCCAGAAGAGTTGAACCAGTTCCCAGCTCTGCCCACAGTATATGAGTATGCCTGTCTTCCCCCAGCCCCTCCAACATGGATAGGCTTCTTTTATGGTATATTATACAAAAGCAGGGCGTTCTAATGCCTTGCTGCCAAGAACAACACTCCTTAATCCTCCCAAAGTACAATGCATTTAGCATTTATCCTGTGGCTTTCCCTACTATGCCTGTTAGATGCTCTTAATGATAGCTTGGTGTACATATTTCTGTTTCCTTTTGTTTGTTTTTTTTTAAAGGAAAAGGGGTGTGTGTTGGGGTGTGGGGTGTAGAGAATCTGGGGTCTCTCCATCCTCCTCTTTGGTAACTTTATCTGAGTACACTAATGCTGATCCCGACCCTACAACTGCACCTTGAGTTGTTGTAGCTAAAAAAATTTATCATATGGTGACCAACTGATGTGACCCTTTCAAAAAATTTAGCTGGCCTGGACTGGTGCAAGGCATGGGCTCAGAACATGTCCAACCATTGTAGAACTTATCAAAGTTCATGTTCCCTTGGCATAGACTTAAAAGAAATCAGGATCACCTTCATGCCATAATGGGACATTGGAGGAAGAATTTGGCAGCTTAATTTTTTTTCTCAGTCTATATTTTTAATGAGGCATCTAGATGGATCCGTAGATAGAGCACTGTCCTGGAGTCAGGAAGACTCATCTTCCCAAGTTCAAATCCAACCTCAGATATTTATAAGCTTTGTGACCCTGGATAAGTCACTTAGCTCCATTTGCCTCAGTTTCCTCATCTGTAAAATAAGCTGGAGAAGGAAATGGCAAACTACTCCAGCATCTTTGCCAAGAAAACCCCAAATGGGGTCACAAAGAGTTGGACATGACTGAACACCAAATACTTTTTAACAGGTTTTTAAATGGATACATTTAGCATCTTTCTAAATGTATCCCTTTTCACACACTATCCACAGGATCATTCCTTATAACAGTAAAAATGAAAGAGGGAAAACAAAGTTCAGCAAAATTAACCAATAGATCACTTGAGCATAACACTATATAGCAATGTTGCACACCCATAGTCCTCCACCTCTCAAAAAAAGGAGGGAGGTGCATTTTCTCATCCCTACTTCCAATAATTGATTTCCATAATGCAGACATCACTCATGGAGAAACTGAGGTCCAGAAAGGGAAGAGATCTGATCACTCTAATTACTTAATGTTCAGTTATTTTTCTTCCATTTACGCTGTTGTGGGCGTTGTGATTTTCCTGATTCTGCTTTAGTTTGTATCAAATTGTACACATTTTCCCCCAATTAACAATAACAATAACGAAGATTTATAGAGAGCTTACTATGTGTCAGCATTGTGCTAGGCACTTCACAACTATTTTCTCATGAAATCATCACAACCCTGGGAAGCAGGTGCTGTCATTATTCCCCCATTTTACAGATGAGGAAACAGAAGCAAACAGGTTCAGTGATTTGCCCAGGGTAACACAGTTAGTAAGAGTCTGAGATTGGATTTGAACTCAGGTCTTTCTGACTATAGGCCCAACACTCTACCTACTGCACCACCTATATTTCTTCCTTCTTTTTCCTTTTTTTTTTATTTAAAAATGCTACTTGTTATAGGAAATGGCTGTCTGGGAGGGGGAGAGGAAGGGATACTAGAGGAAACTGGTGATTTAAAAAAAGACATCAATAAAGCGATTAAATTATTAATAAAATTATTATTAAAATATTTAAGATACGTCTTTCTATCCTTTTCCATAATTGCCACATTACTTGTTTCTTATAGCACAATAATATTTCCTTCTTCAGCTTGTTTAGCTCTTCTCCCAGTCTGTGGGCATCCATTGTATTTCCAGTTCTTTGCTCCTACAAAAAGTGCTTCTTTGAATGAATATTTTGACATGTATGAGACCTGTCTTTTTGTCACCGATCTCCTTGGAGTGTATGCCTAGCAGTGACATCTTTGGGTCAAAGGGTATGGCCCTTTTAGTCACTTTCTTTGAAAAATTCACAATTTTAGCAGCTTTTCTTACTCAGCCACAATGGTGAGACAGTGTTTATCCAGTGGGTTAGAATTCTCTATTGTGAGTCACAGATTTGGTCCCCAGAACTGGGATTCCAGGGATGGTTAGGACTGGCAGAGCCCTGGGCCACAATCTGTAGGAAGGATATTTTTGAATACCTTGGCATGGCCTTGGATTCTTTGACAGGATCTGCCATCTTGGGGACATGGGTGCTCCCTCCACCCTCAACTTCTCATCCTGGCTCTCCAGCAAACCCTTCCAGTGTGGTGGAGGCATTTCTCCCTTCTGGACGTCTTGATATGTGGGTAGCACTCATAGGATACCCTTTTTTTTTAAATGATTTTTCAGATTGTTTTGGGGCCATATCTATGACCTCATTGGTATAAGTGAAGTTCGGTAGTTCTGCAGAGAATGATTTATAAAATTTTGGTCACCTCCCAATGATCCCAATCCCCAAAGAAACAACACTTCTGTGACAAAGAAACACCACATAATGACACAAAACAATCAGTTTCCCTTTTTTGTTAACATTTGGAGGTCATCTTAGACCAACCTATTCAATTCTTCTTACAAATACATTTTTATTGGTATAAGCCATCCTTAGAACAAAGAATTTTCTAAAAAGGAGAAGAGTTAAAAAAAAAATTAACCAACACAGTGAAGAAACTTGACAGTTTATGCAATGTTCCACACTCATAGTCCTCTACTCCTTCAGAGAAAGGAAGATGCTTTCTCACTAGCTCTTCTTTAGAGCCACACTCGGTCATTATAATTTTATAGCCTTCAGTTTGAGGCATTTCATTTTTGTGGTTTCCATTTACATTATTGCAGTAGCTCTTTATGTTGTTTCCTGATTCTTCTTGCTTCATTCTTAATCAGTATTATAAAAGTCTTCCCATGCTTCTCTATATTAATCACATTCACTGTTTCTTATGTTACAGGAACATATCATTACATTCTTGTACTACTTGTTTAGCCATTTCCCAAACGTTAGCCCAGCCCAGCCATGAGCACTGAATGAATAGTCCTCCAATTATCTGAGTTGTTCTTTATTTCTTTAAGGAGCATTTTATAATTGAATCTATGCAAGTTTTTTTTCCTGTTTTGGAAGATTAATCCCCATACACTGTACATTTCATAGGTATTTGAATGAGATTTTCCTTTCAATTGTTACCCCTTGGATTTTTGTTATCATTATATAGAAACGTCATTTATTTTTGAGGATTTCTTTGTAACCTGCAGCTTTAATAAAGAAATTAATTGTTTCAATGAATATCTTTGCTGACTTTCTAGGTTTTTCCAAGCAAACCATTGTATCTGCAAAGAGAGATGGTTTTATCTTCTCTTTATCTGTCTTTACGCCTTTAATTTCTTTCTCTTGACTTATCGTTATCGCCGGCATGTCCCAACTATATCTAATAATAATGGGGAGAGTGGAAATTCTTCATTTACTTTGTATTTATTGAGAATCATTCTAGGGCAGAGGTTCTCAACCTTCCTAATGCCATGACCCTTTAATACTCGTATATGGGTGTATCTGCACGTGGGTGGACCCGCCTGGAGACAAATAGAGAAGTGGTGTCTTGGTTCCTAAGACCATCAGAGATATGTGTTTTCTGATGGTCTTAGGCAACCCCTGTGAAAGGGTCATTCAACCCCCAAAGGGATCACAACCCACAGGTTGAGAACCGCTGTTCTAGGGTATCCTCATTGAATATGATGTTTGCTTTTGGTTTCACATACTTTTTATTTTATTTTTAAAATTAATTTATTTATTTTCTTGTTTACATCATTCATTTCCACGAGATTTTGAGCTACAAATTTTCTCCCCATCCCTCCCCTACCCAACACCTCAAAACAGCCATCCCACTGAATACCCCCTCCCCCAATCTGCTCTCTCCTATGTCTTCCCCCTCGCCCTTCTGACTTTCTGGTAGGGCAGGATGGATCTCCCTATCACAGTGCCTGTGTATCTTAATTCCCAGTTGGATGTAATTAATAATAATAATAATAATAATTGTATATAGCTATATATACATATATATATATAATATATATTTTTAACATTTGGATATAGAACTTTAAATTCTAGATTCTTTCCCTTCCTCCCTCGTCATCCGCCCCCACTGGAAGGACAACTAATTAAAGACAGGCTTTACATGTGTAATTACACAGAACCTCTCCATAGTGGGCATATTGTGAGAGACTGATTATGTGTCCCTCCTTCCTATCCCGCCCCCCCATCTATTCTCTACCCTGACCCTGTCCCTGTCCCTTTACAGAAGTATGTCACATACTTTTGATAATATTAAAAGGTACCTCAATGCCTACATTTTGTAAAGTTGGGGGCTGGGTTGGTTTTTTTTTTAGCATAAATGAATGTTGCACTTTTTTGGATGCTTTTTCTGCATCTTTTGAGATAATGATGTGGGTTTGAATGTTTTTATTTTCAATGCGATTAATTATACTGATTGATTTCTTAATGTTGAACCATCCTTATATCCTTAATATAAATCTAATGTGATTACAATTAATTATTTCTGTAATCTATTTGACAAGATTTTATTTAAAATTTTTGAATCAATATTCACTTATGAATAGCTCTATAATTAATTCTCCTTTGTACATTATCCTCCCCTGATTTATATTTGCTCTACAAAAGGAATCTGGGAGGGTACTTTTTTCCCCTCAGTTTTTGAGAATACTTAGTATATTCCCAGTGATGGGCGTCCAGTTTGTTTCTAGTATTTTGCCACTACAGAAACGGCTACTAAAAACCTATTGTTGTATATGGGAACTTTCATTTTATAGTTGGCCTCCTTGGGATCTGGCCTCAGCAGTGGCATTTCTGGGTCAGTCAGCAAACATTTATCAAGTGCCTGAGTGTCAGGCGCTGTGGACTGGGAACACAAAGAAAGGATAAGTCAGTCCCTGCGCCCAGTGAGTCAGAGGGCACAGACATTCTTAGTCACTTTCTTCTGGTAATTGCTTTCCAGAATGCAAAATGCTTCCTATCACATGTGGGGAAACTGAGGTTTGGAAAGGAGAGTAATTTGACTAGGTCCCCACTGCCACTTTATGGTAGAGCTTGGTCTGGTCCCTAGAGCTCTGAGGCTCCAAGCTCTACCCATAAGATGTTGTTGTTCTGCAGTCATTTCAGCTGTGTCTGACTCTCTGAGACCCCATTTGGGGCTTTCTTGGCAAAGATGTTGGAGTGACTTCCCATTTCCTTCTCCAGCTCATTTTGTGAAAAAGGAAACTGAGGCCAACAGGGTGAAGTGACTTGCCCAGGGTCACACAGTTAGTAAGTGTCTGAGGCTAGATTTGAACTCAGATTTTCCTGACTCCAGGCCCAGTATTCTATGTTCTGTATCCATACTGTGCCCACCTAGCTGCCCTGTAAGATATCTGCTCCCTTTTCTGAGAGGCAATGCAGACAAAATACTAGAATCAGAGTTAGAAGTTCAAGGTTCTAATCCCTTCTTTGACATTGACTTGCTGTGGGACTGTGGGTGAATCACTTATCTCTCTGTGCCTTAGTTTCCCTGCCTGCGAAATGGGGCTAATAAACATTATTTCTTCCTCATTAAAACGCAGCAGATATTAAAAGCTGGCATTGTTTTACACCTTGGACGATTTTCATGAAACACATCCAATTATAGGTGAGGATCTGCATTGCGGGAAGGAATGCCTAAGTCAATGAGATCACAGACCCATTGAAGTATTTGACATTATCTCCATTCTGGCACCCGGCTGGGAATGATAGACGTTTTAAAAGACATTTCGGAGACTTCCAGGCATCATCTCCCAGCCCACGTAGCTACCTACAGGGATGGGGTCTGGCACAATGCTGGATTTTTTTTTTTTTTTGCTGTGGGTTCTGTAGGTGGCTGAAAGCTTATTTTTGTTGTTGTTCAGTCGTTTTCAGTCATGCCCAATTCTTCATGCATATATACCTATATCCAGTAGGAGGGAGTCAGGGAAGCATGGAAAGACTCATATGAACAGATGCAGAGTGAAGTGAGCAGAACCAGGAAAGACATAGTGACTGCAATAATGTCAACAGGGGCGGCTAGGTGGTGAAGTGAAAAGAGCACCAGCCCTGGAGTCAGGAGGATCTTAGCTCAAATCCAGCCTCAGGCACTTAACATTTTCTAGTGGCGTGACCTTGGGCAAGTCACTTAACCCCAATTGCCCTGCCCTCCCCCCTCCAAAAAGCAAAAAAAAAATAAAGAAATATACCAACTAAATAATAAGAGCTAACATTTGGATAGAACCTAGTATATGTCAAGCACTGTGCTAGATACTTCGCAAATATTTCATTTGATCCTCACAGTAATCTTGGTGCCGTTACTAACCCCATTTTATAGATGCAGAAACTAAGGCCAGAGTCACATGGCTAGTAAGCATCTGAAACTAGATTTGAACTCAGGTCTTCCTAGTGCTCTGTGCAGCGTGGTGCCCCTTTGCTCCCTGACAGCACTGGTAGTAGCTGGTCTGTAAAACTATTTCCTAAAGACTTATTCCATTTCTCTGCCTCCCCTCCATAAATCAGTGGTCCCTGTTATCTGTTCAGTATCTCTCCCCACCCTAGTTTTTGCATGAGTAAACATTTCCATACAAGGAAGGCTTTTTGCTGCCCCCACCTCCCTTCAAATCTCAGTTTAAATGCTGCCTCCTTCAAGAAACCTTCCCGGATTCCCTCTGTGGTTAGGACTCCCCCACCCCAGTGAGTTTCTGTTTGTTTTCTGTAAGCCTCGTACTCACCTTCATCTCAGTAGACTATAAGTTTCCCAAGGGCAGGGACTTTTGTCTTTCTGGCCCCAGGATCCAGTACACAGAAACTGCCTACTAACTGCTTGTTGATTTGTACCTTAGGGAGTGATGTTGGCATCAAAAGTGGCAGGAAAACTTTTTTTTAATGTATTTTCAGCAAAGGATCTGATAAAACCACTGACCCTAAGATGTGTGCCCTGTAATCTTTAATTTGCTCCCTTCTAAGGGGGGATATTGGGGATAAGGGGGAATTTGTCTGGCTTTTGACTTTGGTTTGCTCTTGTGATTTTAGGGAACTCACAGTGATTAGTTTAGGAATTCAAGAAACTTGCCTGTAACTTAAAGTCTCCAGGAGTTATTGTTGTTCAGTCATGTCTGACTCTCTGTGGGTTCATTTAGGGTTCTCCTGGCAGAGATACTGTGGCTTGCCAGTTCTTTCTCCAGCTTATTAGACAGATGAGGAAACTGAGGATCACACAGTTAACAAGTGCCTGAGGCTATATTTGAACTCAGGTCTTCCTCACTCCAGGCCTGGGGTTCTAGTCATGGCGCACCTAGGTGCCCCCAGAGAGTTATAGAGAAGCTCAATCTATGGTCACAAAGCTAGTTTATGCCAGAAGCAGGGCTTGAACTCAGGTCTTCCTGCCTCCAAAGCCTCCATGCACTTCATGTCCCCAGAGGAAGCCTCTGGTGACTTGGGCAGACCATAGGGTTCACTCTCCCACACTGGGAGTCCCAGTGGGATCACTGGTATAAAAAGAGCAATTCTTCAGCTTCTGTCAATGAAACCATCAACAAACTGAAAACTTCTGGAGTATCAGAACACAGAGCAAACCCAGATATGACTTCATTTCCTTCTTTGCTTTCTGGAACCCTGGAGAGAAAGAAGCTCTGAGACTCAAGTGACTGATGGGATCTCAGCATCACAGATCTACACCTGAGAGAGGGGTCTCAGAGGCCCTCTGATGTGCCCGCCTCTCCCCACTTTATTTTACAGATGAGAAAACTGAGGCCAGGGGAAAGGAAGGCAAATTTGAACCTGCATCCTCTGACACTTCCTCCCTAGACCCCAGAGGCAGGCACCATTACTTCTCTTGGTTTTAGTTCACTGGGGACAATTCTTTGAAATAAACTGAGAGTGTGCACCTCTCACCCTCCTTCCGCTGGTACCTTGGCCCAGATACTGCTGCTGCTTCAGTCTCCCTTTGGCCCGGGGGAGCTCAGCAAAAGCGTTTCTGCCCCTGACTACTAGAGGGAGGTCCAGGTGGATCCTCGGCCCCGAGGGCTGACAGGATGCTCAGGCAGACAACCTGGTCATCAGACTAGAGCTTCTGCCAAACCAGTGGAGTCTGCAGGAATGCCTGGCCGTGGTTTGCAGATACAAGTCAAGTTCAAACAGGAGTCTGAGCTAGAGTGATCTTGCCCAGGAGGCCTGGCTGCTTCCCTCCATCCCGTGGTCAGGCTGACCTGAGAGCACTCAAGACAAATGGGAGTTGTTAGAGTAGAAGGTACCATCAGTATGATATGGAATGGAAGGAAGTCATCTGTTGTTCTTTCCCAGTGGTGCTTAGGAGGGGGGATTTGATGCACAAGAACCAGGTAGTCTTGGTGCAGCTAAGGAAGGCTGAGGAATGTTGAGGGGCTGATGGCTGGCAGGTCAACGTCCTTTTAGACCAAGAGAGCGACCACCCCAAATGCCCATCCATCAGCAGTAAGGATTAGAGAATCCTGGATCTAGCCCTGGAATGAACCATCCAGTCCTCCCCTCCCCCATCATTTTACAGGTGAGGAAACTGGTGTACAGAGGATTTAAGTGACTTACCCAAAGTCACCCAGGCAGTAAAAGACAGGACTGAGCCCAGTCCCTCCATCACCAAGTGTGCTAAGTGCTTTCTGCTCTAACATGCTGTCTGCTGTTGGAGGCTGTTTTTTAAAAATTTACCCATTTGTAAAATTCAGACAATAAGCGCACCCACCTCCCAGGTGGTGGTGTGGATCAAATGGGATGATATTTGTGAAGTGCTTTGCAAACCTTCAAGCTCTGTAAATGCCAGATGATATTACAGGCTTTGTACATGAGGTACTCGCTTACATGCTTGTATTGTCTCCCTTATTAGAATGTAAGCTTCTTGAAGGCAGGGATACTTTTGTCCTTGTATCTCTAGCACTTGGCCCAGCTCTTGGCACACAGAAGGTACTTAAAAATTAATCCTTATTGATAGATTAATACATAGACAGAAGGCATATATATATATATATATATATATATATACACACACATACACATATATACATACATGTATATACACATGTGTGTATGTGTCTATATTTATAACCCTAGGCAAGTTACCCCCTTATGAGACTCAGTTTTCTTATCCCTACCACAGGTGATGAGAGGCAATATGATATGGTGTCTTGGAGTCAGGAAGTCTTACCTCTACTACAGACTGACTCAGCAAATCCTCTGGGCAACCTCTGTGTTTCCTCTTCTTTAAAATGAGGGCATCGAATTGAGGTCCCTCCCAGGTCCAGATCTGTGACCCTGTGATTTACTCCCCCCTCTCATTTTTACAGAGGAAGACGTTGAAGCCTGGAGGAAGGGAATGAAGTGATCTGCCCAAAGACACCTCAAATGGGCGTGATGGCTCTGAGATTTGAAGCCAGATGCTCCCCTTCTGCCCCCTTCCCACACTTCCATTGTCCTATGAGATGCTGACTCCAGTGTTGGTTAGCTCTGAGGCCATGGGCAGATCACTCTCCTCTCTCTGAGCTTTATTTTCCTCATCTGTAAAATGGGACTAGTGATGTTCTTCCAACCTCTCAAGATTGTTGTAGGGAAAGCATTTTGTAAACCTTAAAGTGTTAGATGGAAGGGAGGGAACAGTAAATAACCACTCTGCGTCCTCATTTCATAAATAATGATAGCATGTAATTTCCGCGAGACCGTATACGGTTGGTTAGGTTCAGAACTGTGACTAGAACTCAAGTGAGTTTTTTCTGCTTTCCCCCTCCAAACCTGTCACGCCTTTCCTTCCCTCAAAAATGGTTTTTATTTATATCTTTAGCTTTTAAAATCATTTTCACTTCCAAAGATGTCTCCCTCTCCACCCCTTGTCCCCTCCATGAGTCCTCCTAAAAAATAACAAAGTTAATCAAGACATCGTATATGCAGTGTTCCCTACCCATGGTCCCCCACCTCTGCCAAAAAGGGGGAAAGTTCATTTTCTCATTCCTTCTTCAGGGTCAAGCATGGGCATTAAAATCACAAAGTGTCTGGGATTTTGTTGTTGTTCTTCCTTCCCATTTTTCATTGTCACCATATGTATTTTTTTCCTGGTTCTGCTTGCTTCATTCTGCATCAGTTTTTTCACAAAAGTCTTTTTGGATTTCTCTAAATTCTTCCTAATTTTTTGTTTCTACAGCACAGTAATATCCCATGACATTCATGTGCCACAAGTGGCTTAGCCATTCCCCATTTGATTATTCCCCCCTCCCCATTCTGCCTTAGGCTTCTTTGAATAACTTTATTAATAATAATTTTAACACTAAAGGCTGCTGTTGTTGGGTGTGACCAAACATATCCAAGCGCACAGTATGGTTTAGTCATTATGTAAAAAATGTTCCCAAAAAACTCTGCAAAACAAACCTTGGAAAAAAGCGTTGGAAAAGCTAACCTTGTGTTTTTGTGATCATTTCACAAAATCAGATTTTGGCCAATTGGCTTTTGTGTATTAAATCGACTTCCTATGAAATGTTCAGGTTCTGTCTCTGGAGATGGAGGAGATGGACCCACCTATACCCCCTTGACCCACTATGTTCATGGCCTTGACTTTAGCCCTCCCGCTCTAGAAAAGCCGGTCGATATAAATGTGGTATTAGGTGGTCCTGTCCCAGAAGCCCTTGCCCTCCCAATGGAAAGTAGTGTCAGAAAATCAAGTTTAGTGAAAAGAGATGCTTCTTTTAGGGAAGAGAGAATTTTGTGTGGAATTTAGAAAACGTGACCTCTTCTCTTGCCCAGTGCGCCTAGTTTGGTCTCAAGATCCCTTGTTGATCTTAGGAAAGGAATGTTCTATTTTCAGCTAACTCTGAGGGCTAGGTCCTCATGGTGATAGCAACCACAAGGAGGCTTGCTTAGGGCAACATTCTCACACGTACCCTCTTAAGCTACTGCCTTCATTCAGGATGATGAAAACACAATTTCTTATTTCATTTTTTTTTCTCTTCTGCTCCAGCTTCCTCTAGGGAGTAGAACCCCCTAGAACAATGAAGAGTGTGGCCAAATCCTGGAACACAACAATAAAGCAAGGGACCCATGGGATTGAGCGGGCACGCCCCCTCCCTCCAAATACTTCCGGCATGAAGACTTCCAAATCTTCCACATCTCTCGCTTTTGAGTCCAGACTCAGCAAGGTACTGATTTAAAAAAAAAAAAACACATGCCAAGTTGGTGATAATTTTGAATATTTAGTGATAGGGGTATCTATTCTGCTGGGCTAATGCAAGTGAGGACTTACAGACAGGCTGATCTGACTGCAGGGGGACTGACTAACAGACATTTATTAAGCACCTACACTCTATCAGACACTGTGCTAGGTGCTAGGAATGCAGAGGCAATCAATGAAACAGTGCCTGCCTTCAGGGAGCTTATGGTCTATCCATCAATCAACAAGCTTTTATGAAACATCTGCTGCTGGGTTCTAAGAGCTAGGCCAGGGATACAATGGAATAATTCCTGTTCTCCAGGAAAGGAAGGCTGGCTGTGAACGGACAGGGAGGAAGATGGAGAACAGTCAGTACCCCAATATCCCAAATATCTGTGCTTTTGGTAGCCTGGGTAACCTTTCCTCCTATGTAGAGTGCACTTCCATGGCAGAGTAGATCATTTCTTGAGCCGCGGCCAAAATAATCACCCAGTGCCTGTCTTTTCAGTAAGGAACGTCCTCAATCTAGGCATACAGAGACAAAAATGAAGCATTCCCTGCCCACAAAGGGCTTACCTTCTAATAAGAATGTAAAGCAGTGGTTCTCAACCTGTGGGTCGCGACCCCTTTGGGGGTCGAACGACCCTTTTACAGGAGTCACAGGGTTGCCTAAGACCATCGGAAAACACATATTATGGATGGTGTTAGGAACCAAGACACCACTCCTCTATCCGTCTCCAGGCGAGTCTGCCCACATACAGATATGCCCACATACCCGTATTAAAGGGTTGTGGCATTAGGAAGGTTGAGAGCCACTGACATAAAGGAAATATGAGAAAAGAGGTTGCATGAGTTTATTACTAACTCTAGAGATACTTTGGGGTAAGGGGAAGGGAGCCTGCAAGATGTATGTCAAAGCTTAGGGCTCCTGCAGAAATCCTGCTCTTATGTTTGATGATGTTATGCTGGTGACATTATACCCTGGAAGAACCTACCAGAGGAGTACAAGCACTAGCAGGGTCTACCGAGCTGGAAAGGCTTTGAATATAGGCTCAGCAGCAGCTCCATGGCTCTTGTCAGAGGCTCAACTTATTTAAGTTCAGAGAAGCTCGTCATTAGAAGCTCATAAACCAAATTATCTTTTTATTTTCCCTTTTTGACTAAATCAGCTCTTGAATGCAGGCTGTTAAAGGAGGTCAGTTCAATTCAAGCATTTATTAAGTACCAACTATATGCTTTATCTAAACCCAATTGAATGTCCACAACAAGTCTTGTACCAGCATGGTACCCTGGAAGTGGGAGGCCACCAGCCTGCCTAAGAATTTAGGGCGAAACTGGCCCAGCTTGGAAAACATGTGCCTACTGACAGTGGGCCTGTTGGCGGCTGCTGCGCTACCGGCCTGGGTGAGATAGAGAGAGACAGTCTCCCTCAAAAAAAAAGTAGATGCCCTGAATTTAATGTAAATTAAAAGGCGGTTTAACAAACTTGAAAACAATAACATGTCTAGCCATAAGGAACAGGAGTAGTGCCCTGACTCGCTGTCGATAGAAGTGCCTGTCCTGGGAATTCATTATAGAGGAAAGAGCCAGAGTAAAGCAAATGAATACACTAAAGACTGGGCTGCTCATGAATCCCATTCAGTATCTTACGGGTCCCCAGGTCCTACTCAATAGTCAGGCTTGATGTAGGAGGAAAACACAGAGCCTTCCCCCATCGATATCCCTGACCATGCCACCCCCGCCCATCATAACATCCCTTTCCTCTCCCCTAGTCTCTCCTGTGCCCCTTTGGGAGAGAGGGAAGAGAGGTAAACAGGGACAGTGGATAAAGAAGGAAAAGAGAAGGGAGAGGAGAGGGGGAAGCAAGAAGAGAGATTTCTATGTACTCAGAAAGAGGGAGGAGAGAATGTAACCCCTTGGGGGCAAGGGATGTCTTTTGTTTTTATTTACATTCCCAGCACTTAGCATTTGGTAAGTGGAATGTTGTAAGGGCTTAATAAATAACTATCTCTCTATCCATCTATTCATCCATCCATCTATCCATTCATCCATCCATCCGTCCATCCATCCATTCATCTATCTATCCATCCATTTATCCATCTATCCATACATCCATCTGTCTGTCTAGCTAGCCAGTTAGCTATTTCTCTCTTCCTATCTACCTAAATAGAGAGATCAGACTGTCAGTCCTCTTTTCTGGAAGGACTGGTGGAAGGGGCAGTGAGAATGAGTGAAGTCAAGAGTAGACACATTAAGACATTTGCAGCTGAGACTGATGGCTTTTCAATGTCACTGGAACCTTTCTCTGTGTCATAAGGCTACTCTTTGATGAAGAGTATGCAGAGGAAGGCATCCATGCCATTTCTCCTTCACAATCAGAAAGAAAGCATGAGAGAGAGAGTCAGATAGACTGAGATCCTGGAGCCAGACCAGAATTCTTAGCTGGACAGGCCTCTGACCAGGATCAGAGCCTTGCCTCGAGTATTAACTGTTTATGAAAGATTCTAACCAGAATCTGGCATATCTATGAATATTAAAGTCCAGGTTACATTACGAGCAGTAGTTTTAGAACTCAGAATTTAATATCTTAGAGAACTGTATAGTCATATTTTTATTGATGAGAAACAGCCTAGTATAGTGGATATCAAGTCTTCTGAGCCATACTGTCTGTGCAACCCTGAGCAGTAATTTAAATCTTGGAAATTCTCTTAAGACTACAGGGCTGTTGATGGTCTGCATTGGGAGAGGGAGATTCCGTACTGGTAGCTCCTTACACCAATGGATCATGGGGCCAGTCCAAAACCAAAACCAATCCATTTTTTTGACATATTTTGTTCTGACATTACTTTTATTTCCAAATCTATCCTTTGTCCCTTCTCTACCCATCAGGCCACCAGATGTAACCAAGATTTTTTTTAAAAGAGAGAAAAATAATTTGGTGAATCCAGCAAATGGATCTTCCTCCATACAGAAAGTCTCTGTTTGGAAAGAAGGGATATCTTATTTCCTTTTTGTCTGTGAACTATATAGACAGTTCCCTTTTATAAACTTTTTCCCATTGAGGTGCCCAGTAGCTTAAAAAACAGTGAAGAAAAAAAATGTTTATTAAACGTTATCAAAGCTTCAACTTAGCCAAGGTATACACATGTATATGGATTTGTTTCTATAGTATGTTCCATATGTTTTAAGATATTTCTCAATAAAAGTTAAACATTAATTTCTATGTTTAAGAAGTATGATAAGGATACTAGCAAAGAGACTGAGAAGGCTTGGTCAAAGAGGTGGGAAGAGGAGGAGGTGGGGAGCTATGTCATGAAAACCCAGAGAAGAGAGACTATCCAGGAAGAAGAAGGTGACCATCAATGGCACACGCTGCAGAGAGGTCAAGGAAAATAAGGGGTAAGAAAAGATCACTGGAATTGGCAATCAAGAGATCACTGACAATGGTGGAGAGAGCAATTTCAGTGAAGCCATGAGGTTGGAAGCCATATTGGAAAGGAGTGAGGAATGAGAGAGAGAAGGCAGCAGCAGACAGCTCTCTCCCATACCCCGTCCCAAGAATTAGGCAGAGATAGGAGAAATATAGGATGATATCTTGAGGAGGGCAGGGTCTAATGAAGGGTTGTTTTTTTTTTTTCCAGAATGGAGGAGATGGATATGTTTGTATGCAGCAGAGAAGGAACCAATTAGTAAGTAGAGATTGCAGTTTAGAGTGGAAGATAGTTATAAGGGCAATCCAACTGAGAAAGACAGGAAGGGGCAGGATCAAGGGTGCAGAGAAAGGCTGTCTCCTTATCTCAGACTAGAATAAAGGAGGAGAGAATGGGGATGAGGTCAAGAGTCATTCTACCTGGCATACAGTAGGCACTTAATAAATGCTCCCTGGGTCGTTGGGTTGTAGCAGTGGTTCTCAACCTTCCTAATGCCCCAACCCTTTAATACTCATATGTGGGCAGACCACATGGAGATGGATAGAGGAGTGGTGTCTCAGTTCCTAAGGCCATCGGAAATGTGTGCTTTCTGTTGGTCTTAGGCGAACCTGTTTGACCCCCAAAGGGGTCACGATCCACAGGTTGAGAACCACTGGGTTATAGTGTCTGAGAGGAGAAATAAGAGTTGGAAATAAGCAATTGTTTATTTTGATCATTTTGTTTTGTTTAATTTTAATTGTTTAAAAGTTTGGTGTAATTGATATAGCAATATGAACAAGTTTCAGTCTTGGTCTCACTGTAGATTATAAATCTCCCCCAAATCCCCTGCTCCCTGGATCTGGCCTCTCTAAAACCTGTGGCCTGACCATGCTCTTAGTCCTATTGATTTTTCTCAGCCCACGTTGATCATTTGGTGACAAAGATAAAGAAAATGATGATGAATGAATAAAACATCTTAATTAGAAGGAATATAAACAGATTAATTTTTTTTTTACCATGAAGACTGCTTCATGTGGTAACTAATTGTACATTTTTCAGGATGTACCTTTTTCCTTTTTCAAAGGGTTTTCATTTTAGGGACCTGTATTCAGACTTCTCTTATCATAAGAAAAATGAAGGCTAAAATTAGTATCCCCACATGAGTCAGGGACCTTTTTTTCCTAGAACTGAGCAGAGCCCTGAGCATATAGAGCCCCTGTAGGATAGGGGGATTCCTTCTTCAGAGGAGGAAGAGATATTCCCTGCCCTTGGGAGGCTTATAGTTGGCTAATGTAGGAAACAGAGCAAAACAGAGCAGCACAAAGGAGAAAAATGTGCATTTGTTGTTTTGTGTACCCGTTGAGGAAGGTCAGAAAGATAAAATGATCAAGTGTGTTCCATGGCAGGAGGGAGTGAAATCATTCAGACCCCATGAAGAGGGAAAGGAACACTGGAGGACTGGCTAAGGGGGTTGGTGGAGAAGCTAGGCAGAAGGAGCATTTGGCCCAAGGGTCAGGGGACCTAGGTTCAAGTCCTCCCTCTGCATGACCTTGGACAAGTCACTTAACCCTGAGACATGATTTCATCAGCCAGAAATGAGAGGGCTGGACGGAGTGGCTGTTGTCCAAGGTTGTCTATCCACTTTCTCCAGGATGCCTTAAAACAGAAAACTTAAGCCCATTGGATCACAGAATCTCAGCTCTAGAATTAGAAGAGACACCAGGGGCCATCTAGTCCAACCCCCCTCATTTTACAGAGGATGAAACTGAGGCACAGGGAGGTGACTGACCCAGAGGAAGGCTGTCAGGATCAGGGAAGGGCCTTAGAACATAGAATGTCAGAGCTGGAAGGGACCTTACAGGTCATAGCCCTTACAAGGAAACTGAGGCCCAGAGAAGGGAAGTGAGTTGTCCAAGGTCACACATCAGATTAGTGTTAAAAACCAACTGCCTCCCAGTCCAGTGACCCTCCCACTGTGCCCCAGTATTTCTTTTTTAAAATTTTTTTTCTTTCTTTTTTTGGAGGGGGAGGGCAGGGCAATTGAGGTTAAGTGACTTGCCCAAGGTCACACGGCTAGAAAGCGTTAAGTGTCCGAAGCCAGATTTGAACTTAGGTCCTCCTGACTCCAGGGCCAGTGCTCTATTCACTGCACCACCTAGCTGCCCCTGTGCCCTAATATTTCTACCTATTTAGTTTGGGGGCATTTACCACTGATTAAGTGCTGCCCAAAATGCCCTCAGCTTTCAGATTAAATCCACTCTCCTTGCTAATGCTTATGACATCAGAAAATGGGAATATTTTCCTTTGAAAGTGGGAACAGAAGCATTTTGTTTGTGATCATGCATCTGGAATTCCCTGATGTCAGTCAATCCACTTCCCTTCTTTCTTTGGGGAGCTCTCCAGGGACTGTTCAGCCTCCACCATCGGATGTGCCTCATTGCTCTCACCCACTTCCTGTGGGGTTCTGGGAGCAAGGCTCCACCCCTGCCCCAGCATGAGGTGTCTGGAGTGTGGCCTAGAGATTTCAAGCAACACTGACCAGCGGCAGCTGTTTGTAACTTGACTACTGGCACCTCCAGGTGGTGGGAGCCAGGAGGCTTGAGGAGGAAGAGCCCCATGTTCTGGGTTCTAAGCTGGTGACTCTCCAGCACTGTGTGCTCTGGGCATGATACCTGTCCTGGGTGATCCAAGAATGGCCACATCTATGGACAGAGGCCAAACTTAAAGGGAAAAGGAAGTTCAGATTTGTGGCTCTCATAATTAGTGGGTGACAGCTTTCCCTTTCTGGTGACATCAGGGGACAGTTTTGCAGTGAAATGCATGTGTGGTTACCAATTGATGCTTATTAATGTCTTTGTTCACAAAGACTCACTTATAGTCTAATAAATCTGGCACTATTCCCTGGGCAAGGATCCAGGTTTGAGTTGACTCTAACCCCCTTTTTTAGAATGAGCTGCAGTGTCTCCCTTCACCCCCTCTTAGGACAGGGCAGGTCCCCTGTGAAGTTACTGCTAGTGACTAACAGCTGAGTGCTTCAAGGCTGTGTCATTATAAGAGGGTAACTATGGGTCTGGCTTCGTGTCCTGCTGCTTAGCACACAGAGCTGGAAGTGGGACCTCCAGGATGCTCTTGTCCAGAAGAGGAGACGGACAGGCCATGTTGTTTGTCATGGCTGGTTAGTGACCAATCTGGTTTTTCCTGATCTAATGCATTTCCCCACATTGTCTTGTATTTCTTCCCATCCATCCTACAATTCTGTATTTTCCTTGGAAAATACAGAAATCTTCGGTTCTTAGATTTAGTCAGAAATGGTGTTGGAGACCTCAAAGCCTGTGGGTGAGATAATGGCATAATCACGGATGAATGACTGTAGACACTTCTCCCCCTAATGTTATCTTTAATGGTTTGATGTCATGTGGGCAGAGATCTGCAGTCCATCAGCACATCTTTGTTAAGCACCTCCAGTGTTCCAGGTAGGGTACCCAGGGAAGCTCCAGTTCCCCGGGGGCAGACTTACGAGCCTTCTTTCTTGTCCCTTCCCTTCTCCTGCCTTTTTCCCTTACAGCTAAAGCGGGCCAGCAGTGACGACATGCTCACCAAACCAGGCAGCGCCAGCCCCTCTGGAGCGGCCAGGCTGAAGAAGACAGTGACTTCTGGGGCCATTTCGGAGCTTGCGGAGACCCGTTTAAAGAGCTGCGTAGGTAGGCGGGATCTGAGCAAACCCCAGCCCTGTCTCCACACTAACCCCTTTCGCTCTGGCTGCTCCAGGCCCAGAGTTCCCTCATGGTTCCATAGCTAAGAACTTCTCCTTCTAGCCCACTGTGAGGTTGGTAGGGCAGGCTTTGGGGCAGAGGAGGGTTTTGTCATCAACGTGGTGAACTGGCTGGGGAGAGAATTACCAGTGTAGACCTGCTTGGGACTTGAGTCCTTGAAGTGCACCTGAGGCACTGAGGGGTTCTGGACCTGCCCAGGTCCACCATGAATGGTAGAATATGAATGGCAGAAGCCAAAATTGGACTCCCAAAGCCATGTCATCTCTTGCAAATATGGGAAAGGACACGATTAGCTACCAAGGCTTAAAACCACACTATGACCAAAGAACACCTTGTATAACTCCTTGTGTAGACTCTCTAAATGTGCTCCTCTTCAGTAGAGTGTCCCCAAGACCTAGTCCAGGGTCCCGAACACGTGAGGTGCTTGAGATGTACTTGGTGGTTGGTTTTTAAAGGTAGAACAAAGACCAATCAGTGATAATCATAGGGAAGTGAACTTACTTCGTAATTAGATAGATAGATAATAGGATGAGAAGATATGGACAGGTAGTGATCTTCGCCACTTAGGGGGAGTAGGGGAGGAATCCGCATCAAGTCCTTTATAAATATAATCTCACTTAACCTTCCTAACAGCCATAGGGGGTAATATTAATAATAGCTAACATTTATGTGGCACCAACCGTGTACTAGGTATTGTGCTAAGCACTTTACAATTATCTCATATGATCCTCACAAAAACCCTATGAAGTAGGTGCTATTATTGTCTTCACTTTACAATTGGAGAAACTGAGGCAAGTAGAGGTTTGGTGACCTGTCCAGGGTCACACAGCTAGCAAGTGTCCAAGACTGGATTTGAGCTCAGGTCTTCCTGACTCCAGGCCCAGAGCTCTATCCACTAAGCCATCTCACTAACAGTGTGGATAAGCTCAAAGATTCGTTACTGATTAACTTGGGGAATCTTTATCTGGGACCAGAAGAGGGGACCTCAGAAGCCATGTAGATCAAACCCCTCATTTTCTAGATGAGGACACCTGGGCCTTAGGGATTTTAAATGATTTACTCTAGGTCATTCCCAGAATGAGCTTCCAAAGATGGTGGGCATCTTTTAATTTGACTGGTTTTCAAGAAGTGATCCGAGGAGACAGCCCAGTCTTCCCCTTCTTTCTGCCTTAGGTAGCCTGGTGGTGGCTTCCCTTCACATCAGAGGCCTTATGTTTCACTTTAGCATAAAAAAAGGAATAAAGGACAGTGGAGGCAATGGTGAAAATTGTTTTCCCTGTTATGAAAATATCATCTTCCATTTACCTCTTTTAGCATTTTAAAAATCATTTTCCAGTGAATCCTCTTGTTCCTTCCTCTCAGCACATTTTTATTATGTGTCAAATGTTTTTATTTAACAGCGGTAAAGAGGCATTTTACTAAAAATCTAGCGGGCTTACTATTAACTTTAATGAAACAATTTTTCTGACTCAATTATGTTTAGATAAAAATGCATCATCTTTAGTTAAGTGCTTTTTATTATTGAAATACTCATCTTCCAACCGCATTAATTGCTACTATAAATTATGGCTGTTTTTTCAAATTCACGGTGATTTCAAATTCATGGTCAAGTTGAGAGATGTACCACTAGATGGCACCAACATCAAGCACATTGACTTGGACCCACTTTGATTCTTTGATCTTGTTCATGGTTTGCTTTGGTTTGGTCTGAGAATCACAGGATTGAGCGTTGGAAGGGAACCCCACAGAGCATCTAGTTCAATCAGTTCCTGGAAGACAGGCCTCACTCTGGAAGACTTTTGAGAGGAAAGAAATGTATCAGTCATTTCTCAATGAAACATACAATTAGAAGAGTGGAATGGTTTGGAAAAACCTGTTAAGGAAGAATGTAAGTTCCTAGATTTATAACTGGAAAGCACCTCAGAAGCTATGGAGTTCATCCCCCAAATTTTACAGATAGGTGAAGGGAGGCCCAGAGAGCTTAAGTGATTTTGCCTAATGTCACAAAGAGGAGTAGGTAGCAGTTCTAAGATTGAAACTCAGATTGTGGCTCCAAGTTCAGTTCCACTATACCATAATATGGCTTCAATATACCCCAGATTCATTTATTTTGAATACTGGGGGCTGATTTGTATTTTTTTTTATTAGTCACCCCCTTCTCAATCAATTCCTGTGGCTCCCTGTTACCTCCAGGATCAACTGTAAAGTTTCTTGTTTAGCATTTAGAGCATTTGTCTTTTTTTACAACCTTTACAGACTTTGTACGTCTTACTCCCCTCCGTGTACCAGCTGTATCCAGCTATATTGCCCTAATTGCTGGCCCTTGCACACACGTCATCTCTGGCCCCCATACCTTTGGGTTTCCTATTTATATGCCTGACATGCTCTCCCTCCCAACCTCTGATTCTTAGATTCCCTGGATTCCAAGACTCATCTGAAGTATCATCTCTTTTGGCCTTTCTGTCTCTTCCTCCCCTCTCTCCTTCCCCAGCCTCCAGTGCCTTCCCTATGTTGATTTATATACGTTGCTTCCACCATCAGAACATCAACTCCTCGAAGGCAGGGACTCCTTTGCTTTTCTTTGTGTCTGACATGCTTAAGTAAACACTTACTAGGTGTTGGTATACTGATCACTGACTAAGTATGGGTATGTCTAGTGTTTTAACTTTGTAAGCAAGGACTAGAGACACATTGTAAAGGATCGGCCAGAAGGCTATTTGGAGCCCTTCTGTTCTGGGTGCCATCTTTTAGTAAGTGGCTTAGCAGGCTGGAGTGTATGCAGAGTAGAGGGTGATGAAAGCCTGGGGATAGTGCCCTATGAGGAGCCATTGAAAGAATTAAGGAGCCCAGAGAAGTCCCAGGCTAGGAATATATTGTCGTCTTCAAGGGTTTGAAGGGTAGTCACATGGAAGAGAAAGAAGTCTCATTCTTCTTGGCAGGGGGAGCAGGGCAACGGAATCCAAAAAAAGAGGCAGATTTAGGCTGGAGATCAAAGAAAACCTTGGAAGTCTCCAAAAGTAGACTGAACTGCCCTAGAGCTAATAGGTTCCCCTTCACTGGAGGCCTTCAAATAGAGGCCAAATGACCATTGGTAGGGAATAGCATCCAGGGAGATGCCTGTTTGGGTCTGGGTTGGACAAGATGACCCAGGGATTCTGTGACTCTGGGAAGGGAGAACTATATGGATCACCTCTTGAACTCAGAAAGCACTAGCCTAAAGTTTAGGGAGGGAAAGCACTGGATCTGGCGTCAGAGGACCTGGGTGGCCTTGAATTAGGCAGTCTCTGAGGACCTTACCAGCTCTGAATCTATGAGCCTCCAATCTGCCATATGAGGTCATCTAACCATTACACCCCTTCATCAGGACAGAGCGTCACAAAAGTCCAGGTTCAGATTATAGTAGCTTAAAACTGCATTAAAAGTTTTGGGACACCCCATCTGTGTTATTGAGAAGTAGCTGATAAATGTCTTTCCCCTTCCAATATCTACATTAGCCCCACATGACAGCATTGTCAAACTAGTTGAATATTAAACATGATATAACTCAAATTATTACCCCCTCTGGGCCCCCATTTTCCCAACTATAAAAGGGAGGGTAGATGAAATCCATGGTCCCTTCTAGTGGTCAATCTTTGATTCTCTGATTTTATGTCAATTAAAGCTTGGAACCACACAAAGACTTTTGGGACACTTGGTATATTGCTGTAGATTGGTTTGTCAATAATTGCAGTGATGCCTGGAAGCTGAGTGTGAAGGACAGAACACTGTTTTATCATTGGGCAACACGAAGAGGAGCAGCCCAACTCCTGGGGTCATTCTCCAATGGAGATGAATGTCTTAGGTACAGATTGCTGTGACTGAATTATAGATTCTGTTTGTGGACCCAGGTTCGAATTCTGCCTCTGATACTTGCAAGTTACTTATAAGCTCTCAAGAGATGGGAGGGACCCCAGCTCTTATTTTGTAGTTGAGGTAAAGTAGTTTGCCTGGGGTCAGATGGGTTGTGAGGGGCAGAGCTGGGTCTGGAACCCAGTCTCTCAGGCTCCAAATTCAGTGTTCTTTCCACTGGGGCACATTAACCCTCAGTGTATAGTGGCCTAAAAATAGGGGACCTAAGATGACGATGGGGCAGCTAGGTGGCGCCATAGTGCAGAGCGCCAGGCTTGGAGTCAGAAAGGCTCATCTTCCTTGTATTCAAATCTGACCTCAGAAACTCACCAGCTGTGTGACCCTGGACAAGTCACTTCACCCTGTTTGCCTCAGTTTCCTCATCTGTCAAGTGAGCTGGAGAAGGAAATGGCAAACCACTCCAGTTTCTTTGCCAAGAAAACCCCGAATGTGGTCACAAAGAGTCTCAAATGACTTAACAACAAGAAGACAAATATATATGACAAATATTTAACATATAAATTATATATAGCTTAAATTTTTAATATTATATGTAAGAAAACAAGCTATGCGGGGACTTATGAACTTACCCCATATATAGGGTAAAGTTGAGAATTGGAAAACACGTATTTCCCATGGTCTTAGGGACCAAGACACCGCTCTTCTATCTGTCTCCAGGCAGGTCCGACCACATGCAGATACGACCACATATGAGTATTAAAGGGTTGTGGCATTAGGAAGGTTGAGAACCACTGGGATAGGTTAATGTTTTATCTCTCTCATTTTTAAGTAATTCGTGGAAAGCCCTCTCCTAGCACATGACTAGCCTGTGCCAGGGGACCAAGCTGTTTGGCTGGGAAGCCTTTGGTTAGAAACAGTGGGAACAGCAGTGCCTGCCATGATTAAATATGGCAATGACCAGAGGACATCAGCTGACTCAGTGTGGGAGATGCTTTAGAAGAAACATGTCAGATATTATTATAAAATCTCAGGCTCTGGAAGGGTAGAGGAAAGAAGAGGCAGAATGCTTTCAGCTCTCTGCTTGAGCAGGGTCAGCTCAGCCCCTTCAAGAGGACCCCAGTAGCTACAAGTCTGACGTGGAGAGAGTGCTAGGCCTGGCGTCAGAAGGATGAGTTCAAATCCTACCTGAGATACTTAGCATCTGTGTGACCCTGGACAAGTCTCAGAGGCTCAGTTTTGTCATTTGAAAAAGGACTCCACTTGTAAGAGATGTGAACCTTGAGAGAAGACTGTAGCCTGGCCAAGAGTGCTTGGCCCCCTACCAGAATGCACAAAAAATTCAGCATGGAAGATGAGAGAATGACGCAGCGGTGCCTACAGTATCATGAGCTGGCGTAGCAGAAGGGGTTCCCCCGGTCCCCAGCCTGAGCAAGCTTTCTTTGTTCTCCTCCTACACACTGGATATTCGTCAGAAAGGCAGGGGAAAACTGGAGGACTTTCCAGTGAATTCATGGAAGATTGAAGTTCAGGTCTGTGAACTTGGAGATGACCTCCTAAAATGCTCAAGTCCCTCTGTGGAAAACAGTATCAGATTTGCTCTTTCAGCTGCTTTTTCTGGTGGACTGTATACACAGGGCTATTGTAACTGCTCACTGCTTGGTGGATTCTTCAGGTCCCTAGGGTTCCCTGCTGGCCTGGATGAAATTTCCGCTTGCCTAGTAATTCCTTCCATGCCATCATCCATTAGAAAGAGAGAAGAGAGGTAGATGATGGTGGGGAAAAGGGCCCCGAGCACACCTGGAAGGCCACATATTTTCCCCTTGGAGTAGTGAGAGCACTCAGGATGGAAGTGTCTTTCACTCCCCTCCCTATGGGACCAGATTCTGGTTCCCAGAGAGGAAACTCCCTCCACCAATGCAAATACCCATCAAGGATGGTTCTGTTCTGTTTCTTACAGTCTGATTGATTGCCTGGGCACTGAGGTTAAGGAGCCAGCCCAGAGCCCCACAGCCAGGATCCCAGACCATCATCACAGCTAGCATTTTTCTATCGCTTTAATGTTTCCTTAAGGTTTGCAATGTTCTATATCTATCCAGCTGTCTATGTATATACATGTTTATATAGAGAGATATGTACATGCATTATATATGTAAATACACATATAGCTATACATGTGAACATTTACATATATTATCTCATCCGGTCCTCACAACACTCCTGTGAGGTCGGTGCTATTATTATACCCATTCGACAGCTGAGGCATATAGAGATTAGGCAGCTTGCCAGTGGTCACACAGTTAGCGTGTTGGGGCAGCTGGGTGACTCAGTGAATAGGGCACCGGCCCTGGAATCAAGAGGACCTGAGTTCAAATCCAACCTCAGATATTTAGTAACTGTGTGACCTTGGGCAAGTCACTTAATGCTAACTGCCTTTTAAAAAACATGTCTGAGGAAGGATTTGAACTCAGGTCTTCCAGCCATTGAAGGATCTGATTGAGGTCTTCAAAAAGCATTTTTGACAACTCTCAAAAGAAGGCCAGGTTCAGTAGCTCTATGCTGTGAACACCTCAACAAGCATTTATCATGGGTCTGCTGTGTGCCAGACTATGCCAAAGCAATGGTCCCTGCCCTCCAGGTGCTTGCCATCTCTCTGGGAGATGACAAGCACATAAATAAGTGTGTTTATGCCAGTTGCAGTGTGTGTGTGAGCAAATAAAGACATCAGAAGAAGTTTCTGGACCATTTGTAAGAAAATGTCTCCTACGATAACCAACGTCATTTATCCGACATTGCTGGGAAATGAGATGTTCCACATAACTGAAATTCTCCATGTAACTGAAGTCTAACACTTTAAGTACTATTTTCCTGTTATTTTAATAAGCTTTGCCGGAAATCTTTCAAAAATGTATTGTGTGGAGTAAGTAAAGAGTTTGCCATGGCCACAATGTAAATGAGGTCAGCAGTGGAGAGGCAGCAAAACCCTGGTCAGTTCCAATAGTCATTGTCTCCACTTGAAGTCACGGGGCCCATCCTTCCTCCCAGGGGGCAATGGAAAAACCATTTTTCAGTGAATGTACTGTGTGAAGGGGTCTGTAGGGGGGCTTATTGGAGAAGGTCACTCAAGTCAAGATAGAATGTGTCAAATTTCCAAAGTTTAATGCATTTCATGCTCAGAAATGCCTCAAAATGCTCAGAGGCTTTTCATGCCTTCTTAGCACTTAATTTAACCTTTTCTGGATGACTCCAAATCATCATTATGAATGTGGGAGAATTAAAGCCCAGAGGACCCCTAGAGGTAATCTAATCCCACTTCCTTGAAGGCGGAGACTGCCTGTTAAATTTGCTTTTTTCTTCCCCCTCCTTCCAATACCTGGCCGTGTGTCACTACTGATCAATAAAAATGGGCTGAACCAAATTTAATACATATTTTTTCTTCTACATTGATCAGAGAAAAAGTCTTTAAAAGAGTATAGATGCCTCCTCCCACTGTCTCTCCCAAAAAGAGAATGACAGCCTTTGGATATTTCCTTCCTTTCTGAAGTCCAAATTGGGACCTTTGAAGTGATAACATTACAAACATTGTATCTGCATTGTGGATTTAACGTGGACTTCTACTTGTTTAGAGATTAACTGATTTTCAGAGATTCACTAAGGTATGCAAGTACGTGGGTTTCATTTCTTTGCTTAGAGAAAAAGAAGCCGGGGTGATATCCAATAATAGAATAAAAAATTTCTTTCCGCCTGACAATTAGGGAGAGAACTAGGTGGTGATCATTTCTATGGAGGAGGGGCCGCATTTGAAAATGGGCAGTAAACCAATTAGTGAAACTCAGTAGGCTTATGGAAGCACTGTTATTTAATTCACGAGTTCAATAGGTTGTAAATTACCCAGGATGCTAGTTAGGGACCCTTCAGCCAATCCCTAGGAAATTTGGCAAGTATCCTTTTCCTTTTTAAAGGCCTTTAGTGCTAGCCCACCCAAGAATCCAGGAAATCTGCATATTACAGACAAAAAAAAAAATAAGAATAGGGAATATTGGGTTAAATGACTTTATTCTCAGTAGTGAGGTGGGGGGCTATGGGTGTAGGATGTGATGTACAGTGTTAGATCGAGGGTAGCTGTGATCTGTTGGTTTTATTTAAACGTAACTGTTTATTACAAGGGATAGGGACCATGCCCACAAATTAATTGAGAACTCTTGGATGAGAAAACTAATTGGTATTGCTTTTAAAAAAAAAAGTCAATGATGGGGCCAGTGATTTTGTTTGTCCTTAGTCTTTGAAGAGGACCAATGACATCATGGGGTGATGTCTCGACTTGGGAGTGAATGGGATTTAAATGAGGCAGAGTTGTCAGCCTCCCTGTCTGGGGCCAGCTTTCTACTCACACTGCCTCCTGTTACAGAGCTGGGTGTAATGGGGGAGGGAGAAGGATTGTGACAAGGAAGTGTGCACAGCCCCAAAACAGAAGGTGACAATAAAAACATTTTAAAATATAGAAAACATGTAAAAACCAGATACTTCCCGCTGGGTAAAAAATGGAGAAGGGGAATATTATCCCCATCAAATGATAACAGACTTGGAGAGTATCAGAGAATTGAGGTTATTTGGAAGGGATTCTTCTGGTCAAATTCAACATATGCCTTAAACCGAAATGAAACTGCTCAGGATTTCCATCCCAGGGAATGAATCCCTTAGGATTTTGGAGCCATGAAAGGCAGGAAGATGAGAAGACTGGGCCAGTGGGGATCTAATTGCCCCCATTTCTAACATTTTCCCCACCCTGATTTATGCTTGGGGTTATGGGCCTGGGGTGTTTCTTATTTTAAATTCTTTGTCTTAAGCCTGGGGCAGCCCAGTCTGGTAGATGGGGAGGAGGAAGAGTGGGGAGGGAGGAAGGCTTTGAGGAAGCATTTGTCAGGAGCCTACCAGCTACCCTGGAGGAGATACCCAGAGAGGAACAAACAAGACCCCGTCTGTAGGAGCTTAAGATGAAGCCATGGAAATACAAGGTTAAGCAGTAAGGAAACAACAAAAGCAAAGTATGAGGGTGTTGTGTTTCCTGCTCATAACTCCGCAAACTTCTGTGGAAATCAGGAACTTTCTGCATGTCCATTTCTCTTGTGATAAACCTAGCTTTTGTGTAAATTGTGATTGCCTGCCGACAAAGGGGGTCACAGATTTTGAGCTGAAAGGGACCCTAGAGGCCATCAAGTCCATTTTACAGATGAGGAAACTGAGGCTTCCACAGAATTCCCTCCAAAATCCCATCTAACTTCTTATGCTGACCAGTGATATACCGACACCGGGATAGGGGAAGTCCTCACGTGGAAGGGATGACTGTAAATAGAAATCGTTTGGCAGTGAGGGTGGAGGTAAGGATTCTCTCATTTGGAGTCAAATTCTTGCCCTAGGAAATTGTGTTGCTCAAGACATACCCAAGGCTGGGAACGTGGTCCTCCTCTAAATATGGGGCTGTTGGGTCCTCATCAGTAAACCTAATGAGAGTCAATGAAGAAAACTTTTCCATTTCAGCCAAGTAAGGCATAGAGACTCTGGTTTCTCCCTACTTTGTAGATGGAAGAGCAAATTCATTTTGGTTGTCTATACCATGCTGCTTAGAGAAATCTCAGGGGAGCAGTGGTTAGAGCTGGGAAGCTGGAGGCGGGAGGCCCTGAGCTCAAATCCACCCCCTAGCACTCACTGGCTCTAGGACCCTGGGGTCTGTCTGCCTCACTTTCTCCGTCTGAAAAAATGGAGGTAATAAGCAATTCCTTCCCTACCCCAGGTCAGGATCCACGGAGACGGTATTTATTTGTCGAGCGCTTTGCAAATCTTAAAGCATTGTCTAAATGTTAAATCGTTATCTAAATATCTAAAAGCATTATGTAAGTCTATCACGCTGCTCCTCCCTCCCCACCCCTTTCAGAGAAAGATGGGGGTAGAGCCTTTGAAGTCCGGAAGTCCATGATCCAAGTTCCAAGTCTGAAAAGTACTTGGCCGTGTGACCCTGGGCAGCCTCTCAGTACGCACAGTCACTCTAGACCCATAAGTCTTGAGATGGTGCCGATCTCCATTGATAGAGATAACTAATTCAGACAACTCAGGTCCAGGCCCAGACCTTCATTCCAGCCCTGTGAGTTATTCTCACCCAGAGGATGCTTCGTCGGGCAAGTAAGCCCTGGTCTCGGTTATGACTCAGGGCTTCCAGTCTTCCTCTTTTCACGTGCAAAAGATGTAAAAGGGGTTGGCCTTTCTCCTTCCCTCTGGCGTTTCCCCTTTCATCCCTAAGACCCTCAGGCACTCTCCAGCTTGCTCTCTTAGCGCGTCCCCCAGTCTGGGCAGATCAGATATGCAGACTTGCCCTTTTTAAGGGTGATGAATAAAAAGGTTTACAAAGGTCTTTACAAGTCTAATCTCAGTTTCAGCCCGGGTAGGTAGGTGTTACTGTAATCCCTATTTTTGTTTTTTGTTCAGTCATTTTCTCAGTTGTTTCTGACCCTCCGTGAGCCCATTTGGGGTTTTCTTGGCAGAGATACTAGAGTGGTTTGCTGTTTCCTTCTCCAGCTCATTTTACAGATGAGGAAACTGAGGCAAGCAGGGTTAAGTGACTTGCCCAGGGTCACACAGCTGGTAAATGTCTGAGGCTTCCTGAGGCTTTCTGACTCCATGCCCGACTCTCTATCCACCACACCACCTAGCTGCCCTGATCTCTATTTTACAGATGAGGAAACTGAGGCAGGCTGAAGCAAAGTAAGCATCTGAGAATAGATTTGAGGCCAGGCCTTCCTAACTCCAGGGTCAGTGCTCTATAAGAAAAGGAATCTTTCTGTAGATTCTGACACTTGACAGCTAAGGCCCCACCAAATGAGGAGTCAGGTGGTGACGTGGCGTCCACAGTAGGAGAAAAAAGAAAAGGCCCACGTACAAGACTCCCATGTCGACTCAAGTCTAGATTTTAAGCAGCACTTACTGTATGTCAGGTACAGGGATAAGCTCTGGCAATGCAAAGACAAAACAGACCCTGCCCTCAAGGAGCTTACATTCTAATGGAGGAAACAATGTTCACGACCAGCAAAAGGTGTATGGATTGAGGCCTTAGGAGGGCCAGAGATGGGAGCAGATGCTCGGGGTGATGTAACAGCTCCCCCAGAGATGGCTTCCCAGCTTTCCCCTTTTTGTTCAAGAGAACGTCCATCCCGTCTCTGAAGGGAGTTAGGGACGCCCTCTCCTGGGCAGGGCTTCCAGGATGTGGCTTGGTGGGTGGGGGGACGGCAGCGATCACCTGCTCCCTCGGCCCCCAGACCTTCACATGAAGGTCTTAGAGCAAAGTAACTGGTTGAGGGGGAATTGAGAGGATGAGAGCGAAAGGTTCCCTAACTGACTCAAGATTGGCTTGTACTGGAGAAATAAAAGCTTTTATCTCTGATGCCAGGTGCTTGCTATGGGGCTGCCTGGGCCCAGATGGACACTTTATCCATGTGGCTGTGGTTGGGAAAAAGCAGGGAGAGGCCCTTTGGGCTAGTAAAAGCAAAAAAAAAAATCAGAGAAACTGAAATGGCCTCAGGGAGGTACCTGTGGTCTAAATGATGATAACCCACAGGCCACAGAAGAGCAGAGAATCAACCTCCAATAAGCAAACTGTTCCTGACCCCTGAACTGTGAGGCCCCCTCTTTCCTCCCTCCCCCCCGTTTTGTATTATCGACTCCATATCTGTATTTATTCTCTTCCCCTTTATTCTGTATAGAATATTGTTGTTGTTGTCCAGTCCTGTCCACCTCTCTGTGACCCCATGGACCATAGGTTCTCTTGGCAAAGATACTGGAATGGTTTGCCATTTCCTTCTCCAGTGGATTAAGGTAAACAGAGGTTAAGTGACTTGCCCAGAGTCACACAGCTAGTAACTTTCTGAGGCTGAATTTGAACTCATGTCTTCCTGAATGCTGGCCCAGCACTCTGTCCACTGAACCACCTAATTACTCCAAGGCAAACAGAGGTTAGATGACTTACCCAGGGTAACTAGTAAGTGAGTCCATATTTGAACTCAGGCCTGACTCCAGCCCCAGTGCGCTATCCAATGAGCCATCTATCTGTATAGTATGAATATATTCTACATAGAATGCATATATAGACATTCTCCATATATATATACACACATATGTATCTGTACAGATGTACACATAAAAAACATGTGCAGACATGCATACACATATGTACATATGTGCACACACATACACGTCTTTGTTGTCTCTTTTTTTAGAATGTAAAGTTCTTGTGAGTAAGGATTGTTTCATTCTTTATACTTGTGTCCCTACAGCAGTGGTTCTCAACCTGTGGGTCGTGACCCATTTGGGGGTGGAATGACCCTTTCACAGGGGTTGCCTAAGACCATCGGAAAACACATATTTTTGATGGTTTTAGGAACTGAGAAACCGCTCCTCTATCCATCTCCAGGTGGGTCCGCCCACATACAAGTATTAAAGGGTCGTGGCATTAGGAAGGTTGAGAACCGCTGCCGTAGAGCCTAGTACAGGGCTTGATACATAATAGGGATTTAATAAATACTTGATTGATTGATTGATTCTAAGATGAATAAAGGCCTTCCTTATTAATAGAGATATGCAGTGGTGTGCTGGGAAATGTTTCACAACCAGCTCTCCCAAAGTGAAATGTACCCAGGACACACTTTGAAGTTGAATCTATATTAAACATTTTCTCCACTACTTTCTCAAGTCTGGATCATCAACCAAACAGAAAATCAAACACAGATCTGTAGGGTCTGCCATTTTCCAAGGCACAAGCGCTCACACTGAACATGTAACGGCCATCTCTAGGTGAGCCAGTTGGAGCAGGCTCCAGGAACGGCCCTGTGAATGTGTATAAATGTGTGTGTGTCATGGGTACATTTTATAGCAAGCAATGTTGATTGATTCATCCACACACCTCAGGGTGAGGAAGGATGGCAGTTGTGTTTACAAAATTCTAAAAACCCAAATTATAGCCTTAGACTCCTAACAAGCAGGGTCACAGAGAACCTGACCAGACAAGAGAATGGCCCTGAGGGCACGTACATCACAAGCCTCTTGCTTCATCGGACTCCTAAGTGCCTGGTGCAGTGGGACATATAGATCAGACAGTCAGTGAATGTTTGCTGAGGAGTCACTGGACCTGGGCTTCAGATTCCAGCTTCACCTCTTACCACTTGTTGGACCTTGGGCGAGTCATGTAGCAGATATCTGTGGGCCTCAGTTTCCTGTTTCTGAAAGGAAAAGATAAAAATGGTCATGTAAGCCCTTTCCAGGGCCAAGTCTATGAGCCTAGGAATCTGTGACTGGCTGAAAACAGATTGTGTGTGGGTACTACGGTGCGTGCTCTGCCATGTTCCAGGTGGTCATCTCAAAGGTCTAACTTAGGGCCTGGTGTTTTTTGTTTTTTAAATAATCGGACAAGAGGAGCAGCTAGGTGGCACAGTGAATAGAGCACCAGCCCTGGAGTCAGGAGGACCTGAGTTCAAGTCCGGCCTCAGATACCTGACCCTTACTAGCTGTATGACTGTGGGCAAGTCACTTAACCCCAACTGCCTTGCCTTCCACCGTCAAAAAAAACAAAAAATAAATAATCAGACAAGAAAACTGACCACATCTGGAATTCTCCCTCAGAGAATGTCCATAGCAGGTCTTGCCTTAGGAATCAAAGATGTCCTCCTCGGGACTGCCTCATTCTACTGTGAGTGAATGCACTGATCTATGCAGTAGGTGTGAATATTATCCCTACAAGATCTCCATGAGGTTAGGAGCCAGGGATCAAGCACTTCTTAAATGCCAACTATTCGCCAGGCCCTGGGCTAAGCCTTTTACAAATGTTATCTCATCCATTCTCATAACATCCATGGGAGCTATTGTGAGTAAATCTAATAAAGGTAGATTGAGGTACAGACTCTGAGCAAAATCAGTTTATTAGCAGTGACTTGTATGGCTGTCAGCAAAGTGGGTGAATACCCACCTCAGATCCTTCACCCCTAGGGAGGGCTGACAGGGTCTTTTAAACCCAGGTGTGGATTACCCTTTATACCCACATATTTAATATTTTACTACGTAATACACTTACACAATATGTAACATTTATATGTACTGTTAGCGTATACAAAAAGTCTTAGCTTAACACTGCACGGAGACTTTTGAGACAGCCTGTACACTATATTTTGAGAGACACTGTATTAGGTGAGGATCCAGGCTCTCTGATCTATTCAGTAGATTAAGTGCAGGCCTGACTTGGTTAGAGGCATTTGCCTTTTTGGGAATGAATATCACAATGAAATCACAGGTCTGCTGGGGGGGAAACTGTATATCTATATTAAAATTTTCAATAAATAGTAAACATTTTGAAATTTTAAATCTTTTTTTCCCTGTCACTAAAATTCGGTTCTCTAGATCCCTAAGTCACAGGTTTCCACATTCAGAAATAATAAAGATACATGTAGGTATTATGCAAAAATAGTTAGAAAAATAGTTAAGCAGAACCAAGTGATGCAGCCACAGTTGATGATGGTGTATGCAGTACTCTGCTCTGGGTAGTCCCCACCTCTCAGCTGAGAGAAGGGAAGAGGGTGTTCCTCCATCTGACCTCTGGCACAGAGATTAATCATAACATTAAGGAACATTTCTCCTTTTTTTAAGTACCAATATCTGTCAATATGCCTCTACAACATCTCTCATTCATTTCTGAAGTGAATTTAAAAGAAATTATTTAATCATTTCATTTGAAGTCAATTTCATGAAAAAAACCTTTAGGTTAATTTTCTAATTCTGAATGTCTTCCTTTCAAATATTGAGAGAGTTCTGGTGTCTTTATATCCTGGTAGGACAGTAATCATGGTAAATGATAATGCTGGATAGCTCTGAGCATTGGCTCCTAGAGACAGATCCTCCTTCTGACTGTTACTATAACATGACTGGGCCTCAGTTTCCTCATCTGTAAATGGAGAGAGTTAGATTAGCGGTCTCCACAGACTCCTTCCAGCTCAAGAACTTGGAAATTATGTTTCCAGGGTTATTTTTATGATAAAAGCTAGGCATTGTGTTTGTGATATTTTTTTCCTCATTTAAAAAAAAATCACCCTTTTGATATTTTTATATTGGCCAAAATGTAATGCTTGAATAAATATTTAAACAGAAAATTATAATAATTGTAATATGTGCACTATACCGATAAAAATGAACATGGCCAGCCACCAGTTGTAAACTGACACCCAGGCATTCATCAGTTGACACATGGTGGACATGACAAGCAGGTCTTCCCACTTGGAGCTGGGGTTCAACTGTGACCTTCTACATGAGAAATTCACTGAGTCAGGTTGGGACCTGCTTAACACTGACCTCACCAAATGAGGGTCCAATTTATCCTGCCTAGCCCAAGAATTTTTTTAAGTTTATGGATTTTAAGAAGTAAGGACCTTTGAAAGTTTTTTTAAAAATGTATACTGGTAAAAACTTGCCTCTGAATGGTGGTTTTGGACTTGTATCCTCAGCACCTGGCCTGTGGTGGGTGATTCACACATACTTGTTGGTCAGTTGGTTGGCAAGCACAGGTATGGTGGGACCTTGTTTCTCTACCATCCTCCCTCTTGGTGAAGAAATTTTTTTAATCCTTTTAAAAACATGCAACACTATTTCCTGTTAGCAAAAAGGATCTGAAATAACTTTTGAGTATCTTAAGTATATTTGACATGCTAAAAGGCAGTTGAGATTAGGTGCTAGCAAACTTTCTGCAACTTAACTTGCTATGAAAGGTATTGTTGGAATCTGTAGGGGTCTTCTCTCTGCAGGGCATACAGTATCCCCAAGGTTAATGATGCTAATCCTTTCATTATTTGGAAGGAGCTCTGAGAAGGTAGTGAGTATAAGTACAGTTATTTCTGTCCTCAAATGGAGAAGCAGGGGCCTGAATAATACAGTCAGATGACTTTCCCAGGGTCACAAAGCCAGTGACAGAGTCCATGTCAGTTGGGGAAAGGGGCAGGGAAGGCAGAAGCCCTTCAGTGGGATGTAGGCTGCTGGTTTTTAATTAAATGCCAGTTATGTTTGCACATTTTTTTTTCCATCTGTGGTCTGAAGGGCTGGCTACTTCTCTGGAGGTCCTATGCCAGATTGCCATAGATTGTTCACTTCAGGAGCAGGTCATTTTACAGAAAACTTATTTCTATATATGGAATCCTTTGAAAGGCACTGGATGCCAGGATTAGGAGTCACCAAGGTCTGGGTTCAAATACCAGCTCAGATAGTAAGTGATAACATGGCCTCAGGGAAGTCACTGTGAGCCTTCCTCCCCCCCCCCCCATAAAAAGAGAGGGGATGGACTATATAACACTGAGAATTCTTTCTAGATCTAAGTCCTAGATCTTTATAGTTCTGACCTTGTATGATTCTATGGAGTAGGTGTAGTGAAAAGAAGTCTGGATTTGGAGTCAGAAGACTCCAAAGTTTGAAGCCTGACTCCACCATTTACGACCTGTGTAACTGTGGGCAGCTGGAATGGGTAGAGTTCCAGGCCTAGAGTCAGGAAGGCCTAGGTTCGAATCTAGCCTCAGACACTAGCTGTGTGACCCTGGACAAATCATTTTACCCAGTTTGTCTCAATTTCCTCATCTGTAAAGTGAGCTGGAGAAGGAAATGGCAAACCACTCTAGTATCTTTGCCAAGAAAAATCCAAAAGAGCTAGACTCTATTGAAAAATGACTCGGCAATAAAAGGAAGAAGAGCTAAGATTTGGTGGGAGAGGTGGAGTAAGGAAGGGAGGAGATGGAGTTGAACCAGACCGCTAAGGTCCCTGCCTTCTCTAGAGTTTGATTCTCTGATGACTCAGGTTTGGGTTATGTTCATTCTTTGGTGCCAGGTTTTAAAAAGTTGTCCTGGAGCTCATGAGAAAAGTTGGAACCTGAGAGTTGGGAGTAGAGAGGTGAGAGTTGAAGCCTGGAGTGGATAAGATCTCCAGAGGGAGAGGAAGAGAAGACAAAGCCTTGGGGGCGATGTTTCTTGTTGTTGAGTCATTTGTCAGTCCTATCTGACTCTCCATGACCCCATTTGGGGTTTTCTTGGCAAAGATACTGGAGTGGTTTGCCCTTTCCTTCTCTAGTCCATTTGACAGATGAGGAAACTGAGGCCAACAGGGTTAAGTGATTTACCCAGGGTCACACAGCTAGTAAGTGCCTTCTAGCTTAGGAAGAATGCTTAGGACCACAGATTTAAAGAGCTACCTGGAAGGGACAGAAGAGATTATGCAGTTCAGCATCCCCCTCTCCCACTCCCACTCTTTACAAATGAAGAAAATGGAGAGCCCAGAGAGGTTGTGACTGGCTCAAGATATAGTAGAAGGAGACAGAGAAAGGGAGAGACAGAGAGGGAGAGGGAAAAAGGGGAGAGAGAGATGAAAAGTGAGAGAAAGGCATGAAAAGAAAAAGAGACGGAGAGAAAGAGGAGAGAGATGAAAAGAGAAAGACAGAGATATGAGAAGAGAAAGACAGAGAAAGATGAAAAGAGAAAGGGAGGGAAAGGGATGGAGGGAGGGAGAGGGAGAGAGAGAGAGAGGGAGGAACAGTCAGAAAGATAAGAGAAGCAGTGTCACAGATCTGAGCCAAAGGAAGAAAGAACTTTGGGAAGGAGGGGGTGGTCAGTAGTGTTGGATGCTGCAATGCTGCAGACCAGTAAAGGAGGCTGAGGCTGTAAAAGGCCGTTTGAAAGGCAGTCAGCTACAGTGGAAAGAGCCCTAGATGCCGAGCGAGATCTTGATTTTAAATCCCAGCTCTGTGCTTACTGCCCACCTTACCTTGGGCTGGTTCCTTCTCCATCCCTCCCCCCCCTCCAATTTCCTTCTCGGAAAACGGAGGGGGAGGGAGAGATCTTGACTTAGAAGATCTCCAAATTCCCAGCCAGCTCGGAATCTTTATGATGTAGCCATTAAGGCGTTTATAATCTAGTTAAGGAGACAAATACGGAATAATTAAAGACAATCCAAGGCATCCTGCAATTAAGTGCTAAATCGTACCCAGTCCAGGTTCCAGATGAGGCAGGAAAAGTTACTGTTGCTTTGCCAAGGATTTTCATTGTGTTCTGAGCAGTTCCTCTATAAAATTGCCGGACAATTTACTGTCAGAACCTTAGCCGGTAAATAGGATCATCTCCAAAGGTTTGGAAACAAAACTGCAGCCACAGACGGCTTCATACTTTTACTTTATGAATAGGCTCATAGGCTGGAGAGAGATCTCAGAGGCCATCTTGACCAACCTCCTTTATTTGACAGATGAAGAAACTGAGGCCCAGAGAGAGGAAGTGATTCAGTCAGGGTCGCACAGGTCCAATCCTGTCAGTACACAGACGAGAGGATACCAAGGTTGAGAGAAATCTGTTTCCCCAAGGCTACCTGGGGCCCCGGAGGGACTTTTTTGAGCGGCAGGGTCTTTTCCTTCTTGGGCCCACATAGAGCTTAGCACACCAAAAGATCACAGGCACGTAGATTTATCGTTGGAAGAGACTTCAGAGCCACCTAACCCAACCTCCTTTATTTGACAAATAAGGAAACTGGGACCCAGGGATATGAAGTAATATGCCTAAAGTTTCAGAGGTGGGGTTGAAATCAGTGCCGTGAAGCAGCCCCAGGTGGGACTTGGAGTCACAAGTTTGAATGCTGACTGAGACATTTCCCAGCTGTGGTACCTTGGGTAAGTCACTTAACCTCTAGGACTTCAGGTTCCTCGTCTGTAAAATGGGGGCTTTGAGCCTGTGGCCTCCAAGGTCCTTCCAGCTCTAAGTCTTCTATGCCTATGGAAGGACCTTGGTCCAGGCTGTCTTATCTTACAGGCTTGTTTGCGCAATGTGTCTCCCCCGTTTGACTGAGCACTCCCTGAGAACAGAGGCTGTGTTTTTTGTTTCTTTGTATCCCACAGTGCCCGTCACATAGTAGGCACTTAATCAATATTTACAGACTGACCGTGACTCCCTAATAGCCGGGGCTCTTGCCATTCGCCCCCTTTAGCTCTGCTCCTCCCTTTGTCCGCTCCGGGGTCCCCTTCTGCTCCCGGGCCTCTTCGGCTTTCTCGAAAGCTCGCGCGCGCACACACACCCTCAGAGCCATCGTTCCCCGCCTGCCCTTTGTCTCCTGCTGTCTTTCATACACTATCCCCTCTTCCTGTCTCTCTCCCTCTCTCCCCTCTCGGGGCTGCAGTTTGCACCGGCTGCCTCTGCGTGGCCCACAAGCCCGGCTGGAGACACACACAGACACACACAGACACACACAGACACACACAGACACACAGACACAGACACACACACACACACACACACACACACACAGACACACACACGCACACGCCTACCTCTCTCCCTCTCCCTCTCTCATTCCAGCACTCCGCCGGCTAATTAAGCGCTGCCTAGGCCGGGCCGGGGCCGGTGCATAATATTGTAATGAGGTAGGAGGGCTCAGCCCAGCTGCCCCAGCATGAGGGGCAGCCCCCGCGCCCGGTGCCAGGAACTAGGAAGCAGCCGACTCTTTTATTGGACTGGAGCATAAACACCCAGAGGCAGAAAGGAAGGAGCCAGCCGGGCTGCGGGGCTGCCTAGGAAGCCGGACCATGAGCAGGGTGTGGGTGCCTTAACCGATCTCTCGAGGAGCAGTGGCTGGAGTTGGCCGGAGATGGGCAATCAGTCGGGGCGCCCAGAGGAGCTGGAACAAGGTCTGTGCGCGCTAGCCTTGGCTTAGGGAAGGGAGGCTCTTTGCATTAGCTGGGTATGAAATGCTGCAACGGAGACCGACCGGGAACCGTACCTTGGGGCTGCTCTTCCCCAGTCTGCTTCTTTCTCTCCCTACCCCCACCCTACTCTCTTGCTGTTGAATTGGTCAGTTTCGCGCCTTGAAGGCACTTTAGCAGCGCCTGGGCGCACCGAGCTGAAAGGTTGAGATTTCCGAGCTGGGGGTGGGGTTGGGGGAGGGCTATTTGGACTGTTCTCGGCGGGGTTCGGAAGCTACCTTTGCCTTACCTTGGGACAAGGAAATGTAGAGTATTTATAAACATACACACACACACACGCACGCACGCACGCACACACACACACACACACACGCACACACCCCTCTTCTTTCCTACCCGAAAGGACAGACTTTTCCTGAAGTGGTGCATTGAGGAAGGAAGACTGAAATCAGTCTGCCTTCTTCCAGCTAGGGAGAAGGGGGAAAGGAAGAGAGCTTCCCACCCCCTACTCGGGGTGCCGGTGGAATCCTGCTCTACCTGTGCTAGGTAGGAAGGCGAGCCGGCCATCCCCAAAGTTCTAAAGTGTGTGTACATTTCATGGAAATCAACTTGTCACTCTCTCCTTCTGGGCTCATACATTTCATGGAATCTAGCTAGTCAGTTTCTCCACTTGGACTTTGTACATTTCTTAAAAATCTAACTGGTCAGTCTCTCTACCTGGGCATATACATTTCATGGAAACTAACTGATCAGTCTCTCCCTTGTGGGCTCATACATTTCATGGAATCTGACTAGTCAGTTTCTCCACTAGGACTTGTACATTTCATAAAAAAATCTAACTTGTCAGTCTGGCCACCTGGGCTTGTAGATATCATGGACTCTTACTGATCAGTTTCTCCTTTCTGGCCTTGTATATTTCATGGACTCTAGTCAGTTTCTCTACCTGGACTTGTACATTTGATAGAAGCTAACTTGTCAGTCTCTCCAGCCTGGGCTTGTACTTGTTATGGAATCTGGTGTGTCATTCTCTCCTGCCTGGACTTTAATAGTTTCCCTGATCCCAGCCTGCTGTCTGGAAGGCCAGCTGCTTCAAACTTTCTAGGCCTTGGCAATGAGAAATTGTGCCCTTGCAGGGGGTTCTCTTTTCCATTGTCCCTCCTTCAGGACATCAGTTGCATATTAAGCACTCCAAGTGAGCTGGAAGGTGGAGAACTCTCAGCCCTCTGTTAGTTCCTCTGAGACAAGCCAAGGGTTTGAATTGGAACTGTCCTATTCAGAATACTGGCTTAATTCCTGTATCGCCTAGATTTCCCTGGTTTATCTAGCTTTTGTTTTTCCTTCTGCCTCTCTAAGAAACTCATAGAACTCAGTGGAAGGTCAGAGGGTCAGTCAGTCTCTGGTTTTCATTACCTGGTATAGGTTGCACCCTGACACAGATGTGGGTAATGAGCAAGGAGCTATACTTTTAGAAAATGTTTTTAAAAATTAAGAACCCATTTTCCTACTGCTACTTGGTTGAAGGTCACAGATTAAATTTAACTAGGAAAATTACAAATCAAGGTATTTAGTAGCCAAGTCAGGGAGAGAACCTCATGGGAGTTTAGCAGCGGGTGAAGCATCTCCTTTGTTTTCTATAGAAAAAAAATTCCCAAGTTTTTTAATGGTGACTAATAACCTCTCAATTTTAAAAACTTTTTTCTTTTTTTAAAAAATATTTACGTCTTTTGTTTTTATATCACAACCATTTCTGGGTATCATTCAGCCCTCCTTTAAAACATAGAAAAAATAGTTAAGCAAAAATAATGATATGCTGGGACAAGGCCAGGAAATGGACGTAACATTTTGCCCTTCTAAGTCCCTACGTTTTTTCAGGGAGGAGGCAGGTATATTATATTATCTTTTCTCCTGTGACCAAGATTAGTTTTCATAATTACTTAGAAATTGACTTCATGGGACCATAAATCTAGAGGCAGAAGGGACCCCAAAGGCCATCTGGTCCAACCCCCATATCCTTATGAGGAAACTAAGACCTGGGGGGTGGGGTGGGGGTGGGGTTATGACATATCCAAGGTCAAATAGGTAGTAATCATGAAAGTTGCCTTTTTTTTTTTTAGCAAATAAGATGCTTAATTCTAAAATCCTGAACAGCCAAGACCTAACACTTTGAACATATTATGGAAGACCACAAACTTAGAGTTGTGGGAGGATTTTTGAGGGGGGAATGTGGGGAGAAGAGGATCCAGACCTTTAATTTCATCATTTTATGGAACTCTCAGTGTGTACATTCCCTTCTAGGAACAGTGTGTAACTTGTAGTTTTAGAGAATTGTGGGAGACCCTTAGAGGTTAAGTGACTTGTCCAGGGTCACACATATAGTTTATGTTTGAGGTAATATTTGAACCTAGGTCTTCCTGAACCTAAGTCCAGCCCCACTACCTTTTTACTTTCGAAAAATACATAGTTTGTTAAATGCGCAGTCCATTTCCAACTCCTTTCTCAGCCCACAAACTTCCCTAGTGCAAAATAAACCTTGAACATAATTCAAATGCTGGCAGTAAGGTCATTTAAGCAGGTGGTTAGAAAATAGAACACAAAATCCATCTGTGATAAATCTCTCCCACCAGGACTGGCCACATCAGGTCTATTAAAATGGCTTCTATCCATTCTTTGCTTTTTATTGAAAATATGACAAGACTTTGTCACCATTGTTAGAAATTTCCATAGTCCTAGGAAGTTAGTAGTATTTCTGTTTCTCAGTATCTTTAGCTTAAAGGCCATTGAATGGCCATTGTGGCACAGTAGGAAAGAACCCTGAATTCCCTGAATTTAGAATTGGGGGAGATGGGTTAGAATCCTGGATCTTTGACTGCCTGGACTTCTCAGATCCTTTCTAGCCCTAAGCCAATGATCCTATGGAAAATTTAAAAGGTAAGGCACAAATAGAAACACTTCATCCTAGTGCCTGGCCATAATAGGCTCTTGGTAATGAATGTTTGTTGATTGATTCATTTATTTACAATTTCGTGGGCATCTTTTTTAGTGTCACCATCATTTCCAAATAAGTCCTGTTCCCCTTCCTCACCCAGAAGGCCATCACTTCAAAGAAAGAATACAAAAGGATTAAAAAAAAAAACAGCACTGCAAAACTAGCCCCCACATTCAACAGTGATAGCATTTGTAATGCTGTGCTTCCCCCAGCTCTGCAAATTAGAAATTGTAGGGTCATAGATTTTGAACCAACTAGTCCAAATTCTTCTGGAGCCCAGAGACAGGGTAAGTGACTTGACCAAGGTCACACAGGTAGGTGATGGCAGGTCTGGGATTTGACTCCAAGTCCCAGGTTCTTTCCATAGTACCATCCAGAGGTTCATTCTTATATTTCTTTTTCTAAGTTAAGCTTGGTCATTGTAATTATCCAGTATTTGGTTTCATCATTGATCAATTTATCACTAGTATCTGGGTCAAAGGTTCTTGACCTTTTTTGTGTGTCATGGACCCCTTTGATTCTTAATTTCAATGAGAAGTTATTGAAAATGAAGATATAATTTTTTTTTGCCATCCAAGTTCAGGGATGCCCTACTGTACCAGGTTAAAACCCCTCTCTCTAGTTTTTCATTAGAGCTTCCTTTTCCATTGTAAACTTATAAACAATAAATTGGGCTTTATGATTCCTTCTCCAATAAAGGGCATTGCTTAAGGGACACTCTCCACTTTTCTCTAGATAGTGGTGTCTAAGGATGTAAATGTTGGTGGTGTGGTTGTACCCTCTCATGGGGCTTAGCTGAGTCGCCAAGGCTGAAAAATTCATCACCCTGCAGGAAATTAATAATGTAGATCATCCTTTTAAATTATTGCTATTTTTATCTCATCATCAGCTGATGAGCCTCTCCAATCCTGGCTTGGGCCAGCAGACATCCCTCACCCATCCAGGCCAGTGCTGGTCTTTCCAGGCTGAGAGCCAGCCCCTCTCTGGATGTGAGTGTTTTACACAGAAGGGAGAACCGAGGCTCAGATTTTCCTAAGATCATGGTTAATAAATCATTTCTTCCCTGCTTGCACCTTAGAGAAGCCCCTGGTTTCCTTTAGGGACCCAGGTCAGGTGCCACCTCTTCCAAGAAGCCTTCTGCTGCTTCTGCTGCTGCTGCTGCTGCTGCTGCTGCTGCTACTGCTAGGGCTCCTCTAAGGCTACTTTGTATCTACTTTGTAAGTAATATTGTATGCATACCTCTTTGGCCAGAATAAAATGTAACCTCCTTGAAGGCAACAACTGTTTCATCTTCATCTTTGTATTACCACAGTGCCTGACACATAGGAAAGGCTTGTCCCTTGATGATTAAAGCCAGAAATCCATTCCAGTTTTCTCCTGATTCCCAGGCAGTTCTTTCTTGTAAACCATAATGTCTCCAGGATGGCCTTGATGATTCCAGAGATTTAGAACGTGATGGAACCTTTGAGATCTTGTGTTTAGGTGAGGAAACTGAGGCCCGGAGAGAGGGAAAGGGGTTTGCCTTCCTTGCCTAGTAAGTATCTGAGACAGGGTTGAACCCATGTCTTTCCTTCTCAAAGTATGGCTCTGTGTCCACTCTACTGAGCTGCCTCTAACCAGGGAGCCAGTTTTGAATCTACCTCTTCTGACCCTAGGCCAGGACTCTCTCTGGTGCGTCATGCCTTCTCAATCATAATAAAAGATTAAAATATAAGATTATGGATTGAATTCCTTTCCAGTCAGTAGCTCACTGGAGCAGCAATTGCTTTGGTATTAAGAACATGCAGCATAACCCTGTTATTTATTACACAGCTCTGGGTTCACAGCTGATTAAATTGTGACTCCCCAGGCAATTTAAGAGTATCTAGAAAAAGCTTGATGGAAATCTTATGCCACATCTCAGCATCGGTATCAGAACCAGAGCTACCCTAGGAAATCTTCTCGACCAAGAAACAGTTCCATAGTTACTACACTATTGATTCTGCAGTGACCTAGCTGTGTAACCCTGAATGTATTCACTCGACCTCACTGGTCCTCGGTTTTCTAAGTCTGTAAAATAGGATCTTTGGGTCAAATGAAGGGATTGGAGTAGAAGATCCACAGATGATCTTCTGTCAACAGGGGTCCCCAAACAGGCTTTTTATCTTCCTCCTTAAACCTCTTTGCACTACAAACTATTTTGGTCCACCAGAAAGCAGAAGACTTGTGTCTTCCTTGTTTCTGATGTCACCATTTACCTGGCCATCATCAGATCACAGATTCAGAGCCGGTAGGCAACCGTGGCCTTTGGAAATCTGGCACCAGCCTCCCTATGTCCGGCCCCTTCTATTTGTTGCCACAGATTTAAAGTAGGCGGCTCATCATCTTTCCAGCAGGTCCTCCATTTTCCCCACTTTGTTGGCTTTGGTCCTGCTGATCCCTACCTCTGCAAAATGCCCTCCTTCACCCCCCTTTCTCTGTCGAATTTCTTTCAAAGTCCAACCACTCACTTTCCCCTTTCTGAAGTAACATTCTGGATGTCTCATATATTCAGTCACGTATCATTTGTAGTACAGTTATTTATTTCTGGTGTAGGTACACATGTGATATTCCCATGTGATTTCAGAGCTAGGTGGAGTGTAGGACTATGACATGGATGTACACAATCAATTGGCTGGGCCATATTCCTCTACTAGATTGATCTTCTCATAGGCAGGGATCATATTCGATCCAAGCTTTGTGTCTCCCTCAGTGCCTACAACAGTGCTCTGCATACAGTAACAATCATAACAATAATAGGATTGATAAAGTGTTTCAGATTTTCAAAATACTTTACATGCATTACATTATTTGGGACCTTACAACTGCCATATGAAGAAATGACTACAGTCACCGACCCTTTTTAGCAGGTACATAATGCATATTATTGAGATGAATTGAAATTCTGTGAATGACCTTGGTCCATCTCAGGCCTCAGCATCTTGATATTTTTTCTTTATATTCTCTTCCTTGGTGAGATGGTCCCATTCACTTGGATGTCAACAGTATGGATGACTCCCAACTATTGTGTGGTTCCATACAATCTTAGTCCTGACCTTTCCCCCAAGTTCCAATCCCCTGGTTCTAAATCACCTGCCTCTCTCAACTTTCTTATCTATGTTCCATTCTCCCAGGGTCAAAGCTCCCAAAGCCAGCCATTTCTACTTTTATAACCTGATTGAATGAAGTAGGAAGCATTTAGTAATTACTTTGTGCCCAGCTTTTTCTGAGTGCTAGAGACAAAAATAGAAAAGGCCAGAAAGGCCTCTACTGTGAAGTAGTTCACACTCTGAAAAGTGCTCACACATAAAAGGAGGTTCTTTTTCAGGGCAGTTGGCAAGGCCCAGAAGTCTTAAGGCAGCAGCAGTGGGGCAAGTAGAAAGGCCCAGAGGTTATATATGTATGTCAGATGGTGCTGGGAGGCATCACAAGGAGAAGAGGCACTGGGAGGCATCACAAGGAGAAGAGGCAAGGCACATGCCAAGGTCTGGAGGACCATGGAGTTAAGGCCTGGTGGTATGCCGTGTTGTCAGAAGGAAGGGAGTTGTTGACTCCCATTATCTCATCAAAGCTTCTCATGCATTCTTTGTGTTCAATCTTCTTAGTGCCTTTTTGCGGACTGAGCCTTTACCACCTCATTCCTACAGTACTGCAATAGCTAATTCATTGGTCTCATCACCTTTAGCCTCTCTTTCTCTTCTCTTTACTCCCATATCTTGTATACCTCTGGTACAGAATGGTAAAGAGGAAAGAACCTTGGACTTGCAGCAGGAGAGACCTGGGTTCAAATCCTGCCTCTTATACTTACTAGATATATACTCATTCGCCTCTCTGAGCTTCAGTTTTTCCATCCATAAAATGGGCGTGGTGATAATATCTGTAGTACCCATCTCAGGGTACTGAGTAGGGGTGTTGTGTGGCTTGAATGAGATCATGGATATACCACACTTTGTAAACCTTGAGGTGCTCCAGCAATGCCCCCTATTATCATTGCTGTGAATAATAATGAATTGAAGCAAATTCAGTGGAATTCATTCAACAAACTTTGAATAAAAGGGCTGCATTGTTCCCCTAAGCTTGGCCCTGGCCCAAAGCAATGGAACTTTGTCATCTCAGTGCACGGAAATTCACTGACATCTTACTTTATCCATGCTGCTGTTACTACAGCAGTGAGTTGAACAGGCCAGTCTCTGGCCCTGTGACATTGGCAGAGCCCAAGGAGGAATAGAGGACTCCTGGGCCCAAGCAGGGGCAGCTGGCCTCGTTTCTGTCCACCTTTTTTGTTTTAGTTTCTCCTCACATGTATCTTCTCAGAAGGAGGCAGCTGGGTGGCTCCATGGATACAGCCCTGGGCTCTGGATTCAGGAAGACCTGAGTTCAAATTCAGCCTCAGAAACTTACTAGCTATGTGACCCTGGACAACTCATTGAACTTCTGTCTTCCTTAATCTATTGGAGATAGATTACTCCAATATCTTTGCCGTGGGCAGTGCTGTCCACAGGGTCAGGAAGAGTTGAACATGACTGAACTACAACAAAATTTTCTTAGAGGACGAGTTTTTGTCCTGCTTTAACAATAAGCTTGGGTTGTTAAAAGGTGACATGGGGTGTCCTCAAAGTCAGGTTCAGACACATTTGACTGTAACCCTGGCAAGTGTCTTAACTTCTAAACACCCGAGCACTCCTAAAGTTGGTAGACAATTGCTGTCCTTGGTTGAGGGCATTTTCTTATCAGGAAACTTTTCTTGTTCTAATGAAGGGAATGAAGGAAAAGACCTTTAAGCAATGCCTGGGTGCCTAGCACTGTGCTGAACACCAGGGAGACAAATATAAAAGTAAGAGCACCTGCCTTCAGGTAGCTTTGGTTCTAATAGGGGGAGTTAACATGTTCAGGGGAACGGTGGCTAGGGAAGAAAATTTTGGTATGGTGAGTCCCGGATGGTGAGGGCTGCCATAGGGCCCTGGATTTCCAGAGATAGTGGTGGTCTTGATTTGATTACTCTGCCAAAGCAAGGTGGAGAGTCACTGTGGGTGAAGCAAGCGGCAGGGTTGATGACAAGATGGCCAGAGGAGACAGCTGATTGGGATGTGAAATAAAATCGCAGATCTGGGCAACAACAAAAATAGGCTTGGCTTATTCCACAAGCCTCCCCAGGCCTGGCCAGCTCTTTGGGGATTGTGGGGGGAGGCATAGGGAAGGATGGATGGTACCTGATAATCATTGCTCCTTAGAATTTGTCTTAATTTCACCATCCAAAGGACCTGAGATTTTTAGGGTAGGGGTGTAGACTTTGGAAGATAAATCTTTCTCCAATTTTTGGTCTCCATATTAAGACTCCCTAAAAATGGCTGATGCCTGTTTTCTTTTATCTTCTACACTTTTAGAGTCAGAAGGGACTTTAGAGGTCATCTAGTCTATGTTCCTTGGAATGGAGGTTCTGGGTGTGTTAGAATAAAATTCCAGTGAAGCTGAACATTCTGACACCCAAGTGAAAACTGTGGTTGGGCAGGGAGGAAGCATTTTGGTGCACTGTAGTAGAAAGAAGGATGAAAAGCAGGCTTCTTTACTTTGTATTATGGACCCCCTTAGGCAGCAGACTGTTGAGGGCTATGAGCCCCTTCACAGAATAAGGTTTTTAATTGAATAAAACAAAATACTTAGGATTACAAAGGATATCAAGAGGTAATAAATAGTAACTGGCATGTATATGATACGTTAAGGTTTGCAAGTCACTTTAAAAATATTATCTTATTTAATCCTCACAGCAGTCCCAGGACTTAGGGGCTATTATGATCCCCATCTTACAGTTGGAGAAATTGAGGCAGACAGAGATGAAGGGACTTGCCCAGGGTCACAAAGCTAAGACATGTCTGAGGCTGGATTTGAACTCAGGTCTTCCTGACTCCCGGTGTGAAGTTTTGTCTACTGTGCCACTTAGCTGCTTCTTGAAGCTCTAAGTCAATTCATTCCGTTGAAATAGTTATCAAAATGAGTCATGTCAGTGCCACAGTAAAAGAAAGCTTGATACCTGGAGTCAGGAAGACCTGAATTCAAATCTAGCCTCAGACACTTACTAGCTGTGACCAGGGCAAATCACTTAACTTTGCCTCAGTTTCCTCATCTGTCAAATGAGCTGGAGAAGGAAATGACAAACCACTCTGGTATCTCTGCCAAGAAAACCCCAAATGGGGTCACAAAGAGTCAGACAGGAGTGAAATGACTGAACGACAAGAAAGTTACCAAAATATTTTAAAATGTAATTTCATTGATCTCAGGTTAAGAATCCCTGTGGTAGATGATCTGAGACCCTGCCTTGTTCTGAGGAACTTGAATTGTGTTAGGTACAGGCCAGCCTGAAACTTCCCCTTTATAATCGCAGCTTATTGACCAAGTAGGCTAGGCATGAGAGTATGAGGTGAAGAGCAGCCCCAAAGGCAATGTTGCTGTGTTTAGAAAGAGAAGAGGAAGCCATGGAAAGGATGCTGTGCCTAAGAGTCAGAGGATCCTGGTTCAGTTCCAACCCTGACACCTCCTCACCATCCAGCCTCAGGCCAGTGGCTGAGCGTCTCTGGACCTCTGGACATTGGATTCAGTGACCTCAAAAACTCCTGTCTTGCTCTAAATATATGATCCCATAGATCTATGGGAATCTTGTCCCAATCTCTTCCCAAATCTATAATCTTTTCCCAAGAACAAACAAGTCAGAAGGGGACCAAGTCAAGGAAAACTCCAAGCCCAAGTCAGTACAGATGTAAGGACAAACTATAATGCTCCACTTAGGTGTCTGGCTCTTTTGTTTGTTTGTCTTTAAATTAAATTTTATTTTTGTTTCAGCTAATGATTTATTGTCTCTCTTTCCCATCTCCACCCCCAAGCCCTTGCAATGAATACACGTAGCCAAGCAAAACAAATCCCTGTACTGACCTCTTCCAAAAATGTCTGTCTTATTCTACATATTTAGTCTGTCACCTCCTTCAGGTGGTGGGGAGCTCTTGATTTTGGCAGTTGAAAATTTGTACACGTGGTCATTCTGGGAGAGAGGAGAGATAGAAGAAGGGAAGGAAAGGGGGGAGGGAAGAAAGGAAAGAAAGAAGGAAGGAAGAAAGGAAGGAAGGAAGGAAAGAAGGAAGGAAGAAGGAAGGAAGGAAGGAAGGAAGGAAGGAAGGAAGGAAGGAAGGAAGGAAGAAAACTCTTAATATGAAGAGAGAAAAAAATAAACGCCATTTGGCCAGTTGACAGCCAACATTAAAAACAATTGATCCTATCCTGGCCCCAGGGAATTGGATGTGATCTCTCCAAAGTTTCTGGATAGTGACTGACTCTGAGGAGTGGTAGCTGAGCCATGACTCCAAGAGTTGGTAGGGGCTGGTGAGGTCCTTCTGTCCTGACACTAGACAAGGCCTAAGTCTCATATATATCATGTATCTCCCCAGGCTTCAGTGATACCCTTGTGTGGCCCTCGGCTTTGCATCTGGTTTGGCAGAAGTACATATATCTGGGAATGGCTAGGGACTCCCAGTGTTCTTTGTCCAAATCCATACTCCTGGGAGTGAATTTGGGTTCCAAACCTCTCCAGAGATGTCTCCCAACAAATTAAATTATTTTTTCCAGTGGGGTTCAGATATTGACTAGATTTGCAGTGGGGCAGGTGGGGGAAGCAGGGACCTGGAGTTCTTCCTTTCAGGCAACCCAGACCACCATTAAAAAAACGAACTGGCATCATAATGCTTTAGGTTTCACAAAATACACATTTTCTCATTTGGTCCCCATTGGAACCTTGTAAGGCTGGTATTTGCAGGGCTCCCTCTCCCCATTTTATAGATAAAAACACTAATTGGGTAAAGCTGTAATGGTGTCAAGAAGACCCAAGTTCAAATCCTTCTTAGCTGTGTGACCCTGGGCAAGTCCTCTAGCCTCTCTCCCCATAGATTCCTCATCAGCAAAATGAGAGGTTTGGACTTGATGTTTCTCTCAGGTCCCTTCCAGCTCAAAGTCATATGGTCCTGTGTGCCAAATGCTGTGCTAAGCACGGGGGTTACAAAGAAAGGCTAAAAACTGATGCATTCAAGATGCCGAAGGAAATCTACATTTCTGGACGTGGCCAAAGTAGGAATGTTTTTCTTGACTGTGTATTTGTTACCAAGGTTTTGTTTTTCCTTGTTTTTTAATGGATAGAAGCGAGAGGGAGAGAGTGTACGTACTTGGCAATTTGAGTGGGAGAGGGAATTATTAAAAATAATTTAACTATTATTAGTTAATAATTAATTAATGAGCTCTTCAGGGAGCTCCCATTCTAATTGGGAGATAGCATGTCAGTAACTGGGCATAGCCAAGATACCTGCTTTGTAGATGGGGGGTCAGGCTGTGAGCTGGAGAACTAGGAGAGGTCTCCTGCAGGAGACTGGGAAGGGGGCGGTTTGATCAGTGACTATGGGGAACAGACCTAGAATCTGGGGTTCTCTTGATCTCAGTGTATCAATCATTCTCCTTGGCCGCCACTTGAGGGACTTTGCCGGATGGGGGGAAGGGAGTAGGCGGGGGTGGGGGGGGAGCTGGAAGAAAGGAGGGGAAGGAGATGAGGTGGTTTGGGGGCTTGTTTCTATGAACTCATTCCATTAGTGAGTAGAATAGAAAAGAAAGCTGGAGGTGTGCAGCACACCTGCCAGCCTCTATGGGATTTACGTGATGGGAGGGAGGTCAGGACGTCTTGTCCATCCATCCTCCATGTTTTTCATCTTTGTCCTGGTGGGGCAGGTTCCGCCCTTAACTTAGCGGGTGAATTTGGGGCTCAGTCTATTATATCTCTCTCTCTTGAACTTCTCCCTTGGTGGTAGAAGAGGATGGATCCTGGAGTTCCGAAGCTGATGACTGAAATGCTCTCTGCTCTTGCTAAATCTCCCCCAGGCAGCCATTGACATGAGAACAATGAATGGTGATGATCTCATCTCGCTGGAGGAGATGGCTTCAGTGGAATGTTCCTAGGGGTTGGTTTCTATCAAACATCTATGAGCAATACTCCAGCTGGTCAATAACAAAGGGTCAAGTGGTCCTTCCAGGTGGAGCTGACAATGCCCAGAGCCCGGAACAGGCATGGCCATAGATAGAAGGGCCACTTACGTTTGCCCTGATTTGAGCAGGTCTTCTAACTGGTTATTTTTGTATCTGCTTAACCAGCATTTGCAAAATTCCTACACTATATACCCTTTGCTCAGCAATGCCCACTTGTCCAGGGCAGAAAAGGTCCCCAGCTTCAGGACAACATGAGACTCCTCTGGTACCATGCCCTTCCACTCACCTTGACTCCAGCTGAAGCCAAGCCTTTGTTGTTTTTTGGTTGTGGTTTTTTTTTAGTGACATAAATATCATCATTTCTGCCCTGCCTCACTGACATACACTTTTAAAGGATCATGGTTCAAGGGCTGGAGTGGACTTTGGAGTCCATTTAAACCAACCGCCTCATTTTACAGATGTGGAAACTAAGGCAGAGAGCGGTTAAATGACTTGTCCAAGGTCACATAGGCAGTAAATGCCAAAACTGGAGTTTGAACCCAGGTCCTCCTGAACCAGTGTATTAATATCCAGATGTTTCTTTGAGACAGATGTCGGAAGGCAATTGGGAGAGGCAGAGAAAGGCGGGTTATATGTTCTTTTAGTCAGTCAGTCCTGGAATCTAAGAATCAGAGGGGATCTCATAGACCATCTAGTCCAACCTGGACCCAAATAAGAATCTCATTTACAATATTTGGATGTCAGCATGGTGCAATGGATCTATGAACTCAGAGTGCTGAATAGGGAAGCCATAGAACTTGAGATCTAATCCTCCTTCCCCTTGGTGTGTGTGGCCTTGAGCAAGTCATTTCCTGAACTGGGTCTCAGTTTCCTCATCTGTAAAATGAGAGAGTTGAACTAGACAGCCTCCTGGTCTGTCTACCCAAAATGATGATCCGGTACCCCCCCCCCCCGCCCCGGTGACTGCCCTTTGCTTCCTGACCTCTGGTGCCTCTTGGGATAGCCCGCTCTACATCTGGAAAGCTCCAGTTATTAGGAAGTTTTTCCAACCAAAGTTCATAGGTTTGAAGATAGAGGGGACCATTTGAGGTAGATGGTACAGAGGGAAGAGCTTGGGAGTCAGGAAGACCTGAGTGCGAATCCTGCTTCGTGTACTTAGTAGCTTGGTGACACAGTGGAGAGGGTATGGAATTTAGAGTCAGGAAGACGTGTTCACATCCAGCTTTAGACACCAGCCAGTCATTTAACTGCGTTCTGCCTGTTTCCTCATTGTAAAATGTGTACAATACTAGCACCTACCTCCCAGTGTGGTCGTGACTATAAAATGAGATATTTGTCAAGTACTGTGCGGACATCAAAGTATGATTCAAATGCTCATGATTATTATCATCATTGCTATTGTTGTTATTTTTAGTTGACCCTGGACAGGCAGGTGACAGTTACAGCTGTCCTTTGACCCTGGAACATCCTGGCTTACATACATAAGAACAGCACGCCTTGTCTCATCTCCAGGGTTCCTTAAAGTTTGCCAAACGTTCTCTGTAGCCATAATGCCTGCCTCGATACTTGTGAGCAATCATCATGATTAGTGGAGTCTATTTTTTTGGACTGGATCTCTGATTTCATTGGCATTGGGTGCTCCCAGTAAGAAAAATCCCTATGTCCATACAGGTCAGCACCTTTAGAGCATCTGAGAGAGCTACCTAGGACACTGGGAGATCAAGTGATTTCCTGGCATGTGTTCGAGATGTGTTTGGAGCCCAGTCTTCCTGACTCTAAGCTTTCTATCCATCACACCACACTGCCTCTTAATATAGTTTATCAGCATCTCCATTTTCCAGATGAGGAAACTGAGGCTCAGAGAAGCCCTCCCAGGCTTACAGTCAGTAAATACCCCAGTGAGGACAGGAAGTGAGGGTTCTCCCATCCCTAATTTCTTTTCTCTTCTTGCTGCCCCCTTCTGCTCTGCAAAATACTCTCATTGATGTGGAAAGAGAAAGAATGAGCAGACCTGTAATAGACATCATAGGCTTAATATGATTTTAATAGCAATTTGAAATTCTGTGCAGCATCATTAATATCTTTTCAATAGTTCATCAGATTGTTGGCTTGAAAATGGCACTGATGCCCTTTGCAATTTTTGCAGTAGAACATGCATTTCCCAAGGAAGCCCGGGAAACTCCCTGGTCCATATAATGCCCCAGTATCCAACCATTCCACATAATGTCCTTTTTATCCATCTTGGAAAAATCTAGGCTCCCCAAATGATGGCAGTACAGATGGGTAGAGAACAGAGTAGGGAAACAGGATTTATCCCAGGTGAGAAGTACTGTGATATTCTTGGAGGAGATCTGGATTTTAGACCAGGGTTCTGTGGCCCATTTCCCATGTGACTGTGGACAAGTCACTTCTCTTGGTTGGATCTCAGTTTTTGTCTCTGAAATGAGAAATTTGGCTTCTAAGAGACCCACTAGCTTTATGAGCCATAGAATCTGAGTGTTAACAGATGCAGAGCTGAAAAGGTCCCTGAAAGCTGGTCCAGTCTCCCCACTTTTGAGGTGAAGAAACCAAGGCCAAGGATGGCTTAAGTGACTTGAGAGTCAGTGGCAGAACCTAATGGACCCACTTGTACTTTGTAGGCAGGGAGAAAACGGAGCAGAAATCTAATTAAGACCACTTGTAAGATGAGAGGAGGAAATGTTCAAGTCTGAGATTCTCCTTTTTTTACATCTCTGCTGTTGGAGGAAGTAATTTATCCAGTGCATCCTCAATTTTAAAGGAAATTAATCCAAGTTTCAGTTGATATGCTAAATTGCCTTCTTGGGCTGTGAAAGGGGGGTCAGCATGACATCACTTCTTATAATGGGACTGAAACTTCTGAAAGGTGTTAGCCATGGTCGTGGCTATTGTTAAGGAGCCTGTTGGTGACAGAGATGTCAATGTTTTGGGGACCTTGGGGAAGAAGGTTTGCCAAAAGTCCATTGGGAAGTGATGCTTCCCAAACACTGGGTAGAAGGAAGTTGTTTTCTTTTTGCTTTTTTTGCCTTTTTTTTTTTTGGTAGGGGCAATTGGGGTTAAGTGACTTGTCCAAGGTTACACAGCTAGTAAGTGTTAAGTGTCTGAGGTCACATTTGAACTCAGGTCCTCTTGACTCCAGGGCCAGTGCTCTATTCACTGCGCCACCTAGCGACCCAGGAAGTTGTTTTCTTAATCCCCTCCCGGACAAAAAAATTTAAAAGCTATTCTTTGTTTTTAGATCACTTACATTTCCTAGTATATCCCTTCTTCTCCCCCTTCTAGAGAACCATGCCTCATAACAAAGATAAAGGTGAATAAGCATTTATTAAACAGGCAACTTTATAAATATTGTTTCATTTCATCCTTACAACAACCCTATAGGCACTGTTATTATCCCCATTTTACAGTTGAGGAGACTGAGGCAGACAGATTAAGTGACTTGCCCAGGGTCACACAACTAGTAAGTATCTAACATCAGATTTGAATTCGGGTCTTCCTGACTTTAGGATCAGCACTCTCTGCATGGTTCCACCTAACTGCCTAAAGGAGGAAAATAAAACTCACCTATGAACCAAGCCTGACGCTGTACATTGGATTCCACACCCCTAGTCCCCCACCTCTGTACAGAGGGGAGGGAGATGCCTCTTCCACGTGCTGTTTTAGGGTCATTCCTCGCTGTCATTTTACAGCACCCAGCTTCATTTGTTCCATCATTCTTTCTGTTTACACTGCTGTGTACATTCTTCCCCTGATTTTGTTTGCTTCTCTTTGAATTACTTTGTAGACCCAAAGCTTTTGATTTTTTATTTTTTAAAGCAACACCATTGATGATTATGGGGCGCTGTGAGTAGAGTGCTGGACCTGGGACAGGTCTGTATTTGTACTGGCAGAGATAATCTCAGCCGGAGCACCCCACTCCCATTGGGTCACAGGTCTGGCCTCACTCCATGCCTCCCCTGGTGTAGGATCTTGGGGTGTGAGTTAAAGACTCCTTCACATACTGATTATCTGGATTCTCTCCTGCCACAGCTTCTCGTAGCCATTCTGTGTGATTGTGGACCATCTTCTGGTGGGAGCTGCCTTATTTCTCATCAATATCTTACTCCAGTTTCTCTTCTTTCCCCTCCCCTCCTACTCTGATTGGAAAGTAATAGGGCGTTTCCAACCAACATGGCGCCAGTCCTTTGGGAGATGACAGCTCAAATTCTTGGCTTTGCCCTGAGGCCTTTAGGGCTTCTTTCCATTCCCTCGGGGTGGGGAAGCCCGGAACAGGAAGGACTCCTGTGGTCATCAATTAGCAAGCATCTATTAAGGGTCTACCATGTACCAGAGAATATAGATAAGAAAACAAAAGAAGCCATTTCTGCTCTCAGAAATGTCCCAGATGGGACTGTCCCAGATGGGCTGCCTGGAGGGTGGTGGGGATCGCCTCCTTGGAAGTCTAGAAGCCGAGACTGGCTAATTGTCGGATATCAGTCCAACAATTAATTAAGCACCTATCAATTAAGCCAGCTAACAGAAATAAAAATACTTCGAAAGAATCCCTGTCCTCAAGGAGCTTACATATTCTAAAGGGGGAAATAACAAGGAGATATACAAATATATACAAATTTAAAGTCTCTAAATATATGCAAAGAAGGTTGGGAGGGGTGGCCCTAAGCAGCTTGGGACTGGCAAGGGCTTAAGGCAGAAGAGAATACTTGAGATGTATCTTAAAAGAAGAGAGTTCTCTGAGACTGAGATAGGAAGGGAGTGCTTTCCAGATAGGGGGCACTGCCAGTCTTGTGTATGAGGAGCAGAGAGAGGGCCAGTTTGACTCAGCCACTGAGGGCAGGAGTGGAGTGTAATGTCTAATGAGGCTGGAAAAGAAGCTGGGGGCCTGGTGGTGAAAGGCTTTACTGAACAGAAGAGTTTCTGTTTCCTCCTAGAGACTGGAAGCCAGTAAAGTTGGTTGAACAAGTCAGACCTGCAATTAAGGAAAATCACTCAGGTAGTAATATTTAAGGATGGATTGAAGTGGGGAGAAGAGATTTAGACCAATTTTAGATGAGTTCCCAGTAAGGAAACTCCTGCCAGTAATGCAAGTCAGCACATTCTGCAATCATGGTCTTAGAGAGTTTACTGGAGCACAGATAGGTCAAAGGACTTACCCAGAGTCACACAGCTAGAATGCCTCTTGACAAATTCAGGCCTTATTCAGGGGCTGAGCTAGGGTGTGAGTGGAGAGGAGTCGGATGTTGTGAAAGTATGTTACAAGGAACTATGGGTTGGAATGGATAGCTGCTGAAATCCCTTCCAACTCACTGTCTGTGATTCTGTGAAGATTACAGTCTGTCCACCATGTTGAGAGATCTTGGCCCCAAGATATATTGTTGGATCAAGTGGAGGCTGGGTCATGCTATCCTCCCCTCCTCTTCCTTTCTCCCCTCCAACTTTTCCTTCCTCAGTTCCCTCACTCATTGAGTATCACCCAAATTCCTGCCTCTCCCATGTTCCATTTGACATGGAAAGTCTTTGAGCTGAATTTGGGAATGCGTCAGAATCTTCCTTCTGCCAAACAGCTCAATGGAACCGACATCTCTTAAAGAGAGCATGGGGAATAATAGCCCAACCAGGCTAATGATTCATGATGGCAATTTACACAGAAAAAAAAATATCTGAGGCCATATTTTCTTGGAATTCCATCAGCGCTCCTCACTGACCTTTCTCCACGGAGCTAGCGGACTGTGATTTCCTCTTTTTCTCTAGTATTAATTCTTCTTTCATTACCTAGATGATCCTTTCTTGGACTGCTTCAGTGTTTGTCTCAATAAGGGATTGCCTCACATTTGTAAAGACACTTTAGCCAGTGTACTGGGCGTCTCCAAGTGCTTGTACTCAGGAGCCAGCCGAGATACCATTTTCAGTCTTGTTTTTGACTCAGATACACTAATTAAGAGACATCCTCTTTGCCCAAGCATCCCACAGAATTTCAAGCTCAAAGCCTAGAAAAATCTAAGCAATCCCATTCACCCTTTCCTAACATAGCAGAGTGATCTTTGTTGAGCTCCCTCCATTTCTATCCCTTCTGTCAATCCAGCCAAGTCCTGTTGGGTCAATCTCCATCCGCGCTGCCACCTGCCTGCCCCTAATTCTGCATATTTTGCTGAAACATTTAAAAACATTGTGCTGAGACAGGGATCCATAGACTTCCCCAGCCTTCTAAGAGATATCCATGTTATAGAAAAAAAAAGGTTAAGAACACCTGTTCTAGATCTGGCAGAAACCTTTGAGGTCATTGAGTTTAATCCCCTCCATTTACAAATAAGTAAACTGAGGCAGCCAGGTGTAGCAGTGGATAGAATGCTAGGCCCAGAGTCAGGAAGTCCTGAGTTCAAATTTGACACAGTCATTTATTAGTTGTGTGACCCTAGGCAAGTCACTTTACTTCAAATTGCCTCAGTTTCCCCCACTAAACAAAAAATAAAGGTATTAAAATAAAAATAGTGAAATAGAGCTAACAATGCCACCTATCTCACACAGTCATTGTGAGGCTCAAATGAGATATTTGTAAAGGGCTTAGCACAGTGCCTGGCACTTGCCTGAGGCTCAGAGAGGTCACAGGATCCCGTGTCTAGAGCCAGAAAGGACTACAGGGCCCTCTGACCCAAGATGATAAGTGTCAGAAGTAGGATTCGAATCCAGGTCCTCTGACTAGAGCTAATGCTCTTTCCACCATGTCAGGAGCATCTTTCGAGGCCTTTGAAAGGGAAGATGACACAATCTGATGGTTTTCTACTTTGGAACTGGTCCCTTTTGCTTTCTATTCCCGTGCTGCTCCCATGTCCTCCCACCTGATAGAACCTTCTCTTATAACAAAAAAACACAATTGAACAAAAGAAACCATGGGCCACATGAGATGCATGCCTGGTCTGCCTGGTGAAGAGCCAGCAGCACGTTCTGAGCCCAGGCCGTGTTCACTGAGCATCAGCTCTGTCGTTAGTTCTCTGGGACCAGCATCAGACATGGACTGTCACTGAGATTCTCTTGTTTTTCCTAGAGTTGCAGTGGTTCTGTTTTCCACACTCTGCTGATAGAACAGTAGTCTTAGGGTTGAAATCTCTCCTGGGGGGTTATCACATCTGCTCTCCTCATTTCATGACAATCCCAACACCAACTAGGGTTTCTTTCGTACCTACTGTGTGCTAGGCAGAGTGCCCAGAGCCGGTGATTCAAAGAAAGGCAAAGACACAGTTCTTGCCCTCAATTCAATACACATTAAACACCTACTATGCGCCAGGCCCCCTGCTAAACTCTAAGGATGCAAAAAGAGGCAAAAAACAGTCTAATGGGGGAGACAACACTAGTGAGCAGCTGGGCACATACAAGGTAGGAAGAAACAGTCCCATTGAGACATTGAGTCATTTGCCCAAGGTCATGCAGGTAGTAATTGGCTTAATTGGGTTCATACAAGTCTTTCCATGTCCTTTTGTGTTTGATTGTATCTGCTTCTTCCCATCCCCATTTGAGGTTTTCTTGGCAAAGATAATGGAGGGGTTTGCTGGTTCCTCCTCCAGCCCATTTTACAGATGGGAAAACTGAGGCAAACAAAGTCAAGTGACTTGCCCCGAGTCACACAGCTAGGAAGTTTCTGAGGCTGGGTTTGAACTCAGTGAGATGAGTCTTCCTGACACCAGGCCTGGTGCTCTATACACTGTGCCATCCAGTCCTTACAAAAATTCCTCATTTTCATCTTTTGTGTGTGTATTGCCACCATTGCGGCAAAAGCATAAGAGGATACGGATGATAAGTTTGTGCACAAATGGGCAGATTTTGCTTGGGTGTATTGCAATCTGCATCACTGGAGAGATGGAAATTTTAGAGCTGAGAAGAGCTTCCACTGAAAAGACGACTGACCTATCGGAGTGTTGTGACAATATTCCTTTACATTCATACGATGTATTGTGTAAAGGCTTTCTCTGGTTGATGGGCACCCCTAGCGCTTAGCATAGTGCCTGGTAGGCAGTAGGGGCTTAATAAATGGTTATTGACTGATCCTGTTTCTGTTTTGGGACTGGCACAGAGAGTCTGGCAGCTGATTTGTGACCAAAGTTTTATGTGTCTTTAACCAGGTCTATGGATAGAAATGGGGGCTGTTTCCACCAACTCTGTAATGTCAGGACCTCAGAACAGACCCATAGGATCAGTGTCTGGGGCTGGAAGGGACTTTGTTGAACACCACCTCAGATACTTAGGGCTGTGAGTCTTCAGACAAGTCGCTGCTCCGGGGGCCTGTTGGGTCTTCTTTGAGGTAAAGGGAGTTTGCCTGAGGGCCTCAAAGGCCCCTCCAGCTCCAAATCTGAGACCTGATGACCCTAGACCCCCCTCCTCATTTCATAGAGGAAGATGCCGAGGCAGGGAGTTAATTGGGGTTGGGGGGCACTATTTGAATCTGAATCTTTTGACCCCAGAGCCAGCTGTTACAAAATTCCATCTCCTTCCCCCTCCACTAAAACAAATCAAACCTACGAACCCAGCCCTCTTTAATCTAATTCTGAGATGGCCGGAACTCTAAAATTAAAAGTTCATTCCTGTTTAAGGGTTGGTCTCTTAATAAAGTATAAATACCCCTGGAGAAGAACTCATTAAGAGTTATCAGTCGGGAGCCAAGATGGCGGCGTAGAAGCAGCAACATATCGCAGCTCTCACATAGCCACCCCAAAATACCCATAAAATAGGACTCTAAACCAATCCTGGAACTCCAAAACGCACACAAAGATACTTCCCACTAAAGTCAGCTCGGCTACGAGGAACCATGTCAGCACTGCGAACCGAAACCAGCCTGGCCTGAAGCTGCGGCTGTGCCCCGGGGGCGGCTGGACGGGAAGAGCTGAGAAGCTTCAGGTGAGCTGATTAGTGGCAGCTGTGAATGGGATTTGTGAAAGGGGGAGATAAGCAGTCGGGCCAGAAGGCCTCCAGAGCGGAAAAGCGAA
>CM053584.1:371776498-371841263 GCA_028627135.1 Pseudochirops cupreus
CAGCACAAGAAGCATGAGAAGACAAACATGGAAAAAAAAAAAGAGTTATCAGTCATTTACAAATTGGTTCCCAAGAGATTATCGGCTCCTTTCCCGATAATGGCTTTTATTAATGGTATAAAAAGCTGGAGGATGTGGCCCCCTGGAGGGAAAGGGGACAAAAAACGGGGAGAGGTGAGCAACCCATCTTACATGCACTTCCTTACCAGCAGCTGAGCCTGGAGTCAAGAAGGACCTGAATCTGGCCTCAGACTCTGTGATTCTCTTATACACCTGTTTGCTCTTCATATTTAAACATTTCCCTTGGTGTAACAAGGGTGTAATTTCCCAGGTGAAACCACCCGCAAGTTGTTGACTGTGTCAGCCTCTTCCTCATCTGTAAAATGGGGATTTTAAGATAATATGACATAGTGAGACAGTACAAAGTACCTTGTAAATGCTGGATAATAGTCTCCTGAGATTACTCTGTATGGGAAGAGAAGAAAGGTCAGTTATGTTTCTTAATCCCTGGCCACTGCCCACTGAGAATGTAATCAGGGGGACAATTAGGGGGTAGTTCTTAATGGTGGTCCAAATATGCAGCAAACCTATAAAAAGAAAACCTTAAAATTCGTAAATCCTCCTCACCAGTTCCTCCTCATCTGAGCAGCCCAGGAGGTCCCCCAAGGTTGGTGCTATTTTTAAAATCCATTAAATTAATGTTTGGAAGGCAGTCCGGCTTTAAGCTCAGCGGCCCAGTTCTGGAGTTTGATTAAGGGAAAGTCAGTTGCAGCTGGCTCACAAGTGATTGAAGAGACAGAGAAGGAGTGGAGGGACAGAGCTGGAATTTTGGAAAATTGGCTCAGGCCTGAAAATCTCTTTTGGCTGATCAGGGGTGATTAAGTTATGGGACACTGAGTGGCCTTGGAGCTGTAACAAAGGGAGGATTAGCTTATTTTTTTCCCTCCCTGGTCCCCAACCCCAGAGTATATATTTGGCTTCTCCAAGGTCTTTGATTAGAAATTGGCTTCTGGAAATGCCACGCTGGAAGGATGCTGCTGGCCCAGGAGCCAGGGTGATGTAGTGGAAAGCCACTACCTGTATGATCTTGGGCCTCAGTTTCCTTTCCTGTAAAAACAAGGGTAATCGGACTAGATGGGTCCAGAAGACCCTGATTTTATGATCTTAGCTAGGTGGCACAGCTGGGTGGATAGCACTGTGGTCCCAGAGTTCAAAAGACCCAAGTTCAAATCCAGGTTCAGACTCTTACTATCTGTGTGACCTTGGGCAAGTCACTTCACTGCTGTCTGTCTCAGTTACTTCAACTGCAAAGTGGGGACTAGAAAAGCATCTACCTCAAAGGGTTATTGTGAGGACCAGATTTTTGTAGTGTTTAGCCCAGTGCCTGGCATAGTAGGTGGTTAATTAATGCTTTCCCTCTTCCCCCATTCCTCTTCCTCCTCCCCGAGCCTCACTTTCCTCCTCTATAAAATGAGAGAGGTTGGACAGTGGCAAGGGACACCACCCTATGGCTGGGATTACTCGTTCTGTGATTACTTCCAAAGCGTCTTGCCCAGCCCAAGCAGAGGGCGGCAGCCAGATCAGATCACCAGCATCCAGGCTGCCGTTGCCCTGTGCTCCGTGGCCTCCCCTCTGTCACAGGGAAGTGTAGGATCCTGACATCGTCATTGCTGTGGCGATGGGCATCACCTTCCCCCAGCTCAGCCCTTTGCAGGCATCCAGCTGAACCATTCCCATGAGGCCCAGACTTTTTCTGTTTGCTTGGTTTTGTCGTCATGGAGGGCTTGTGTTCACATTCCCTCTTGGACACTTAGTACCTGTGTGAACAAATCGCTCGACAGATGTCCTAGGCCTGGTTTCCTCTGTAAAATGAGGGGACCCACTTCAGCGGTCTCTGAGACTTTTCCTAGCTCCAAAGCTAAGATCCTACGATCGATCCCTGGGCCCCTTTACTAATAATATCCAAATATTCCACTCAGCCCTTCCCTACTCATCAAGGCTCCCCTTGTTACCCAGATCAAAAAATAAAGGAGGAAAAACAGCACTTGAGTTCAACCAAGCAACACATGGACCCTGACTGATGGCATATGCAGCACTGCTGCAGCCCCCACCTCTATGATGATGAAAAGGAAAGGCATTTTTTAAACTCTTCCCTGGTTTGAAACTTGGATCATTTAATTACACAGGTTTTGCTCTCATATTGTTTTCATTTCCCCTCACTTTTTCCCCCTCCCCACTGGACCTATACTTTTTTATTGCTGTTGAGTTCCAAGGAAGGAGGGGCTACCTTTACCAAAGGAGAAGTTAAATGACTTGTGCAAGGTCACCCAGCCAGGGTGTGTCAGAGGTGGGGCTGGCCCAGGACCATCTACCTCTTGCTAACTAACCCTCAGCGCCTGTCACAGTGACTCAGGTTTATTCTGATGACGCCGAGTCAGCAGGAAAATTCCATTCACAGAGTCTCCAAGGTCATCTAACTGGTTTTGTGCCCAAACGGGAATTCCCTTTACAAAACTGCTAAGTCTTAGCCTTTGCTTGACAATCCACAGCCTTGCAAGGCAGCCCCTAGTAAGCTTTTGTGTAGCTCTGGCTGTTGGGTGGTTTTTTTTCTCACCTCAAACCTGCCTCCTTGTGATCTCGACCCATTGCTCTGGCCTTAGTGACAAAGCAGAGCACATCTGATCCTAAGATTAGAACCTGCGTCTGCCCAGTCCTCTCTCTGTGATATTTCACTGCCTCTCAGGCTTTCAATACAGCTTTTTTTTCTCTCTCTGTGGTTTTGGAATTATTGGTGGTGTTTCAGCAGATTTGTGCTATGAATTATGGTTACTCAAATTCCCATTTAGACTTGTTTGATATCACTGAGTAGAGATAATAGGATTTCTGCAGGCAGAGAGAGGGTCCCAAAAGCATACTGGGGCCTGGGAGAAAGCTAGTTTAAAAAAAGGGTTTAAAAAAAACCCTCTATGCTAGTAATCCTTAAAAGTACAAACCAGAGTATAGTATTACTGGAAGCAGCTAGGAAGACAGATCATCAATTGTACTGCATGCTGAAGGGTCTATCCTTTTCCCTCAAGCTGGAAAGATGTCTTTCTGTGCCAACTTTCCTCCCTTCCTGAAAAAGATCACAACACAGTATCCCTTGATCATACTTGGAAAGGGGCCATCCATTATTTTTATCCTGCAGATTCATCATCATTCAGGGAGTAATTCCTATTGGTCAGGGTGGGGCAGGGATGAGAGCCAAGACTCTTAAAAACAATGAACTCCGTGTTCCAAGGTCATTCTCTTCAGGATTCTGTTATTACTATTAAAATGGAAATTTTAAAAAAATTAGTGATATTTTATGTTTTCATATTGTCTTCATTACCAAATGTTTCTCCTCCATCCTCCCTGGAGCATTTTCTTGTTAAAAAAAAATAAAGAATTAAAAAAGAGAGAGGGGAAAAGCCATTCAACACAATGAATAAACACGTCACCTGACTCTGTGTATGTAGTGTGCCACACACATAGCTCTCCACCTTGGCAAAAGAAGGGAAGGAGGCACTTTTTCTCATCTCTTCCTGGGCTCAGCTTGGTCGCTATGGTTACACCACCTTCAGTTCCTTTTTGTTGTTCATTTCCATTTATGCTGTTGCAATCCGTGGGTCTGTTGTTACCCTAGTTCTACCCACTTCAGTTTGCATCAGTTCATATAAAGCTTCCTATGTTTCTTTGTATTCCCAAAGTGCCAAACTTTTGCCCTTATTTATTATTGCATTTAAAGGGGGGGAGAAGCAATTTCTTGTTTTTTAATCTGCATCCTCTACATTAGATTGAGTCAAACACCAAGGTTTTTGTGTGTTCATTTGTTTTTCAGTGGAAAGGAAGTCCAGGTAGGCCTAATCTAACAATATTTCTGCCTTAGAAATTCCTTGTCCACTTTTCCAAAAAGAGGGAGACGTATTTTTCAAACCACAGACCAATGAGTTTGACTTCAATCCTTAGTAAAGTTCTAACATGCGTAATTAAAGGGATGGTTTGTGAGTCCTTGGAAAAGAGGAAATAGTAATCTCTCAAAGCTGGTAAGGATTATTGAAGGACAAGTCGTGTCTTTTTTTGGTTGATTATTAGATTAGAGCCACAGTGTACACTATCGACACAGTGTACTAGGCTTTCAGCAAGATGTTTGTCCAAGTGTCACTTGATATCCTAGGAAGGCACAGAGGGAAGGGCTTTGGATTCAGAAACCTGGGTTCAGATCTTTCCCATGATTCTGCTTATGAGCTGTGTGACCCTAGACAAGCCATTTCACTTACCTGAGTCTTCGTTTCCATATCAGTTAATTGAGGAGTTTGGGGCAGGTGACGTGTGAGGTCCCTTCCAGCCCTTGATTCTCTGGTCCTATGAAGACGAAGAAATGTGGCCTGAATAATATTATCATTGAGGGGGAGGGTATGATATTTTGGGCCCCAAATGTGCTGATTATTGAATTAATATCTGCCTTAGAGGGCACACTTGGTGGAGCAGAGCGGGTCTTTGTCCTTGATGCTACTCTGTTCAGCATTTTTGTGGATGACTTGGATGGAGGCCTAGATAATGGGCTTTTATAAAATTTGGGGGTGGCACAGAATTTAGAGGGAGAGCTGATATGTTGGTCGGTAGAATCAGGATCCCAGAAAGATCTCAGTGGGCTGAAGCAATGGGCTTAGCTTGGTAAATGCAATAGAACAGGGATAAAGGAAAACCCGGCACCTGACTTCATGGATGGGAGACACAGTAAAGTAGCAGTTGCTGTGACAAGGACCTTGGCCTCTTAAGGGACAGCAACAAAACTCAGACATGGCTCTTAAACAAGTTAATGAAGTCTTTTTGAGGTAATTGGAAGTCACAGGGAGGATGATCTAAATAGTTGAGTTGTCCAAATGTTGAATGGCTTTTGGTTTGGGTAGGTAGTGAGTTCCCCATCCCTTATAAGCAACAACTTCCTAACACAGCTTTCTGAATGTGGAATGACTTATTTTGGGAGAGGTAGTGAGCTCTCCATCTTTTTAAGTCTTCATCAGTCACAGGTCAGGTGACCCCTCGCCAGAGACAATACTCGAAATATTTCTGTTTATTTACCAGTTGGGCCAGATGACCTCCAAGGTCCCTTCCCACTGAGATTCTCTGAGTCCAACTAATTTAGGCTGTAATCTGCATTGTAAGGCTTAGGTTACACCTGGTGGTTTTCTCCTGTGGAGGGCAGCCCACATTCTATCTTTCTCCCTTCTCCTCTCCTAAGCACCACACTGAAAGTTGCTTCCACCCCAGCTCAACTGTTTTTAATATTAAATAAATGAGTGAGGCATTTATTAAGTGCTTGCTACTTGCAAAGCATCAGGGACAAAAATAGAAAAAAAAATAGTCTTGCTCCCAGGAACTCACAGTCTAATGGGAGAGACAACACATAGGGGAGGTTCTGGTGAAAGGCAGATGGAAAGTCCCATGGTCCTTTGGGTGCTTCTTTAATGTCATCCCAAAATAGGAGCAAATCATGTTTTCTCATTTTCTGGCAGGAGCATAGGGTAGGGTCTTACATCAGATAAAGTAAGCATTTATTAGGTGCCATATAGATTAGGATCTTACATCAGTAGTGAGCATTTATTAAGCACCACATAGATTAGGATCTTACATCAATAGTGAGCATTTATTAAGCACCACATAGGTTAGGATCTTACATCAATAGATACAGTGAGCATTTATTAAGTGCCATATAGATTAGGATCAATAGATAGAATGAGCATTTATTAAGTTAACAGGTGAGATAGGACTGAAAAGTGATCTCTGATATGGGGAGAAGTCAGTTAAAGAGAAGGTTCCCTGCAAAGTAGCAGATTGTCCTCACCTGTGACCACACGTGTAGCTGCTGCTTGGGAGGACCTAGACAGGGAGAGCTCTTGGCACCTTTGAAAAGCTTTTCTTAATGAAGAGAGTAATGTAGTAGAGAGCCAGGAAGGTCTGGGTTCAAATCCAACTCCCCTGACACTATGAACAAATCACTTCACCTTTTGGTGCTTTAGGGCCCAGGACTTCTTAAACTTTTCCCACTTGAGACCCCTTCATGCTTCTTAAACTGTGAGTCTCAACCCCGTATGGGGTCAACTCTCTCAGACCATGTCATAGAGAAGTCAAGTCATCTAGCCTTTATGAAACACCTATTGTGTTAGTACAGGGACTGTACTAACCATTTCACACGCAGAGAAAGACCAAAACAACAACACCCCAAAAACGGAGTGGCTGCTCTGAGATTACAGTCTAATGGGGCGGGGGGGAGAAGGTGCCAACCTGCCTTGGAAGACTTCCCTGTACCAGTGAAGTCACAGGTCTTAAATCCCGTCCTTAATAAGCACCTACTGTGTGCTAGGCACCACTCGGAGCTCTGATGATGTAAAACAAGATGGCAGGCTCTGCCACCAGACCTTGTCTCCCAAGGTTACCTTATACGTATCTTTATGTAGATAGAGCTTTCCCCATCAGAATGTAAGATACTTGATAGCAGGTATCGCTTCTGCTTTTTCTTTGGATCCCTAGTGTTTATCACTGTCTGGTATGTAGTAAGTGCTTAATAAATGCTTGTTAAGGGGCAGCTAGGTGGCACAGCGAATAGCACACTGGCCCTATAATTAGGAGGACCTGAGTTCAAATCTGGTCTCAGACACTTAACACAAAAAAGCTAGTGTGTGACCTTGGGGAAGTCACTTAACTCCAATTGCCCTACCTTTCCCCTCCAAAAAGCAAAAAAAATAAAAAAACAGAAGACTATTTTGGCACAGAGAAAACTCAGGAAGGATGTAATAACTGTCTTGGGTATTTGAAAGACTGTCATATGAAAGAGGGATTAGCTTTGGGATTAGCTAGGACTGGAGACTGTGGCTAAGAAGAGCAGAAAGGCAGATTTGGTTTAGTTTAAGGAGAAAATTCTGAAAAATTCGAGCTGCCCAGTCACAAAAGGGCTGCTGTGATTCGTTTTCAGGAAGAGATTGACCAGCAGCCCCTTGATGGAGGCGGTTCTGGCTCAGGTGAGGCGGGTCTGGAGGAGAAGCAGACTGTGAGGCCTTTCCTCCTCCTCCTCTGTAGTCTCCCATGTTTTCCAGCCTTCCCCTTCTCCCACCATCCCTGGAACCATTCACTCTGCCATTGTTCCTGGGTGCCTTGTATTAATCTACTCCCCCAGAGTCTCCTTCACCCTCCCTGTGACTGTCAGGACCAATGTTTCCCCTCCAGGTACCTCTCCCTGATACATCATATTTTCCCTCATCTAAAGGGCAAGGACTCTCTTTGCTTTTGGGTTTATACCCCCCCTGCCTAGTACAATATTGGGTCCATTTTTGTTGTTCATTCATTTCAGTCATGTCTGACTCTCTGTGACCCCATTTGGGGTTTTCTTGGCAAAGATACTGGAGTGGTTTGCCATTTCTTTCTCCAGCTCATTTCATCGATCAGGAAACTGAGGCAAACAGAGTACAGTGACTTGCCCAGCTAGTAAGTATCCACGGCTGGATTCGAACTCAGGTCTTCGTGACCTCAGAGCTAACGCTCTATCCTCTGCACCACCTAGCTTCCAGTTATGAACTGGACCCATAGCAGATACTTAACAACTGTTTTTTCATTCATTCATTCATAAACAGAATGGTAAAGTAGGAGGACTGGGAAGCAGAGGACCAGGGTTTGAATCTCAGTTGGGTCACTTATTACTTATGTTTCCTTAGATAAGTTACTTGGCCTCAGTTTCCCCATCTTGAAGATGAGGAGGTTGGGCTCGGTGACCACAAGACTCCTTCCAGCTCTAAGCCTGTGATGTTATGAAAGGATGACCTTGGTGGCCCCTTTCAACTTAGATTGTGGAATTAACCTTCTGCAAAGAGGCCAGGACAGGGCCAGTTGTGATCACTGGTGGCTGGGGTGTTTTTGTGTGTTTTTTTTGCCAAATCCTTCTCTTTTGGAAGAGGAGTTTTTATACTTTGGGGTGCAGTTGATCTGAGGGAAGAGAGCTAGCTTGGTTTGGGGCAGCATTGAATCTGTCGCCTTGGTTCCAGGATCGTTTTTAACCAACAGAACTTTTATAATACTCACTTTTCTAAAAAAAAAACCTGGTGTGGCCCAGGTTAAAATATGAAGGTTTCCTTAATCTGGAGACCACTGGGAGCTGTGGAATTATAATATTATTATTACTATATTATATATGACCACATATAATACATAGTGATATAAAAAATTTAAAAACAAGAACTCACAGAGTGCTTTAAAGGTATTGTCCCATTTATTCCTCCAAACAACTGGGTGAGGTTGGGGCTGTCATCCCCATTTTGCAGATTCACTCAGCTAGTAAGTGTGTGAGATGCATAGCGTGTCTGAGGTCCAGGCTAGTACTTGACTAAAGTAGGATTCAAACCCAAGTCTTCCTGACTCCCAGTCTGACTACCAACACATTTCTTCTCTTTCGTGAGGGGTCCACAGATCTATGTATATCAACATCATCCATTCTCATTTTGACCTTTCCTTAGCTCCAGGAGTGTCTACAGAGTGACCCAGTACAATCAATAAGCAAACATACCTTCTGTAGGCTAAATAAACATCTCACACGTGAGTCACTGTTATCTGAGTGTTAGACAGATACCTGGAATGGAGGCCTCAAAGACCAATTTTTTTTAAGGGGTTTTTGAACTTGAAGCAGCTTTTGGTTGGCATGAATTTTTTTCAGTCAGTGAATTCTAATGGTTGTGACTTGGCATATGGGGATCTGAGAAAGGTTTTTGGTGTTAAATAACCCAAAAAGTTTGGGCTCTAGTGAGTTATGTCTTTATAAGAGGCAGCGTTCTGCAATGGACTGAAATGTTAGGCTTGAAGTCAGAGAGACCGAGCTTCTGTAACTGCTTCAGGGAGTTTCTAGATCTCTGACCTTGGGCAGGTCAGTATGCAGTAAGATTCATGATAGTGAATGAGATTGTTATGAGGATCAAGTGAGATCATGAGGTACCTAGGTGACCCAGTGGATTGAGATCTAAACCTGGAGTCAGGAAGATCTGGGTTCAAATCCTGACCCAGATGCTATCTGTATAGCCCTGGTCAAGTCACTTCACCGTGGTGTTCCTCAGTCCCCCCATGGGGCAATAACGGCACCAAATGAGATCATCTCTGAACGGCTTCGCGTGCCACGTAAAGGCCGGCTTCATTGCTGCAAAGCATCTCGGCCGCCTGGAGGGGGTGGGTCTCATTCTCATGCATTTCTTTTTGACATTTCTTGAGTCTGCTTCTCTCCCCACCTAAGACGGTCAATAATTTTGAGAGATGAGACCGTGTTTTCTTCTGCTCCTTTCAGTCCAACCCACATCTGGCCAAGCGTGGCAGGCCCTCGATAAATATTTGTGTAATTGAGCTAGCCGGCCAGAGCCCAGAACGGAATGGGCCCTTTCCTTGGTGTCTGGGGAGACAGGCTGGCAGAGAAGGTGATTTGAGAATGTCCCCCTGGCATTTCTCAAAGTCTGTGGGCACTTTGGACCCTTTCCCAAGCCTTGTTGGCAAGGGAAGGAGCCTCCTTGCCATTGGCAGGGTTTTGATGAATGTTTCGTTTGGCCCTCTCCCTGGCCCAAGAATTCTCGCCCCTGTGGGTGGTATATGTGTTGTGTTTGGCTCAGACTCTGGCAGATTAGATATTGGGTGGTGATGGGGGGAGGGGGTAATTCCTGTTTCCCAGAGGTGGGCGAGACATTTTCATCTGGGTATAGAGAGCACCAAAGAATGAGGGGGAAAATAAAGCAAAGCTGTTTGGGAGTAAGGGTCGTTAATCCCTCCTTTGAAATGGACAGTATCATCAGAGGCCACTTACTTAATGCTAAAGACCCAGAGGAGATGGGTGACCAAAGCCACCAGGAAAGTCCGGGAGAATATCAGGTCTTTTTTAGCATTTGCATAAGGAGAAGGATTAAAAAGTGGCCCCATTTTGGGGATGGGCAGGGATCTAGGCACAGACAACATGGTATCTTGTGGCTTTATGTTTGTGCAAAAAGATAAACATTTTGCCGCTGTGATCATGCCCTTCCCATCAATCCAGGTCAAAGCCAGGTGTCACGGTCCTTACTATTTGATTTGGAAGAGCTGATTTTAAATCCCATCTCTGCTGAAAGTTTCTGAGGCCTTCAAGTCAGCTAGCCTCCTGGGGCTTAGTTTTTTCAGTTGTAAAATGAAGGAGTTGGACTGGATGACGTTCTTAAGGTTCTTTAAATCAGTTCTGGATCTCTGATCTCACCTCCTAGGAAGTTCCACTTCCTCCAGAATATGGGTTCTTAACCTTTTTTTGTGACATGACTTCCTTCAACAGGCTGGTGCTTCATATGGGTCTCTTGTCAATCATTTTAATCAGTAAACATTTATTAAGTGCCTACTCTGTCCCAGGCACTGTGGTAGGTGCCAAGGATACACAAAGAAGCAAAAGACAATCCCTGCCCTCAAGGAGCTTACATTTCAAATGAGGGAGACAACATGCAAACAAAACATTAAGGGGCAGGACTGTCCGTAAGAAGGTGGAGTGGTCATTTGGGTGAGTTGAGCTGGGAGTGAAGTGACCATGACTGGGTTTCCTCATGAAATGGCCATCTTGGCCAAGGACTGCCCAATCACTCAGGCCCCCTAGGGTGAAGGCATCTTTTGAAGTAGGTAGTCAGTGGTGGAGAGGTGGGACAATTGGGAGAAGGAAGTGAGTGTGTAGGCATTTCCTAAGATCTTATTGTAGGCAGACATGAAGGGAGGAAGGAAGGATGGAAGAAGGAAAGGAAAAGAAGAAAAGGAAAAAAGGAAGGAAGGAAAGGAGGAAGGAAAAGAGGAAGGAGAGAATGAAGGAGGAAGGACGAAGAGAGGGGAGGAAAAGAAGAGAAAGGAGAATGGAAGAGAAGGAAAAGAAAAGAAAGGGAAGGAAGGAAAGGAGGAAAGAAAGAAGGGAAAGAGGAGGTGAAAGATAGGAGGGAAAGAAAAAGAAGAAAAGGAAGGAAAGGAGGAAGTGAGGGAAGGAAGGAAGGAAAGGAGGGAAGGAAGGAAGGAAAGCAGGAAGAAAGAAAGGGAGGAGAGAAGGAAGGAATGAAACTGTTGCACATCTTTCTGTCTTTACTCCCATATTCAGTGGTTTCCACTGATGATACAAAACATGTCTGAACAGACAAGGCTGAATGAATGATGAGCACTCAGTCCAAGCAGTGCACACAAACTGGCCAGATTCTGCTTTATTTCAAGAGCTGCTTGGAGGCAGATGTCCAGGAAGCATTACAGCAGAACTCAGCTTGGAGCCCTGACTTGGCTGGCCTGTGCTTAGCTCATCATCAGAAAAATGTTCTTCATGTTGTCTGGGCCAGAGCTGGGTCTTCAGGAGCCCCGAGGGCAGGAGAATCTTATGGGGCTGCTTGTGGGTGTTTGACTAAGAGAAGGTTGTGTGGTCCATACTGTAGAAAGAGGTGCACTGACTCTAGAGTCCAGTCCTTGACACTAATTACTGCTTGTGAAGCCTGAAGAAAAGTCACTAAACCTCCTTGTGCCTCAGTTTCTACATCTGTAAAACCAGATGGACTTGGTGACCCTGGAGGTCTCATTGAGATCTAGACCCATGGTCCTTTGACCTCATGACTTATATTAGTATCACAGGAGTTCCTGACAATCCCAGCATGGACTAATTCTAATAAATCTTGGATTCTTTTTTTCACAAGGTTACTCTGCCCCCCCCCCCCATCATAGCTTCTGAATTTTAAAATTCCCTAAGCATATCTGAATGGGTGGATGTTGTAGGGTCAGAGATCTAGAACTGGGAGGCACCCTGGAGGCCATCTGGTCAAACCCCCTCATTTACAAGGGGGGAAACTGAGACCTAGGAAGGCTAAAACTCAAGTTCACATACGATGCTAAGTAGCAGAGCTTGGATTTGAACTCAGGTCCTATGATGGGAAAGTTCACTGCTTTCTCCACTGCAATAATTGTAAACACCTTCCTTACAAAGTGCACTTAATAATGAGAATGAGAATAGCCAGCATTTACACAGTGCCTGTTTTGTGCCAGACACTGCACTAAGTGCCTTTCAATATTATTTCCTTTGATTTCACACTGCCCTGCCAGGTAAGTACTGCTATTATCTTCACTTTACAGTTGGGGAAACTGAGGCAAACAGAGGGTAAGTGACTTGCCCAGGATCACACAGCTAGTAGGTGTCTGAGACCCAATTTGAACTCAGGTAATACAAATATTATCATTGTCAGTGAAAAAAAAAGCTGAAGGAAGTGAAGTGACTTCCTCAAGGTCACACAATTTATAAAAAGCAATACATCCATGTCCTGACTCTAAGATCTCTCCTCTTTCCATTTTCCCTGCCATTGGGTACAAGGTTACTTCATAACTGATATTAAGATCGACCAATCAGACATTTACTTTTTTAAAGTTAAGTTTTATTTTCATTCAAAGATCTGCCTCCTCCCCCTCCCACCTTCTTTTCTCCCATGTCTTTATTGAGAAAACAAAAACTCTATCACAAACATGATAGACAAGTGGGAGGAAATCCTACATTGGCCATATCAAGCACATGTGTGTATGTGCATGTATCTATGTGTATGTGTGTGTGTCTATGTGTGTATGTGCATGTGCATGTGTATGTATGTGTGTGTATGTGTATGTGTGTATGTATGTTTATGTGTATGTGTGTGTTTATGTGTATGTGTGTGGATATGGATGTGGATGTGTGTGTATGTGGGTGTATGTGGGTGTATGTGCATGTATGTGTGTATATGTGGGTATGTGTGTGTGTGTATGTGCGTGTGTGTGTGCACACGTCTTATTCTGCCCTGTGTCAATTCCTTTGTCTCAGGATATGGGCAGCATGTTTTATCAGGAGTTCTCTGAAATTGTGGTTGGTCTTTGAATTTCTCAGAATCAGGCATTTATTAAACACCTTCTACATATGCATTGGGCACTGTGGATATGAATAGAAAGAAAAAAAACCCTTACCCCCAAAGAGTTTACATTTTAGTGAGAGAGACAGCAGGGCCATATATAATTATACATGCAAAATAAATGTAAAGATGATAAAAATGAATGGAAGGAAGGAAAGAAAGGGAGGAAAGAAGGAAGGAAGGAAGGAAGAAAGAAAGGAGGGAGGGAGGGAGGAAGGAAAAAAAGAAGGAAGGAGGGAAGCAAGGAAGAAAGAAAGGGAGGAAGGAAGGAAAGGGAGGAAGGAAGGAGACAAGCATCTGTTAAGTGCTTACTATGTACCAAGCACCTCACACATATTATCTTGTCTGAACCTTGCAATGACTTGGGAGGTAAGAATCATGGTTATTCCAATTGTATAGCTGAGGAGGAGTTAGAAAGTGGGGGCGCTGCTAGTTGGGGTGGAAGAGGAGGAAGTTGGGATCAGAAAAACCTTTGTGTCAATGTGTCAGGTGGTACCTGAGCAAGCCTTGAATGAAAAGAGGCTTTCTGTGATTCCGAGGTTCTGGGTTCGTCCAACGCTCAGCCCTTATTTTTCTACAAAACCATGTTCTGGATGTAGTTTTGTTGTTGTTGAGTCATTTTAGTCACGTCCAAGTCTTCATGACCCCTTTGGGGTTTTCTTGGCAAAGACACTGGAGCAGTTTGCCATTTCCTTCTCCAGTTTATTTGACAGATGAGGAAACTGAGGCCAACAGGGTTAAGTGACTTGCCCAGGGTCACACAGCTAGAATGTGGTTTAGATGATTATTTATCCTGGCAATTAAAAATGAAGGCTTAGCTGGCCGGGGCTTCATTCTCACAGGCTGACAAAGTGTTCCAAAGTTTCAGCGAACTCTTTATTTAAGAACATTGTTAAGTATTACAAGTTATGTAAAAAAGAGAAAACTGATGATTTGAGCTAAGGATGTGATGCTACATTAAGTTGCTAAGCCCATTTAGGGTTCCCATTCTTAAAATAAATGGCTTATTAAAACAGCAACAATGTAACTAAGAAAACTTGCTCAGTAAGAGTTTGCATTTAAATTAATCAATTTAAATACAGAAAGTATCCCAGAGGCACCAGCAGTGTGCCAGGATTCTTTGTCCATCCCTTCTCTTTTCCTCATACAAGCTTTGGTCCACTGGATTCCTTTCTTTGGGCTTTGTTGCTGGTTTTTTCTTCCTTCCCATCCCATTATTTCATAAAGGTCTTTCTTTCCTGGTTTCTACCTGATGGTCAAATTCTCTAATATGAATCTGCCTCATCTTATTTAACTCTTCCCCTACTGCTGGATGTTTAGGTTGCTTCCAGCTTTTCGAATTGCAGACAATGCTACTCTAAAATCATTGAACATATAGCTAATTGTTTTTTTGGTGGTTTTTTGGTTTTTTTTTTGCTTTTTGGAGGGAGAAGGTGGGGCAGTTTGGGTTAAATGACTTGCCCAAGGTCACGTGGCTAGTAAGTGTTAAGTGTCTGAGGCTGGATTTGAACTCAGGTCCTCCTGACTCCATGGCCCATGCTCTATTCACTGTACCACCTAGCCACCCCGTTAATTGTTTTTCTTGTTTTGTTCTTAAATACACTTTTCAGGTCTGCCCAGTGATGCACAAATTTCTTTACGATTCTTTCTAGGCATCCCAGGACTAACTCCATACATCTTCTCTTGTCTTCCTTACATGCCTTGCCTTTGAAACTGACCCAATTAATGCTATTGAACTCTGAGATACTTGTTAAATGACCTTGGTCCTAGCTAGATGGAACCTCAGAGGCCATCGAGCCTTCCCCTGCCCTGATCATTTTACAGGTCTCACAGATAGTGAGCATCAGAAGGTTATCTGACTGCCCAGCTATGGCCCCTTTCCCTGTACCATCCTTGCTCCCCTGGAAAGGCTTCTTAGCTACAGAAAAAGCATCACAGAAAAACAAGGGTTAGCTTTGCAGGCTCTTTGTTTCTCTCAGAGCTTTACCCAGTGCCTGACAAATAGTAAATGCTTATCAACTGAAATATAAAATGCATCCTTTTAAAGGAAAATGCTATATTCCCTCTGTAGAGGTGGAAAAACATACGTTGTCTTCTGTCCTCCTCCTTCTCCCACTTTTCTCTTCCCTTGGTTAAAACCCACAGTGAGGGAAAACCTCAGGTTCCATTACAGACTCACCCCAGCTCAAACCCAAGCCTTCTGGGCTATGAAATGCTCTTCTTTGTCACTGTTCTGTCTCTGACATGAGCAAGGCAACTACCTTTCCATTTATATTCTCTGCCACCTGCTAGTTTTCTCTGTCCCTTTGATTCCATTTGCTGGAATGATCACAGTGGGAAGCATCTTTTGCTGTGTGTGTGTGTGTGTGTGTGTGTGTGTGTGTGTGTGTGTGTGTGTGTGCTTTTGAAGGGGATAAGTTTTATAATATCTGTGCTTTCTTGGGACAAGCCGCACATCTGGCCAACTCTCAGAGGCCAACGTGTAATATTCCTTTCAAGGGACTGGCGATTCCCCAATCTACAAGCATATAAATTACCTTCCTCCCTGGAGAGCTGTGTGAAGCATGGGGCTGCTTCCTTTCTTTTCATCCCATAGGTTTCCAATCACTGGCTTATGTTTGTCTTTGTGATTCTGGCCTCCTCACTCATTCCCTGCTAGGGTTTGTTCGCAGACAGACCGGAGCTAATGTCTTTCCTGCCTCACTTACTAGCCTTGTCTCCCTTCCCCCATCCCCTGGCCCCTACTCCTGAACTGGGTAAACTTCATGTCCCAGAGCAATCCTGAAAACGAATGGAGGTCCTGGAGCATTTACAATAAGGCTGAAGGCTGCCACAAAGCCTTTTATTATATGGCCAACATATGGGAAGGAGCCATTATGTTTCATTAAAACCAGCCGTGTTATACGGCAGTTCATGTTTCTGTAGAGAGAAATTAAAGAGAGTCTGGACTGAAGGGCTTCATGACATGAGATTTATAGATTGGGATTGGGGGGTGGTGTTGGGAGCGGGGATGGTAAGCAAGACATTTTAATCAACAATTTTCTTTGGAAGCTGATGGCCTCCTGACTTCATTTGATTCAACAGTCTATGTCTGGTGGCCAGATAGCTCAGAATGAAAAGAGGATTTGCCAGAGCAGGACTGGAATACAGGGCAGGGAAATCTAAACTGAACTTTGGATAAAAAGAAGCGTAGACCATCCACAGTGTACAAAAAATATTCAGTTGCAAATAAATAAAACTACGTTATTGAATGAGTACCACAAAATTTGAAATCCTTCAATGTGACGTGTTTTAAATTCTTTAAAACATTTTTTTCATTTTTATATCTCCTTTACTTTTCAGCATGTCCATCCCCTCTCCCCCACCCAGAGAGCCATCCCTTATAAAGAGAATAAAAAGTGGGGTGGGAATGGGGGGTGAGAAGAGAGTGGTTCAGTAAAGACTAATGGGCATAAAGCAGCCTCTCATGGTATATGCAGTGTTCCATTCCCATAGTCCCCCACTTGAAGAAAGGAGGAAGGGAAATTCATTCTCAGCTCTTCTTTGGGGCCAAGCTTGGTTGTCATGCATGACACAATGTATAGTTTCAGTTTTTGTCCTTACACGTACATTGTTGTTGCAGTGATCTATGTTATTTTCCTGGTTCTGCTTATTCTGTGCCATACCAACATTCACATAAGCCTTTGTATATTTTTTTTTTGAAGGAGGGAAGGCAAGGCAATTGAGGTGAAGTGACTTGCCCAAGGTCACACAGCTAGTAAGTGTCAAGTGTCTGACTGTATTTGAACTCAGGTTCTCCTGACTCCAGGGCCAGTGCTCCGTTCACTGTGCCACCTAGCTGTGTCTGTGTATTTTTCTGTACTCTTCCTAATCACGTTTCATTATGGTGCAACAATGCTCTGTTGTATTCTATACCACAATGTGTTTGGCCATCCTTCAACTCTTTAATCTTTAAGTAAAAAACCAACCAGAAGCCAATATACATACATGATGGGAAAAGGAGAACCTGCCTCTCACATCTTTCTGGATGTCTGGTAAACCCAGCATGGGAGAGATTGGTTTTAATTTCCTAGTCCTGGGTTTAATTTAAGTCCTAGGTTTTCATTTCCCCAAATTGTCCAGAGTTGAGATTGTGTCTGAAGATAGACAGCAGCATAAAGGAAGCGTATGGTCTGATTTTTTTTTCTCAGCCATTCAGCAGAGAGTCCGAATTATGTTCATCCATTTTCAGTTGTGTCCAACTCTGTGACCCCACTGGGATTTTCTTGGCAAAGATCCTGGAGCAGTTTTGCTATTTCCTTCTCTAGTTCATTTTACAGATGAGGAAACTGAGGCAAACAGAGATTAAGTGACTTGCCTGGGGTCGCAAAGCTAGTAAATATTTGAGACTGGTTTTGAACCCAAGTCTCCCCCAACCCCGGGGCCAGTGTTCTAACCACTGTACCACTGCCTGAATATTAGATCCAAATTATAGGATCTGGGGGAAAAGGTCATCAGAGGGCAGCTTAGTCCAGGCTTCTCCATCTTATAATCTTCTCATATTTCTCTGCATTCTTTAAAAGTCATTTCTTGGGATGGAGTCATACATAGCCCGTCACATTCATGTGCCACATTCTCTTTTTTTAGCCATTCTTCAATTTGTGTGTGTTGTGGTTTGTCCTTAGTTCTCAAAGAGGACCATGATATCAGAGAAGTGATGCCATGACATGCAAGTGAATTGGATTTAAGTGAGGCAGGGCTGCGCAAAGTCACCAGCCTCACTCTTTCCTCCAGAGCCTTCAGGGTCCAGTGGCCAGATGCAGATCAGCTGGATCAGCTGGCCCCCATTGTCCTAAAGAAAAAGCTGAGACCTAGAGAGAGATGAAGTGACCTGCCCACAGCCCCCTGGGTCACGCCAGGTCACACAGGTGCTGCATCAAATGAGGGACTGACCCCAGGCCCTTAGAAAGCGCTACACCAGGTCACACAGCTACCACATCAAATGAGGGGCTGACCCCAGGTCCTTAGAAAGCGCTACACCAGGTCACACAGCGACCACATCAAATGAGGGGCTGAACCCAGGCCCTTAGAAAACGCTATGCTACGATGCATCCTTATTTTAGGAATAGTCAGAAATACTAGACAATGATGATAGTAACTCATTTTGCTAACATTTTAGGTTTTAAAAAGCATTGTCCTTGCAACAGCCCCCTGGGGTTGGTGATATTGAGGAGCAGAGACAGGGTTTGAACCCAGGACTCTGAGTCTAAATTGGCTCTTTCTACATGGAATAAATGAATAAATGAAAATGGATCCTTAAGTACTTAGCATGTGCCAAGCCCTGTGTTAAATGCCAGGGTGCAAATAGAAGAACCTGCCAAGCCTCACCTTCCCGGGCCTCTCCTGAGCTGTTCACAAGCATTTTTCTTTGAATCAGTAGGTGGGGGGGAGTACCTCCCTCCCCCCCCCATAGCCTCCACTGTGTTTATCTGAATGCAGGTTTCTTGTTCAGAGGTGGTCTGGAGTTAGCACTTGAGCTCCCTTGGGCATGATAAACATTCTTGCAGGGAATGCAGAGGTCTAAGGTCAACACCTGTCTGGCATTCATTCACCTGGAGACCTCCCAAGAATGACGGTATCTGCTCTCTATTCAGGGCAGCCCCCTCAGCATTGCCTGGGAATGCACCCTCACTGGCCACCCCTCCTGTGACCACCAGATTCTGGGTTCTCCAGGCCCTCTGAACAGATGGGTTGTGGAACCATTCATGGTCTCTGGAGGGCAAGGGGTCACTGGATCATGAGCTCTATAGGCCACCTCATTGAGCTCCTTCTTCTTATGGATGAGGGCACAGAGACTTGGAGGGTTGTCACTGATGTAAATGCACATGACTGGTAAACATCGGAGGCTGAATCTGAATCCATACCCTCTGACTCCAGACCCAGTATTCATTCCAGTTTACCAAGCTGCTTCCATAGGGTATTATAGGTCCCTAGGTTTTGTGTGTGTGTGTGTGTGTGTGTGTGTGTGTGTGTGTGTGTGTTTTGGGAAGGCTGGATAGTCTACTTCCTTGCCCCCTTCTCCCTCCCCCCAACCCCTCATTCTTATGGATCTTTGGGGAGCTTGTGAAATTGACCACACTACAAAAGGTCCTCACATCCTGCTTTAGAATTGTCCTCTGGGATGCTCATTTGAAATTGGCCCAGATATACAGAAGAAAGGATCCTGGAAGCTGATGCTGGAAGAAACCTCCAGATATCATCTGGGCTGGCCCCCAGCCCTCAGGCAGGTGAATGACTCAAACATCCCTAGACAGATGGTTGTCTATAACCTTCTTAATGACCTCTGTCTAAATGACACAGATTATGTTTCATAGGCTTTAGAGCAGGAAGGGACCTCGAGAACATCTCTCCCCCCTCCTCCCCCCACTTCCCCATTTTACAGAGTAGCAAATTGAGGCTCAGAAAGGTCATATAGTATTTACAAGGTCAGCATCAGAATCCAAGTCTTCTGACTTGTTCTTCCCTTGTTTGGGCCTGTGGTGTTGTAGTTTTTCCTGTGTCCCCTAGAAATTCCACATTCTCTTTAAAAAAAAATCTATAGATTTAGAACTCAGATAAACAAAAGGAAAACACCTTAGATAGCATGATTGCTGGCATTTCTGGCCTAGAGTGAGGAAGTGCCGGGCCTCAGCCTCTTTCTTTGCCTTAAGACTCAGAGAAACAAGCTAGTCACCTCAGCTGGTGAAGACAGTCCACCCCAGAAAGAGTGGGCGTCAAAGTGTTTTGGCTTAACAGCCTTCCTTCCCCTTCCCCAACAATATCAAGGAAGGTCTTTTTAAAAAACCAAATCGAAACAACAAAGAGTGTGAGGGGGCCAAAGGGATTGTATGAATAATGTAGATTGGAATTCAGCCCAATTCAGGTGAGGCTATCTGATTTCACAAGGTAGACTCTGTGTTGGCATGTTTGCTAGGGAGAGAGGCTAATGTTCACAGCGGCATTTATTGGAACTTTTAAGTATCATAGATCAAGGACTGGGAGGGACTTCCGAGACCATCTAAGCCAATGGTTCCCAACCTGTGGGTTGCAACCCCTTTGGGGGTCCAACAGGGTCACCTAAGACCATCGGAAAACACATATTTCTGATGGTCTTAGGAACCGAGACCCCGCTCCTCTATCCATCTCCAGGCGGGTCTGCCCACATGCAGATACGCCCCCATGCAAGTATTAAAGGGTCGGGCATTAGGAAGGTTGAGAACCACTGGTCTAAACCAACCCCCTCCTTCTACAGAGGAAGGAACTGAGGGATGGAGAGAGCAAGTGAGAAAGGTGAGGAAGTGGACAGAGCTTGGTCCTGCCTCAGAGCCTCGTCTGCTGAGTGACCCTGAACAAATAGCTTTCTTTCAGAAACTCAATATAACGGGAATGATCCTAGCAGTAACCACCTGGATCCGATGAGATCATTGATGTATAAAGTCAGCTATCATATGGACTATTTGCGCCCAAACTGTAGTAGAACCTTCAGAACTCTTATTAGTCTGATCAGCCACAGTTGGAGACCTTATACCTTGACCCCCACATACTGAAGTGATGTCATTTCGGTCTTCTGATTACAAAGGACAACAGTCATCAAATCAACTGTTGTTACTGTTATTGTTATAATAATAATAATAATAATAATAATAATAATAATAATAATGATTACTGTTGTTAGAATGTCCCTGGACTTGGATTTCATTGGTGTGAATTCCTATAAGGAAATTCCCTCTCCCAATGGAGGTCCTGCCCTTGTCCTTCCACTCAGAGGCAGCGGCAGCAGTCAAGTGACTCACCAAGCCAGCCTTTTTCAGAGGCAGGCGCGGACCCAGGCGGTCTTACTGTTTAGAGCAGCGGTTCTCAACCTGTGGATTATGTGCAATTTGTAACAATGAAAATGCATCCTGTGTATCAGATATTTACATTATGATTCATAACAGTAGCAAAATTACAGTTATGAAGTAGCAATGAAAATAATTTTATGGTTGGGGGTCACCACAACATGAGGAACTGTATTAAAGGGTCACGGCATTAGGAAGGTTGAGAACCACTGGTTTAGAGGATTCCATACTTCTTCTCATTTTTATTACCATGAAGTGACCTGCCCCAGGACTCTCAGGTGATGTTTGGGGGACTGTTAAGACCATTTCCATATCCACGTTACAGAAAACCTCTCTCTCTGCCTTTGTTATACTCATGTCAATCTGTGCTCCTTGGCTTCCTGACTTTCATCTCAGTGGTTACTTGCTGATGTTGGAATCTCATACCCCCGTGGCTGGAGCTCCATCCTTCCTACAGTCTTATCAGATGTGGCCCTCCTGGGGAGCTGGGAGTTGTTTGAAAATAGCGGTAAACCCTTGATCAGTTTCATATCGCTTCCTGATAGCTTCTTTCAGTTGTGTCCAACTCTCTGTGACCCCATTTGGGGTTTTCTGGGCAAAGATACCAGAGTGGTTTGCCATTTCCTTCTCCAGCTCATTTGACAGATGAGGAAACTGAGGCAAATAGGGTTTATTGACTTGTCCAGGGTCACACAGCCAGTAAGTGTCAGAGGCAAAATTTAAAGTCAGGGAGATGAATCTTCTTGACTCTAGGTCTGGTGTTCTATTCACTGCGCCATTTAGCTGCCCTAGCAAATAGTAATAAACATTTGTAAATACTAGAATATTTTTTTCTTTCTAGTTCCAAATGGGTTTATTCCCTTAAAATCAGTATTTTTAGGGCTTCCTTTTTTGAGGCTATAGAATGAAAACTCATAAAAGTTTGATTTCTTTTTAAATGTTCTCACTCTTCTAAACAGCCCAGCATAGTGGGAGAAGCTCTGGCTTTGAAGGTAGTGGACCTGGGTTCAAATCCCAGTTTTACCACTTCCTACTTAAATGACCTTAGGCAACAGCTTCATCCTTTTGGGCCTCCAGGTTTTCTCATAAAATGAGACGTTTGGGCTAGGAGAATAGAGGTTGGGCCCTTAGAAGGCATCTCATTTAACCACCTTATTTTACAGACTGGGAAGCTGAGGGCTTGAGACCTTAAGTGAGGTGTACAAATAGCGTCTAAGCTCCGGAGCTGGGCGGGACCTAGGAGGCCATCTGGTCCAGCCCTCTGCTCTTACAGATGAGGCAGCTGAGGTCCAGCTAGTTATAAGCATTTATTTTTTAAGCTATTTATCTACTCATTATTATTTATTATTGTGCTAGTTACGGTGCTTGGAACTGAGAAAACAGAGAAAGGCACAAACAGCTCCTCCCTCCAAGGGGCTCCCACACTAACAGGGGAGATGACATGGAATGACTTGGCTCACACACAAGATATCTTCAGAGTTGATGACAGGTGATTTCAGGAGGGAGGTATTCGCGGCTAGGGAGACCAGGAGAGTCCTCCTGCAGAAGGTCAGAATTGAGCTGAGTCTTAAAGGAAGCCAAGGAAGTGAGGAAGGGGAGTGTTCCAGACTTGGAGGGGGCAGGTAGCCAGTGGAAACACACAGAGACTGATAGGTTGAGTGATTGGTCATGGTCATAGACATTAAACTGGAAAGATCTTTAGGGTCATTTGACAGAGGAGGAAACTGAGGTTCAGAGAGGCCCAGACTTTCCTAATGTCACACAGAGCTGGAATCCAAACCCGGATTTGGAGTTCTTTCCTCTGTACATCGCTGCTTGCCTAGGTGATGTTCTCAGGTCCTATCATCTCTAAGTCTATGACTATTGACTTCCTTATTGCCAAATCCAGTGGCACTTTCCCTCTGTCCTTGACTGTGACTTTTCTGCTGCATCAGACACCAGGGAGCCTCCTTTCTTTCTTTAAAAATCTTGCCTCCCCATCTAAGCCCTATTAGCTAGGCTCTCTTCTCCCCTCTAGAGGCTCTATGTTCCAATTAGCTCCGAGCCCCTTATCTCTTTCCTTCAATTACTTCTCTCTCCTCCTGTAACCCCAAAGATGGATTTTCTACAATGCTTGCACAGACCATCCTGGAGTTTTTGAACTTGAAGGGGCCTTTGAAATGATCTAATCCCACCCTCATTTTTGCACAAGAGGAAACTGAGGCCCAGAGGGATTAAGAGAATTACCCAAAGTCATGAAAGTAGATAGCCAGGATATGAATATTGGTCTTATGACAACATATGGTATGTGCTTGTATAGGAATACTTGTCAGTTGGTGGCAACAGATGCACCATTTTCCTCTCTAGTTCTCCAAAGGAGACTTTTGAATAACCTCAGCCCTCTGGCATATAGCCATAAACTCAGAAGGAAGTTGGGGAGGGGGAGAGAAAATCCTATGAGCTGCCAAAATTACTGTTACAAAGACTGCATGGGACTGGAGATGTGTCAGAATAGAGAAAGTGCTGGATTTAGAATCAGAAGTATCCTGGGTTCCATTCTTACCTCCTACATTTACTAGTTGTATGATCTGATTGTTAAATTTTCAATGTATGCATTTGCACCTTGCAGATTGGCAAATGTTTCAAATCAGGGCTTGATTTATTCTTTTGTTGATTGTCTAGACTTCAAAAAGTGATGGGCAAAATGTTCAGAACACAGAGTAAACGTGTGTTGTGCATACATTTTTCTACCAGCACCCCACTTCCCCGTATATGACCATGGAGAAATCCCCTGACCTCTGAAGAAGAGGTTTATCATTAATACAAGTAGTACCTCCTCCAGAGAGCTGTTGTGAGGATCAAAAGATTGATTATCATTAATGCTGGCAGAACCTATTGTATAGGCTATTGAGGCAGCATGATGGAGTGAATGAGTTAGTAGATATAGAGTTGGGAAGACCTATAGTCATATCCTACTGACAGTTACCCTGTATGACTCTGGGCAAGTCATTTAACCTCCCAGTTTCTTTATCCATGAAATATGGGATTGAACTCATTGACCTCCGGCAGTGGTTCTCTTAGTGTGGTCCCTAAGACCCTTTCCGGGGTCCTCAAGGTCAGAAGTGCTTTCATAATAATACCAAGACTTTCAATGATATTAAATATCAATAGATATCACCCCCTATAATATTATATGTATAATATAATACAATAATATGACATATATAATTATATTTATATATACTGTATAAGCAAAAGCTCTTTGGAGGGTCCTCAATAATTCTCAAGAGGAAAAAAGAGACCCAGAAACCAAAACATCTGAGAACTGCTGACCTCCAAGACCCCCCTTTTTTAGCTTTAAAAGATCAAAAGTTTATGCTTTCATGATCAAATATTTAATATTATTAATGCCAGTAAGTCCTGCTTCTCAGGTTGTTGAAATAGCATGTTATGCTGGACTTGGAGTCAGGATGACTTAACTACACTGAACTTCAGTTTCCTCTCCTGTAAAATGGAGATAGCTGGAGCATTTGGCTCACAGCATTGTTGAGAAGTTCAAAAGTGAGGTGCTTTCAAACCCTAAATGGTGACATGAATGGCAGCTATTGTAGAAGCAGCCTGGGATAGTGGATTCAGAGGGTGGAATTTAGGAATACTGACAGGCTAGAACAGTGGGCTGAGGAGGGGGCAAGGATAAAAACAAAGTCCACTGAACTCAGATTCTGAAGGGGGGGATGGGATGGGTCTGGGTCCTCAGGTTGAGTAGACTGCGATCTCGCTCTGATCTTATAGCGTGGAGCGCAGCTGCCGAAGGAGCTGATTCTGAGTGAAGATGTATTTATAGAAGTCCCGTGTCTGGAACAAGTGAGGGATGGCTTCGGAGTGTCCTGCCCTGCTGAGGACGTATCTGCAGGATGATTTTCCATTACGAAACCCACATTTTAACAGGAATGCTGATAAAGTGGCGCGTGTCCAGCTGGGGTGGAGCAAGGGTCAGTCACCCTCCCACCCTGGTCACAAATAGCAGGATATTTTGAAAAAGATCTTGGGATCGGGGCATATTACCTCTCTTTTGGCTTTCTGGAGAGTTGCCAAATGGAAGAGAGAATAGGCTTTTCTTTTCTGTTGCTGGATAAAACAGAACCAGAATCAATGGTGTGAATCCCAGGAAAGTAGATTTCAGCTCAATATAAGGCCAGCCTTTTCCACAGAGCAAACCTGCCATTGGCCTTCCAGGATTCTGTCCAGATTGAGTTTATTTCTCATCCTATGGATGGTAGGTTTTTTCTCAGTATTTGATTGTCTTCCAGCATCTGACCCGTTATTTTCAGTGGGTGGCTTCCTTGCCATATTCCTTCCACGCATTCCCAGGGCTGCTTCTTAAGGAGGAGGTGTAGCTGAATGGGGTAGACCAGTAGGATATATCGGCAAATCTCTACTCCCCTTTCTCCCATTCTTCTGCTCAACAATGGCAGCTCCTTGTAGAATTCACCACTTAGGGCTGGTCACCAAGATGGAAACTGCTATCATCACCAGCTTTCCTTCAAGCCCCTATCCTCTAGACCACCAAAAAAAAACACCTGGCTCGTGCTGGGTCCCTTCCCTTGACCAGTCTAGCATCTCCATCCCACACTGGGAGCTTGTCACCTGCATGGGCAGTTTCACAATGTGACCGCCAACTGTTCTACCCTCTCTTGCCCCACTGTTTGAGCCTCCTGCAGGGCACACAGCTGTCCAAACCACCTCCAGATGCCTGCTTTCCTAGGCCAGCATGAAGTGACTAAGGGAATATGATGGAAGGAATCTCCTCCTTCTTACCTCTGGAGTTCTTGGACATTGAGATCATCAATGCAGGTGTTTTTAACTGTGGTTGGGGAGCTGATTGATACTTAGTCTTAGAAAATACAGAACAGATGAAATTCAGATGAGGCTTAGGTTTCCAGAATCAAGACTAAGAAAAAGCACATTGGGGTGTTTCCTGGGGCACAACCCTCATCTGGGGACACCATTGATGACATTGTTTTGTTTTTAAACTAGACCTATGATTTAATTAGTGTAGCAGGCTTTACTTTTTCCATGTAGATCAATAGATGTCTTCTTTGAAACTTAAGATAATAGATTTAGAACTGGTCCAACCCTCCAACCTCCCATATCACAGAGCAGGGAACTGAGGTCTAGGGAAGAAAAGGGACTTATCCATGGTCACACGGGTAGTAAGTGTCTGAGGCTGAACTTGAACCCAGGACTTTCCTGGCTTTGAGGCTAGTCCTCCTCTCATGACCTTTTATAAATGTGCCTATTTTCAGTCTCAGAACATCTGGCTCTCTGTGGTCTGCAGGAGTTTATTCTGCAGTAAGTCAGGCCATATGCACAACAGTGATGGCCCCAAGTCTCTGGCGGACACTAATAACCTACAGGGGGTACAGAATTTTAACCGCCGAGGGTGAACTTTTCTAACCTTTCCTTATCTGCATGGATGCCTTGTCCCAGCTCTGCAGGTTTTCTTCCTTCTTGCTTTGGGGTAAATACAGGCCCTCCCAGGGTAGGACTAAAATGAAACTGATTTCTTGAATGGGCGACCAAATTTATACCCACTTAGGGAAACTAAAGGCAGCGAAAATAGAAACACATGATTTCAATGCTCACATTTTCTACTGTGTCTCAGTATTTCTCATCCTAGTTAAATTTCTTTTCCTCTGACTATCTTAAAGAGGAATTCTTATTTCTAGAATATAAGGCCCTGGAGAACAGGGGTGGCTTCATTTTCACCTTCTATCCCCAGCACCTGGTACACTTAGTGTTACTTGGGGCTGGGACTGGGGGACAGAGAGGCACAAGATGTGCAAGGATAAGTAAATGTGAAGTATGAATGGGAGGTCCAGGACACTGTGGAGGAGGCACCCACGCCGAGCTTTGAAGGGAGTTAGGGATTATTCGAGGCAGAGGGGAAGAAGGAATGTGTTCCTGATCTGGGATCCAGCCTGGACGAAAGTACACAGGGGAAACAGTATCCTGGAGACCAGGTAGGCATCCAATTTGACTGGGATGGAACATGTATGACCTTATCAATGAATACTTACTATGTATCTTTGATGTGATGGGAATTATGTAGTGTACTAGGAATATAAAGACAAAAAATGAACCAAGGAATCCCTGTCCTCAAGGAGCTTACATTCAGTCAGGGGGACAACATGTATGCATAGGAGTAAATAGAGAATATATATAAAAAATAAATCTGACATAATTGCGGGGGTGGGTGGCGGGGGTGGGTTTGGACACCAGCAGCTGAGGGAACCTGGAAAGGCCTTGTGTGAGAGGTGGCATTTGAATTGAACTTTGGAAGAATCTAGAGATTCTACAAGGCAGAAGTGAGAAGAGGAAGAAGTATGCAGGGAGTGTCATGTGTGTGCAGAGCAGGCTAGGGTGTCTGGAGCTTAGCATAGATTTGGGAATATTGGGTGATAAGGCTGGAAAAAGTTGACTGAAGCTGGATTGTCAAAGATTGGAAAGGCCAAAGAAGAGTCTGTATCATGGAGGCAAGAGCGTATCCTGGGAGTTTTTTGAACAGGCGAATGATGTGGTTAGATGTGTGTTTTCAGCTGTGTGCAGAGATCAAGGGCTGGGTGCTGGAAGAGCAGGGAAGACCTTTCCAGTCTTCCTACCCTTCCTTCCACCCCCTTCTCATGCTCCAGGCATTTTTCCTGGTGGGCCCCATGCCTAGAATTTTCTCCGTCCTTGTCTCTCTCTCCTGGCTTGTTGTTCAGTCATTCCAGTCTTGTCCAACACGTCATGACTCCATTTGGGGTTTTCTTGGCAGAGATACTGGAGTGGCTTGTCCTTTCCTTCTCCAGCTCATTTGACAGATGAGGAAACTGAAGCCAGCAGGGTTAAGTGACTTATCCAGGGTCACACAGATAGTAAGTGTCTAAGGCTGGATTTGAACTGAGGTCTCCTTCACTCCAAGCCTGGTGCTCCATCCCCTGTGCTGCCTGGCTGGCTTTCCTGGCTTCCTTCAAGTCCCAGCTTCTGCAGCAAGCCTTTCCTAATTCCTCCTTAGTGCTGGTGCCTTTCTTCTACGCCAATTCCTCTGAATTGTTGTTGGTTTTTTTATCTCTAATTTATCCTGTATATATCTTGTTGTACATGGCTGTTCCACATCGTCTCTCTCGTTAGAAAGCTGGGACTGTCTTTTTTCCTTTCTCTTTATCCCCAGTACTTAGGATGGTGTCTGGTATGTAGTAGGTACTTAATAAATGCTTGTTAACTTGACCTTGGCTAGAGGTAATGAGGGTATGAACTAGAAGGAGTGGAGAGATGGGGGAATAGATGAGAGAGGCTATGAAGGAAGAAATGTTAAGTCTTGGCAACTGATGGTATAGAATAATATGATATATTAATATAGGAATTATTATGATATAACCATAATGTAATAATTATTATATCTCTATGTAATGAGATATATAAGGACAAGCAGTCACGAAGACTGAGCCAAAGCTGTGAACCTAGATATCTGGACTAATGGTGATACCCTCATCAGAAAAGGGGTAGTTATGAAGAGGGGGTGAGCTTGAAAATGAGTTCTATGAAATTAGATAGGAAGGAGCCCCCTGGAGGTAGGAGATGGGGAGGGCGGCTTTATATGACAAGTTGATAGTTTCTTCTTTTTTCTAGAAGTGATAGGGAGCCAAGGAAATGTTTTGAATGTGCATGGAGGTGGGCAGAGAGAGCCACGGGTGAGATCATGCTCAGCCTCCAGGGCGTACTAACTCCTGTTAAGAGATTTCAAGAATTATTCCATCTCTTAGCAATGTTAACTGTGTAATTCTTAAGCTATCTCACTGTGCTTTAGATACTGGTTTGCTTGTCTGTTCAGTCTTGTTATTTTTCATAGTTTCTGTATAGGGCCAACCAACCTGCTCTGGCAGCAGTCGTAGAACAAAGTTATTAAAACATTAAAATCACCCAAGATTGCCCTGTATCCTTTTATGTTTGGTTTTTTTTTTAAACATCGCATGGCATTTATGATGGCAGCTCTCCCCAGATTTCCAGAATACTTTTAAGCTGCTTCTTAAAATTTCAAAACCAAGCTGTCTTGGCAAAACTTTTTATTTTGATGAGAGATCAAAACTTTGGAGGTTGAATTATTAAAGAGTCTGCCCTCATGACTTGCAAAGACGTCAACAAAGAACAGCATCTGTCTCCAAAGGACTTTGAGGTTTTAGATAGCTCTAGAATCATGGAGTAGTTTAACTTTAATCCAATGATTTCACACCATTTATAAAAAGTTTCATGAAATTCCCATGTTTCCAAAGAGAGGAAAGGAGGAACAGACGGTGTGGTCCATAGCCTGTAGCCTCCTATTTCCCATGGCCCTTTCCAGTTCCCCTCAAACCTCTCCTCACCCTGCTAGCATCCCTCCTTTATACTCAACCAACAGCTTTGTCCTACGAAATCTGGGTCAATAACAGTGGCGGGATTGGCTGGTTATTGTCCTTCGTTCTCAAAGGGGACCAAAATGACATCACTGTGCTAGAGTCAAGTTTCAATGTGTCCGACTGTGGCTGATTAGACCAACATGAGCTCGGAATGCTGTACCACAAGTTGGGCATAAATAGTCCATGTGAACATTTGGGGTGGATTCTCCAAATCTGTGCATCCTGTGTTTCCTTTGAGCTGCTTCAATTCTGCTTTGCTCATGGAGCGCAGCCCCTTCTCTGATGTGGGCACACCATGCGGAGCAGTCCTGCGCCCGTGTCTCCCACATCACACAATCAATTTCAAAGTTCTTAGGAGAGATCTTGAGAGTGTCCTTGTATCACTTCTTCTGACCACTGTGTGAACACTTGCCCTGTGTGAGTTCTCCATAAAATAGACTTTTTGGCAAGCGTACTTTGCATCTGAACAATGTGACCAGACCATCGGAGTTTCACTCTCTGAAGCAAAGTTTGAATACTTGGCAGCTTAGTTCAAGAAAGGACCTCAGTGCCTGGTACCTTATCCTGCCAGGTGACATTCGGAATGAGTGAATGAATATGAATGCATGGATGAATGAATGCATGAAAAAGAGAAAAAAAAACATATTAAGTGCCTACCGTGTGCCAAGATCTGTGCTAGGAACTGAGAAGAGAAATCAATCAAGAAATGACAGGGCGAAGTAGGATAATTAAAGTGTATCTTGAAAATGATGCATTGAGATGATATCACTCGCATGTCCTTGGAGGTTTAGTTGTTCTTGATAATGGGATTACTAGAAGCAACATAGATGAGAGGAAAGAGGCCTTGAAGGTCTAATTTAGTCAAATCACCTCATTTTACAGATAAGAAGACCGAGGGCTAATTTGCTGCCCTAGACCAGTCCCCTCAATTTATTTAATGTTGTCCAGGAGCAAGATCACAATCTCTTCCCTCCCTAGCCACTCCTGCCTCTTTTTTATTTTGTTGCTTCCAACCCAGTGGGAGCTTGAAAATTAGATGATCAAGCTTGTTAGAAATGTACCCAGACTAAGAGTTAATAGGCCCTGAGTGAGAGAGATTGAGGACTCTCTGCTAAATCACATAAGAGCCGGAACTTGGTGACACCTCTTTTTATCTTCTGGAATACCACCTTCTTTGCTTTCTTCTTGGTTCTTAGGTGTGTCCCAGGTAGGTGAGGTGTTGTTGAACTTTTACATAATCTTATCTCTTGGGAAAATCTTGGCAAGGCTGTCGTATTAAACCAACGTAGCTTTAAAATGGCAAGAAGAAAAGTCTTCTTGCCTTGCTTGTTACCTGGGCCCCTGGGAAGGCTAGCAAAAGTCAGGCTGCAGAGCAGAGACTTGGGATTCCTGCATCATTCTTTATTATTTTTTAAAAATTGAGCCCAGAAAGGAAAATTTCCAAATAAGGGTGCATTACCAGCCCCGACCTAAGAAGAATTTCTAAAATACAAGTCAGGCCTTTGCCCTGGCATGTAAAGAATGCAGACTGTTAACTGACCCATAGGATTCTGTCTGGCTCTGTGTCTTAGGTGAAATGTTGAAATTTACAGAGTCCTTGACCACTGATCTGGAAGTGGGTGCTTTTAAAACCTTGCCTAATGGCCGTGGTATTTCCTTGAGAGTAAGAATGGAAAGGATCTTAAACATGGGCTGTAATTTCAAAAGAAAAGAGTAGGAAAACATCCTTGTCCAACTACTGCTCAGCGAGGGTTGGGAAGTTATTTAAAGAAACAAAACAATGAATGCCCAAATTGGGTTCAGATCCTTTGCACAGTATTCTACATATAGGAGTTAATGAAAGTAATAAATGTTTGTGGGATCTGAACCCAATCTGGAACACCAATGCAGGTCAGAGAAGCTGCAATTTAAGAGTCTTAGGTCCCTGGGGCACTGAGAGATTAAGGACTCAGGCAGCACTTGAACCCAGGCCCTTCAAGCCCCCCATGCCTGCCACTCCATGTGGTTAGTTTTGTCAGTCTGCCAATCCCTGAAGAACACCTGTGCCGATTCACACACAAATGGCAGTGTGTCTCAGTGGAGGGGCTGTGCCCATGAACAGAATGCTTTATAAAGAAGAGGCATTTTTCCCAAGAGCCAGGTTTTGAGACCTGAAGGTACAACATGGAGGACACAGCACGTCCAGATCACTCCTCCTAATGTGATTGCTTTTGAAGACATGGTGTAAATAAATAGGTGTTTTCTCTCTTGATGACTAAGCACGCGGGCACAGTCTCAATTATAGTGGCCCAACCCAAATGAGGAGTCTAATAACAGACTCAGCTGTATTGAACATTGGCTGAGTATCAGGTCACAGGACTGCATGGTGTTTAATCAAGCTTACCTCCCCACAACCCAGGAGCATTCCCAGCTCCTACATTCATGCTTCTAAATGATATGAATACTGTGAAACTGCTGCCTCCCGCCTCTCTGCTCCTGTCCTTCATAACTTCCTCCCCCGACCTCTTGCGGTTCCGAGGCTCAGATCTGGAGCGAGATTGGAATCCTGGCTCTGAACTTTCTAGCTGTCTGACTTTGATCAAAGTCATCAGAACGCTCTGAGCCTCACTTTCCTCAGCTATAAGGTGAGAGGGACAGACAGGAAAGGTGGAAGAGAAGCTTTGATGTTAAAAGTAATGAGACTCAACAATGGACTGAATATGTGGATAGAGGAAGGTTTAACCAGGTGTTAGAGGTGGAATCTGAAGAATGGCCATTGAAGGGAGGGCAACTGGCAGTGCAGTAGATAGAGTGCTGGGCTTGGAATCAGGAAGTTCAAATCCAACCTCAGACAGTTACTGTGAGACCCTGGGCAAGTCACTTCACCCAGTTTGCCTCAGTTTCCTCATCTGTCAAATGAGCTGGAGAAGGAAATGGCAAACCACTCCAGTATCTCGCCAAGAAAACCGCAAATGGGGTCATGAAGAGTCAGAAATAAGTCATCGACAACAACATCACCTTAGGTATTTGGGATACATTGAGTGTTGGATGCCAAAGGGACATAGATTTTGAAATGCCCAATAGAGTCAGACAATTCGACAAACTGAATGAAGCTTAATTGTGACATGTGAGAGCGACGTACTAGGCTGAGCCTGGTACATCCGAGACAGATTCAGAGAAAGGCTGTATTGATCAGAATGGTTCAGAAGGATGGCGTTGTCTCAGCTGAATCTTCCCTTCCCCAACACGTACACACACACACATATACACACACACGCGCGCGCGCACATTTGGCTTCTAAAATAATGACTGACATATTAAGTACTGCCAGGGGACTAGCCTGGTACAGTTTGATCTTCTCATTCATTGTTGTGATGAACAGAAATGCAGTTAGTACAGATATTCAAGTCCAAATTGAATCAAAAGGATACAGATGCTTCTCCACATCACTTGCTGAAAGTCCAGAAAGGGTCAGGGTGGACCACCAGATGGATCTGTTGTACCTAGAGTAAAGAACCAGTGGTGCATTTGTGTCTTGTGGCTGGTGGACTCCACACTCACAATCCACAGCACCAAGTCTTGAGTATCTTTGCAAGGTGCCAAGACAGTGAATAGAGCACCACATTTCTTCAGCACCATTTCCCCACTTCTTTCTTAGTTATCTTTCTCTTTGCTTTATTTGTCTATCAGGAGAATGGCAACTTTTAGTCTCTTAAACTGTATTGTGGGCTTGGTAAGGGAGATTTTTTTTTTCTTTTAGTCTTTAGGATTTAAAGTGTTTTCATTGTGATTTTTAAAAAATAGTTTCCAGTAAGTAATAGTAGAACTTTTAGTCTCTTAAATTATATTGTGGGCTTGGTAAAAGGATTTTTTTTCCTTTTGGTCTTTAGGATTTAAAATACTTTGTAGGATTTTTAAAAATGATTTTCAATAAGCTATAATCTGAATTCGAATTTTTGGCACTTTGGTGCTTAGGGGAAGGGGAGGATCACAGGACTGGCAATAACCCTGTGGGCCTCTTCAAATGTATCTGGTAGCAACTGGTGCCACTTACCTGACAAGTTTTTACTACAGAGCATGGTCCCAGTTTGTTGATCTTGTGTACACCCATCAGAACTTGTCTCAGGATCCCTTGTCTGATGCACTATTATTGTGGAGAAACACATTCAGATGCTTGGACATCTTTGACATTTCCTACATATGAAGACCTTCATCTGGCTTTCTAAGCGCTCAGCACTGGCTCTGTAAAAGCCCCACTTTCCCCCCTCCACACCCAGGTGGGAGATGTTTTCCATTGTAGAATCCTAGATCCAGAACAGGAAGGATCCTAAGAGATCCTGGCAGCCAACCTCGCCTCATCTTACAGAGGATGCCCAGAGAAGGGGAAATGTCTTGGTCACGTAGCTAATAAGTCATAGAGTTCAGATTCGAACCCAGGCCCCCTCTGACTCCACATCCATTGTGCTTTTCCTTCCCTGTGTGGCTTCCCTAGCTACCCTTGATTGGTGCCCAGTTCCCCAGCATGTTACAGAGCTGATCTCATTATACTCTCAATGAGGCATAAGCATGTTTATGGGTCTCCGCATTGATTTTTTTTAAATCAATAAAAGGCTAAATTTAGATGCCTGTTTAGGTTCTAATCTTTATTGTTATAGCCTGGAACTTTTTAGTTTCAAAGACACTAATGGAGTAGTTTCCTCTGATCAATAGACGTTGAAATACAATTCTCCTGATGTCGGGTTTTTTGTTTTGTTTTCTGTGCCAGGGATATTGAGTAAGTTCTATTTCTCACCTGCATATTCAGTTTATTATTATGAGGGAGGCATTCTCTTGTGGGGTGCAGCTTTAGAGAAATTACAACATGGTGATGACAATTCACATTGATGTGGTATTTACACTTTAAGGCTTCCCACAATACTCAGATCAAATCAGGCCTTTCCTGGTCCTCCCGGCTGCTAATGCTTTCTTCCCCTTTCCAGTTCTCTTCTGCCTCATGTGTATGTATCCCATGTATTTGTGTGCAGGCATGCATGTGCATATATGCATATATACATATATACACACACCCACATGCATGCTTACATGTTTGTGTACCTGTGTCTGTGTGTATATGTGTATATGTATCACATCCAGGTACATATATGTATCTGTGTGTGCATGTGTGGTTCACACACATAAAATTATTTACATGTTATCTCTCCCATTAGACTATGAGTGTTTTGAGGGCATGGACTATTTTTTGCCTTTCTCTGTATCCTCAGTCTCTGTGCTTAAGCTTAAGCACTTAATAAATTATTAATAAGTTAATAAAATATTAAGTATTTCATAAATGCTTGTTGTTTGACTATACCAAATTCCAGCCCAGAGAATCACAAATTTAATCATGGAGAATCACCCTTTTCCAGCCAGCTACTGGCTAGCAAGCGTAAGAAGTGCCTTTTCCTGTGTGCCAAAGATTCATGCATTCATTTATTCTCTGCCCCCCAAAATTGGAGAATGTATTCAAATAATGTATGGTAATACTTGAAAGAGGGAGCTGTCCTGCAGGTTCATTTATGGAGAGGGAGGGGTAACCACATGGCTGAATTGAAAAGCTCCTGGACCTTTACTTGAATTATCTTCCTCGGAGATCAGCCTGCAGAAAGTCAAGCTAGACTGTAGGGAAATGGCTGAACAAATTGTGTTACACAAATGCAACGGACCATTTTTGGACCATTTGGACCTGTTGGACCATGTAAGAATATAAGGAATTTAGAGAAGCATAGGAAGGTTTGTAGAAATGGGGCAGAGGGAAGTGAGCAGGGAAAGATAAATGAAGTAGTTAGGAAGATTTTAAAAACTAAATAGGAGAGAGGGGGAGTGAAAGAGGGAGAGAGAGAGAAAGAGAGAGAGGGAGAGAGAGAGAGAGGGAGGGAGAGGGAGAGAGAGAGAGAGAGAACGTTTATTAACACTTGCTGTTACTACTGCTGTCTAGCATTTATATAGTTCTTATTGTATGTCAGGTATTACACTAAGTGCTTTTAAAATGCCATCTCATTTGGTCTTTACAAAAGCCCTGGGAAGTGTAGGTGCTGTTATTATCTCCATATTACAGTTGAAGAAACTGAGGCAAAAAGTAGTGAAATGGCTTGCTCAGGGTCACACAGCTCCTGAGTATCTGAGGCTGGATTTGAGCTCTGTTCCCCCTGACTCTGGACCTGGGACTCTTTCTCCCCTAGCTGTCTGGTTCTACCTGCCTAGCATGATGCTGAGCATTTGAGGTAAGGGGTAAAGGAAGGGCACAAGAGGGAAGAGAGGCCACAGATGACCATAGACATCATAGATTTCAAACTGGAGGCCATCTTTTCTACCTCCCTCATTCTGCAGATGAGGAAACTGAGACCAGCAGAGTGTAAGTTATTTGCCAAAAGTCACATAGGTCGAAGGGAGCCTTGAAAGCCATTAGAATAGTAGAATACCATAATTATTCTAAAAGAAGAAAAGATGATTCTTCCAGCATGGAGCAGAATGATTTGGGACGGAAGAATAGAGCCGTCTGAGGAGGCTGCAGTTGAGCTCTAAGCTTGAGGTCACGCATGCCCTGGAATAAGTTAGTCTTTTTGGGAATGGAGAAGAGGGATAAATAAGAGAAACATTTCAAGGGAAGAAATCAATAGTAAGCTGTCACTGCACAAATATGGAGGGAATAAAGGAGAGCCAGGAGTGAATGTTGAATCCAAGCTTTCCATCGTGGGTGACTCAGAATGGCTGCGTTTGGTTGACAGAGCTGGGCAAGCTGGGAGGGGAGAGAGTACACAACGGCCCTGGGCTTTGAAAAGAAGGGCGTGAGAAAGTCTTCAGAGTTGTCCCAAGGACCTCAAGTGATTGATCGCTTCCTTATAACCTGACGCCCTGTAGCCTGTGACACCAGAAAAATCAGCAGGAAGAGCATCTGGCCCCTACGCGGGGTTCCATCTGATGGGGTCACCGTAAGAAGGCCTGTGTTTTCCGAGCTGAGAAGTTGTTCCTGAAAGCTGAATGATCCGTTAGTTGTACTGACCAATCATGACTTGGAAGAAGAGAAGGAAAATGTACCTCCAACTCTCCTTAGCTGAGAGGGGGCGCTATCAGGGTAGAATACTGCCCATCCTGGGAGATCCAGGTGTTTTGGTTACTTTCGTTGAGCTGGTGATTTCTTTGTCTCTTATTTTTTGTTATGAGGCGTGGCTCCCAGGTTGGTTGGGCTATTGGAATGGACAAGGGATAGATGATTTGGAAATGACAGAGATGTAAAAACAAAAGATTTTGAAAACTTTTTAAATTAAAAAAAAAAGATGTTAATGTTAGAGTCAAGTACTGGTCAAGAAATGTTGGAAAAAAAGATTTCCTTCCCATCAGCAACATTCATCAGATTTGCTCCTTGAGGGCATGTCCAATTTTCACTTGTTTCATCCTGACACAACAAATCTCTTCCCTTTGCATGCCTTTGGCCATTTAGCATTTAAGGAGCCTCCCAAAACCACAGACACAGGGCTGGAAGGGAGCTTGGAGGTGATTTAAGCCCATCTTTAGGTCTTTGTTATAGATGAGTCAACTTTGGAGCCTGGACTGATGGCATGGTTTGCCCAGGGCTGCACAGGCAGCCAGGGGCAGAGCTAGGATTGGACCCCAGACCTCTGCCTCTAAATCTGGGACTCTTTTCCACTGTACCTCATGTTTTCATGGAGTCTGAGAGCATATTTGGTCATGTGAGGAAGCAATTATTACCACAGAGGCCAGCTTCCTTGAAAAGGACCCATGTAGACCCATGAAAAGTTGACTGTAAAATGAATCATATGTTCCTGTGGACTCTCATCATAATTTTTAGGTTGGAAGTCATTTATTTGCTGAGCCCTAGTTCAGTATGCTTAGAGACGTTTACTCATTAACAGGTGTGAATAAGTCACATTCAGATAGGTCTATGACATCATTGATGTGGGTTTTCTAATGGCAAAAATCACCGCCCATCCATACAGCCAGCATTCATGCCCTGCCCATCTTCTTCAGCTCTTGTCCTTGCCTTCCCACAAGTTTGCCATTGGGAGTCCATCCACGGTGCTGAGAACCTTCTTTGTTTTCTCTCAACATCTTGAGGCAATCAGTGGAGCTCACTGGTGTGGTTTGATGATAATCCCTCCCTCGTGTCACACGACCTGCCCATCATTTTCACTCAAGCATTTCTTGGGTAACCTTTCTTGTTCTAGAGCTAGAGGGGCCATCAGAGGTCATCTAGTCTAACCTCCTCATTTTACAGAAGAGAAACCTGAAGCCTAGAAGGCATAAGTGATTTACCCAAGGTCACACATGTAGCAAGTGACCTTCCATTGTTCTTGGGATGATTTTCAATTCCATTTCTTTGAAAACTATCATCTTCTGTGACCCATAGCCACACAACATTGTAAGAATATTGATGTTTAAAAAAATGTATCTTTTCAGAAAAAAAGCTTGGGTTCATTAAAAAAACAAGCAAACCACCAACTCTATGTAATATTACTGAATATTTGTCCAATTGAATATTTGTTAACAATTATGAAAAACCCATGGGTCTAATTAGTCAGTGGTCTTCTTACCATTCTCACATATGACATTCCACTTTCCATCTCCATGCCTTTGAACAGGCTGTCTACCGTGCCTGAAATGTACCCCCCTTAACCTTGCTCCTCAAAATTCCTTTAGAGCTCAACTCAAGAGCTACCTTCTACTTGAGATCTTTCTTGATCGCCGCCCTTACTGGTGCTTCCCTTCCAAAATGACATTGTGCAGCCTATCAAGCAGCAAGCATTTATAGTAAATAGTGTGCCTACTATGTGGCATGTAGGTGACTTAGTGGGTAGAGCTCTGGGCCTGAGTTCAAATGTGGATTCAGACACTTAATAGTTGTGTGACCCTGGGCAAGTCACTTAACCCTATTTTCATCAGTTTCTTCATCTGTCAAATGAGTTAGAGAAGGAAACGGAAAACCACTCTAGTATATTTGCTGAGAGGGTCACAAAGAGTCCGACACACCTGAAATGATTGAACAACAACAACCAAACCACGTGCCAGTCACTATGCAAGGGCCCAGGAAAAGCAGAACCAAAAACCAAAACTAGCCCTGCCCTCAGGGGGCTTACACTTGGCCAGTAGCAGATAAAGTACTGAAATCACCGTCAGGAAGACCCGGGTTCAAGTCCATTTTCTGACACTTAGTGGCTGTGTGACTCCTCCTCTCAGACCCTCAGACTCCTCTGTAAATCTAAGAGACTGCAATAAAGCACCTATGGGGTCTTTTCCAGATCTAAGTCTGGGATCCTAGACTTTGCATATATTTTCTATGTATGTGAATGCATATTGTTTCCCCCAATAAAATGTTCTCTCCTTGAGGACAGGGGCCATTTCCCTTTTGTTTTGGTATCCCCAGCACCTAATACATTCAGCACTTGGCACAAGGTTGATGCTAAACAAATACTTGTTGATTAATCAAATAAATCTGCCCCAAGTGTGGGGGAGGGGGAGTATGAGTACATGTATGTATGCATGGGGGAATGTGTCCCTTTTGGGGCCTTAACTAGGATTAGTCTTCAGTCCTCCATACATGTAGTCAGCACTTCATCAATACTCCTTGACGGTTTATTGACTATATATAATCCCTGCTTAGTATTGTCATCAGAAGAGGATTTAAGAAGATTCTAAATCAGCCATACAAGGGGCAAGGTTGGATTTAAAGCTGGCTCTTTGGTCTCACTCATGATTCTAGAGACACTTGCCACCTGGCTCACCCTGTGGTGCTAAAAGGCATATAGAATCTCTAATTCCCATGGATCCAGACTTTGGATTTCAGATCACAGGCTAACTAGCACCCACCTGTGAGCATAATCCCTACCTGGCAGGGCAGTGCCTTTATCAAATTTGAATTCTGATCAGGGAGAGGCTTCTGGAGTGTTCCATTCCACGTTCTTATGCCTCCTTGCCAAGGGCCGACTCTTTAGAGGTTTAGGGGAGAAATGCTCAGCCCTACCCTACCCCCCAGCCCAGAAATAGAGAAGAAACATAATGAGGAAAGTATGAGATTCCATTTCTTCAGTAATGCCCCTGAGCTGGAAGTGTTGCAATGGAATCAAAAGTAGAATAAAAATGCTAAAGATGGCCAACTCTTATCTCCTTGAAATCAGATTCTCCTGGCAGAAGATGAAAGCTGAATATTTCCCCATCACATGGGGCAGGTCTTTCTGATGGGAGCCATAACTCAGCACGTACAGTGTCCCAATGTTTCCCCACAATGGATGTTGGTTTGTTTTTGTTTTTCTGTGTTTAGAATGAGCCAACGGATACTTGTTCAGCACCTACTGAACAAGAAGCAGGGCTAGGTGCTATGGGAATTCCCTCTGCCTTTGGCTCTCTTCTTTTTTCTCTCTATATTCCCTGTGGCTTCATTGATCACATCTTCGTGAATGACTTGTTCCTTGTGGAACTCCAATCCCGCCTTTCTAGTGCCTATTGGTCCTTTGCTCCTGGATTTCCAAGCATTACCCAAACTCAAGAGGTCTAGAGCCAAACTACTCCTCCTCACCTTCAGCTTTTCTTCTTAAACTCCCTTCTCCTATTAATGGTGCCACTACTGTCCCAGTTACTTGGGTCCAAGCACTTAGAACCCTCTTTTCCAAGTACTTAGAACCCAACTTACTTAGAACCCTCCTTCGATTGCTATTTCTCATGCCCTGTCAAAGATTGTTGAGACTTCCTAGGGTCTCTCACCTACCCATCCACCAACTGAACAGTCATCAAGTATTTATTAAGCCCCTTCTGTGTGCCAGGCTAGGTACTTCAGTACCGAGGACACAAGTACAAAGAAAGAAACAACCTCAACTTGCAAGCAGCCTAATACTGATCCCGCCTTTCCATTCTTACTGCTGCCCCCTCAGTTCCAACCTTTTTCTTCCTGTATCCAGAGAGGGAGAGACTTTCTGGAAGTTTTTAAGCTATAAAGGGAAGGTTTGTTGTCGACATTTTTTTCCCCCAGAAAACAGGATTTTTTTTGTTGTTGGAAGGGGTGGGGAAATTAAAATACCTGGAATACTTTACAAGAAATAGGCTGAGACCAACAATGAATAGGAGGAAGAGAGTGCTATGGGTTGCATTTGAGGAATTTAGTAGTGCTGTCAAGGACCCGAAACTTCTCTCTGAAACAAACCCCCATTTTTTAAAACCCTGTTTTCTTCTGGTGACATCGGACGGCTGTGAATCATGGAATACAGTCACTGCAGAAGGATTTTGAGGTCACCCAAAGGGCAATGGAGAGGCAGATGATGGGTGTAAGTAGGCTTCAGGGTATTGCCAATGACAGAACTGACTGCAAGAAGTGACATGAAAACTGTCCAAGTGACGTATGATCGTGGTAAGAGACTTAGAGGAAAGCGTCTAACACATTGAGTGGATGTCCTCTGCAGGATTTATGGAAGGACCTCGGACAAAAGTTGCAGCTGAGGAAGTGTGGACGGGTTGTAATCTGCACCAGCAGAGGGTGTGTCCCCACCAAGGAGGTCACAAAGCCAGTGAAATGTAATCTGAGGAACATGAAAAATATTGCTGGGCACGCGAAACGACGGCTTTTGTTTGTCATCGTTCAGTTGTTTCAGTCACGTCCAACTCTCCATGACCCCATTTGGGGTTTTCCTGGCAGATATATTGCAGTGTTTCACCATTTTCTTCTCTAGCTCATTTTACAGATGAGGCAACTGAGGCAAACAGGGTTAAGAGACTCACCCAGAGTCACACAGCTAGCAAGTGTGTGAGACTGGATTTGAACTCAGGTCTTCCTGACTCCAGACCCAGCACTCTATCCGCTATGACACCTAGCTTCCCATATATTACTCTTAAAAGTATAATTTATTTAAATAACATTGACACCTTGACTAGTTGACTTTAACTTATCATTGTTTTTATGGGGACAGTGAACTGTTTAAATATTGAAAACTGATCATTTCTTAGTTTTGGCCAGTTTCTTGTAAATTGGCAAGAAATGGGAGAGCCACCAATGTTATTATAAAAGCAAAGCCCAGAGATAATCTGCCAAGGACTTTTGTGTCTTTTGACATATTGTTTAACTCAAGGGAGTCAGTGCCATGAAGTGAAAAAATAGATGAGCTTGAAGGAGATCTGGGTTCAAATCCCAGCTCTGCCATGTACTGCCTTCATGACCTTGGGCTAGACCTAACCTCTTTGGAACTCAGTTTCCTCCTCTGTAAAAAAAAAATGAGGCAGTAATTAGCCTAGATGATCTCTAAGTCCCTTCTCCCCGGTGGGCCTCAGTTTCCTCCTCTGTAAAGAGAGGGGATTGGACTAGAGGTCCTCTGGGGGTCCCTTCCAGCTCTAGAGCTGTGATCCTAAGTCACTTTCTGTCTCTCTCTTCATCTGCAAAATTGAGGGGGGTTTGGACTAGGTGGCCTGGAAGCAGCCTGGAGTTGGGAAGACCCAAGTTCAAATTCAAAAGCCTCAGGCATTTACTTGCTGTGTCACTTCACCTCTCTGTGTCTCAGTTTCCTAAACTGCAAAATGGGAGATAATAGCAGCACCTACCTCCCGGGGTTGTTGTGAGGATCCAATGAGATGATACTGATAAAAAGCACTTAGCACATTGTGCCTAGCGCACAGTAGGTGCCTTGTAAACACTTCCCTTCTCCTTTTCTTAGGCCCCTTCCAGCTCTACGTCTGTGACCCTAGGATGCCCACAAACCCCACATTTGGTGGTGGCGCCACATTTATTCTCTCTAATGTTTTTCTGTTCTGTCCCTCTGTGTCTCACAGGTCTTTAAACATCCAGGCGCTCTGAGGACCTCCACTATGGCTCTCCTAAAACCATTTTGCTTGGTCTTCTTGTCAGAGTCCAAAAGGACTTCGCCGACGCCATCGATTCTTGTGGCTGACTTTCCCGGCTCCTCTTTCATCCTAGGCATTCTCTCTCATTTTCCTCAAGAGCCTTTATTTTATGTTATGACTGTTTTCCTTTCTCTTAATCCCCTGAAGAAAGCCAGCTCAGTGCTGAAGTCATTAAGAGGCCAAGGAGGCCACGGGCTGCCCGTCTGCCATGTGGGCAGTTTATCTCTTACTGCCCCTCATGTGGCTTTTGCGTTATTTATGCTGCCAATCAGCAAAGCAAATACTTTTCTAATTCCAATTTTCTGCATGATTTCAGACATTTTACAGCTCACATCTCCTGCCCTGCATCTCTTCTCTCTCCTTGCAGGGCTTCTTTCACAAGGATCCAGATCACAGAGGCACCCAGTCCAATGCAGGCCTAAGCAAGGATCTCCTCCCCTTGATAACCAACAAGTGGTCATTAAGCCTTTGCTTAGAGACCTGTTGTGGAGAGAGAGCCCCCTTCCTCCTGAGACATCCCCTCTGGCTCTTGGTCCTTAGTCCCTGCTGAGTCTTTTCTCTGAGATTAAACGTCCCCAGTTCCTTGGGTCTAGTCCGAAGGGGCAGGATCTCTAGACCCTTCACCATTCCGGTTGCTCTCCTCTGGATGTCCTCCAGCTTGTCCATTACACTCTGAAAACATGATACTGAACCCTCTACTCCGGATGAGGTCAACTGGGGCAGGTGCCTGGCTCTATCCCCACCCTTGTTCTGGCCACTATGCCTATTTTAATGAAGACTAAGTCATTTAATTAGCATTTTTTTTGAGGGGGAAAGGAAACATAATTCACTTTTTAATTCCAAATACATGAATCCTGCCCTGTATTTGAGCTACCTCAGGGTATCCTAAGTGGAGCGATGGACGGGGTGGAGGAACCTGGAGTCAGAAAGTTGTTATTCAGCCATTTTTCCCATTGTAGCTGACTCTTCCCTTCTTCAGCTCATTTTACAGGTGAGAAAACTAAGGCAAACAGCGTTAAGTGATTTGCCCAAGGTCACACAGCTAAATCTGAGGTCAGATTTAAGACAAGTTTTCATTGAATCCAAGTCCAGTGCTCTATCTGCTCCATGGCTGTCAAGCTGCCTTGGAGTCCTGAGTTCAAATCCAGTCTCAGACACTAACTGTGTGACCCTGGGCAAGTCACTTATCTTCTGTTTTCCTCAGTTCTCATCATTAAAATGGAGATAATAATAATGATGACATCCTACCTGCTACAGTTGTGAGGATCAAGTAAGACAATATATGCAGGGCCGGCTAGATGGCTCAGTGAATAGAGCACTAGCCCTGGAGTCAGGAGGACCTGAGTTCAAATCCAGCCCCAGACACTTAACACTTACTAGCCATGTGACCTTGGGGAAGTCACTTAATCCCAACTACCCTGCCTTCCCCCCTCCAAAAACAGAAAGAAAAAAAAAAGACAATATATGCAAAGTGCTATATATAAATGCTTATCCAACCCCTTCGCTTTACAAATGAGTTTATTGAGTAGGTGACTTTTATTGAAGAGGTCTGGTAGGTGGCACAGTGGATAGAGCACTGGTCCTGGAGTGAAGAGGAACTGAGTTCAAATGTGGCCTCAGACATTTACTTTATTAACTGTGTGACCCTAAGCAAGTCACTTAACTCCAATTGCCCTGCCTTCCCCCTCCAAAACACAAACAAAAGAAGAAGAATGTAAAGTCCTGAGGGCAGGGCCGGTTTCATGGTAATAAATTGTTACTTATTGTTACTTTGTATCTCTCTCTCAGAGCCCAGCACGGTGCTGTGTATGTAGTGGTTTCTCAGCTCACTGAATTTTTGCTCAGTTAAGGGAACTCCCTGTAACTCTGTGCTCCATCAGAACAAGGACAAAAAAAAAAGTTTTTGTGGTTTAGGAGAGAAAAGAAATATGACCGTGGAAGGTCAGTCTGGAAGGTGGAACATAAAGAGAAGGGGAAGAGCTGGTACGGCTGCCCCACCTAGCTTCCCTTCCACCATGATGGGACTTTAAAGACACCTGTGAGTGGCTCAAGCTCTCTTTGAGCAAGTTGGGTCATTTCCAGGGTGTCCCCTCCCCCCCAGGACAAGATTGCTGTCTCATCCCTAACAATGCAGCTTTATGAAGCCAGCTGGTCTGCTTGGCTCAGGCATTCTCTACTTGTTGAAGGAGAGACTTTTGTCCTGGGAAATAAGAGCCCTGTGGCCATAGGTCTTTCTTTTCATGCTTCTGCCAAAGCTTGTGGTATTTTCTTCCTACATCCTCCCTCCCTCCATCTGTGTTTCTTTCTTTCTTTTTTTCATTTGCAAGGAAATACCTGAATACAAGTGAAATCCTATTACAATAAAATCAATTGCAAAAATAATTTTCATAAGGTTACTAGGTTGGGGAAATTGTATGAACAGGGTCAATTGCAGGTCATCCTTCTGGATAAGATGGAGAAATGTAGGCTGGATGATGCTGTGGATGGATAAATTTGTAGCTGGTTTATTCACTGGGGAATGGGATAAGGTTAGATCTGTGGTTTTATTGGTATAGGGAACTCATGGGAAAGGAAATGCCCTATCCCAGTCCTTGTCCCTGTTCCTACAAATGACCAAACCCAAAGAACATGGTTGATGTCGGCAAGAAGGTCACTCTTAGAGGATCACTGAACCCTCTCCTTAGTCCTATTCTGTTTAATCTTAGATTTAGAGCTGAGAGAGACTTGGGAGAGCATCAGTCTTTTTACTTTGTGGATTGAGGAAACTGAGGTCCATATTCAGTGAATAGACTTGTCCAAGGTGTCACAGTTAGGGGCAGGATTTGAACCTCAGTCCTCTGTAGTCTACAGCTTGCGCTCTTCCAAAAGCATGCTCCATAAAGCTGTAGGTGGCACAAAGCTGGGAAAGATGTGATAGTTGACAGATCCAGGATTGAAAAAGGATCCCAGTAGGCTGAGATTTGAGATGAAATTTGACAGATAAATGCATTGAGGTTCAACATGTTGGATATGCCAGTTGTGCAAGCGCGGAATGTAAGGAATGTAGCAGCATCTTGTGTGAAAGGAACCTGGGGGTCTTAGCAGACCAAAAGCTCACCATCAACTAAGGGGTTGTAACATGAATATGTTTAGAGTACATGATATCATTGATGGGAGCATTTTTTTTTTTTTTGCATTTTGGAGGGGACAGTAGGGCAGATGGAGTTAAGTGATTGTGTTAAGCGTCTGAGGCTGGATTTGAACTCAGGTTCTTCTGACTGCAGGGCCGGTGCTCTATTCACTGTGCCACCTAACCGCCCCAGATGGAAGCATTTCTTTAATGCAGATCATAACCCTCTCCTATTTAGCAAATGATCATAAAGGTTGCCTTGTCCAAGGAAGAAAAAGCATCCTTCAACCATCATATGAGTGAGCCTCTATAGCAGGGTGCGGAACCTGCAGCCTTAAGGCCACATGGGGATCTCCAGGTCCAACGGGACCGAAAAATGACTGAACAAAACCAGCAATATTTAGCCTAAAGTGATACATGATTACCATTTTTAGATATTTTAAGGAAATCTCTGAAAGTCTCCCAACGTTTCCCCTTCCCCCCCAGTTTCAAGAGGAATAAAGGAAACCCCATTCCCCCTTCTTCCAGAAAGATCCTACTGGCTCTAAATCAATAATCCTCTCATTCTGCGGCCTACCTGGCCAGTGGTCTCTGAGGTCTCTTTTAGCCTGAATGTTCTTTGGGCCTTTTGTCTCTAAGCTCTCCTCCAACTCAAAAATTCTATGGATTTCAAGCCATAGCCACTCATTTTATGCCATTGGACACGATAAATTCCAGTTCAAGGAATATGTCCAGCTCTTTGAGCTTTTTAGACAAGATTTGATCCACACAGGGAGACAAAATAGGCACTGGTGTTAATCTGAATGGGGGGCAGCCCTCTCTCCTGCCCTCACACTGGTTTAATATCCTTTGGTGGTACCACTTGGAAGTTTCTCACGGATGCTAATGGTCCCCTCTGTGTAGCTGAGCCAAATGAGGAATTCCAGGACCCAGAAATAAATTAGTGACTTAGACCTCTGCTTCAAGCCAAACAAGGGAGTCACCCCCACCCCAGCCCCCACCTCCAATTAGTTATTACAGATCTAGCTTTATGTAATCAGGAAGGATCCTCCCCCAGTAGGACCTGAGAGTTCCATCCAGCTCTCCTTTGCTTGGAAGTGACTGACACATCTAGACACAGACCATTTAATTCATCCCTTTCCCTCCTTTCTGCTCCCTCCCTCCTTTCAACTGCCAATTATGCTTTAGTGTGAGCTGCATAGAAATCACAGGCTTTCTTCCCACCATAGCACTAGAGGATTCCCCTTCAGAGATGCCAAGCCCTTGAGTTAGGGAATGGAAATACTTCTGGGTTCACACAGTGAATTCTGTTAGAACTGTATAGAAATGCTGAGGATTATTTTTGTGTATGGATTTTGTCTCCTTGCTTCATATGTGAAAGCTCTTAATCGTCCCCATTGGTTTATCCACTGATTCTCTGGGGTTTTCTAAGTAAACTATCACACCTTCTGCAATGCAGGACTTCTGTCTCCCCTTTGCTGATGTTTATGTCATTATTTCCTTCGCTTGTGGGTGTCACAGACCTGGCCAGTATGTGTTGGCTACTTCAGTTTCAGTGGAAAATGGCTGTATTTCACTCTTCAAACTGCTGGCGTATTGGACCAAGCCTTTTTCCCTGGTGCTTCTAGAGATGACTAACTCCAGCCAGGAGGTGTGGGCTGCCTGCAGGCCAGCCAGAATATTCCGACTATCTCTGAGCCCGGTAAACACTACAGGCTTTGTCTTCTCTCTTATCGGGCGCTTTAACATAACACAGAGTACTTACTGTGTTCCATTTGGACCCTGGCAGCCACAGCTCCTCTCCCCACCCCCCTTTCCCTTCCAGTTTAGGGGTCTTTTGTCTCATTGTCCCTCCCAGTGTTCCCTGGTCACACTCAGTTGTGCCTGCAATAAAAGTATATTTATTTGAGGGAAGAGAAGAGAAGCTTCCCGGCTCCCCTCCCATACTTTGTATGGATTGAAAAATGTATTTAGTCCTGCCCAAAGCTGCTGAAAGCAAAATTAACTCCTTGTCCAGCAAAAAGTAAATGGGAATTGGAGAAAGGAAGGAGGAAAATTCTGTGTGTTAAAATTGGCCACTTTTACCTGGATCACTGGCTTTGGAGTCAAGTCTTGCCTCAGTCACTTAACCATCCCTGTACTTATATGTCTAGATCTAGGAGCCTGCCCTGGCTGGCATCTATCACATGCTTTAAGCTTCACTAAGTGTTTTCTGTTTTATTTCATCTGAGCCCCTTGATAACCATCTGAGGGAGGTATGAGAGGCATTATTCCCATTCTATGGATGGAGAAACTGAGGCTTAGAGAGGGAGTGATTTGGCCATGATCACACAGCTGATTGCAAAATTTGCACATTGTGTAAAAATACAACATTCCGAGACTGTATGGAGGCCACCCCAGCAGCGTCTGCCAATTACAGCAAGGCAGGGGACAGCACGGTTTGACCACTCGCCGAGGCTTCTCTGTTCTCTGGAGCTGCCTCCCTGTTATAACATGTGCTGTAGACTTAAATTTTTTTTTATCTCATTCTTTCTAAGCCAGAGTGCCTGCAGAACAATCTCTGTGGTCAGTCACCTGTATGTGCACATGTGTGTGTGGTGTATGTGTGTGTTTGTGTGTCTGTGTGGTGTGTGTAGTGTGGTGTGTGTGTGTGGTGTATGTGTGTTTGTGTGTCTTTGTGGTGTGTATCTGTGTAGTGGTGTGTGTGTGTATGTTTGTGGTGTGTGTGTAGTGTGGTGTGTGTGGTGTGTGTCTGTGTAGTGGTGTATGTGTGTGGTGTGTGTCTGTGTAGTGGTGTGTGTTTGTGGTATGTGTGGTGTGTGTGTGGTGTGTATATGGTGTATGTGTGTGTTTGTGTGTGTGGTGTGTGTAGTGGTGTATATGTAGAGTGGTGTATGTGGTGTGTGTGTGTTTGTAGTATGTGTGTAGTGTGGTGTATGTCTGTGTAGTGGTGTGTGTGATGTATGTGGTGTATGTGTATGTGTGGTGTATGTGTAGTGGTGTGTATGTTTGTGGTGTGTGTGTGTGTGTGTGTGTGTGTGTGTGGCCTCCTCCCACTTTGTTTTGCTATCCTTTTCTTCCGTTAAAACCCTGGCTCTCTCCCCCATAGCCTGTCTTCCTGCCCTCATTCCTCCTATCTCTGCTCATAAACTGGGCAGCTTTGCCACAGACCTTTTTTCTCTGGCTCTAAATCATTTTACTCTAATAAGTCAAGGCCAGGAAGCTGCCCTCTGCCCTCTGCCTTCCTCTTCTTCCCAATGGGACAATCCCTTGTGCCGTCCCCATGGACTCTCACCAGCTCCCCTCAAGCTCTGCCATGGACATTTTCTCGCTAGCTGAAGCTCCCAGGTTGGAACCCTTCTATAAACGCCCCTCCCTCGCTTCTCTAATAGGATCATAGCTCTGGCTCCTGAGGCCAACCATTTCATTTGACAGATGAGGAAACTGAAGCCAGAGACACGTCTGTCTCTTCTCTTTGTTTCCACGGCCAATTCCCCTGGTATAGACCTTTATTTTTATTTTTGTTCCATCTGCCTCTTCGTGACCCCTTTTGAGATTTTCTTGGCAAAGATACTGGAGTAATTTGCCATTTCCTTCTTCAGCTCATTTTGCCGATGAGGAAACTGAAGCAAACAGGGTTAAGTGACTCGCCCAGGGTCACACAGCTAGTAAGCTTCTGAGGTCACACTTGAACTCAGGAAGATGAATCTTCCTGACTCCAGGCCAGGCGCTCTATCCACTGCACCACCTGGCTACCCTCTAGACCCTTATTATTTGGGTTATTGGAATAAGTTCAAAATCCTGAACAATCATTCCCCTTTTATTCTCTAACCCATCCACTTCATCCTTTGTGACACTGCTAGACTCATCTTCCATATGCCTAGATATGGTTCCTAGATTCTTCTGCTCTGAAGCCTTTGGTGGCTCCCTATTGCTTGTTGAGTAAAATTCATTTTCAAATCCTGCTTTGGCCTCAGTTTCCTCATCTGTAAAAAGAGGGGATTGGACTAGATGGTCCCTTCTAGCCCTAAACCTGTGATGCTAAGGCCTTTTACTACAATGAAACAGATCTGCCCTCTGCTCCAACCCCGTGTTCTCCCACCTTTCTGTCCTCTCTACCTAGAAAGTCCCCTCTCCCTGTCTTTACCAGGTGAATTCCTACCCAGGTTTTAGAATGCAGCTCCAAGGAGCCTTCTCTGATTCTTCAGGTCAGAAAGAAGAGTCCCCCTTGGACCTCACATAGCATTTTGTTTTGTAACTAATAGCCTCTTATGGTCCAGGCCTGTGATTTTCTCAGTGTAAGGGAACTCCCTCGTGAGGACACTCTATCTACCAGTGCCGTTTAGAATGTTGGAAAGTGAAGGGTCTTGCCCAGGCAAGGACATCAGTCACACTGAGCCAGGATTCGTCCAAGGCAAGACTTCAAACCCTGCTCTTCTTTACCCTGAACCTAGCTTCCTATCCACCAACGGCACATTGCTCCTACCTAAGGCACTCGTAATATTGTGTATTTATATGGGCAGTAATGGTGGATCTTGTACTATTGTGTGTGTATGGCCATCTGTGTTTGTGTCTCATCTCCACCAGCTGAGAGCTCTGTGGAAGCAGAGACCATATATTATCTTGGTTTCCTTCCCCAGCCATGGCCACCGGATGCACTAGGTGTTGTTAGAAGTAAATGAATAAGTGGGGAAAAGCATCTTTTAAGCCTTTGGTATGGATCAAGCATTGGGCCAGATGCTAGGAATACAGATGCAAAAGACATAGACCCTGCCCTCAAGGAATTTACCTTCTAATAGCCATACATAAATGTAAGCTCGTTTGAAAATTGGAGGGGAGGAACGCTTGGAGCCGGACCCTGCACAGCCCTGCAGCCCCGATGCTGGTAGCTAAAGAGAAGTAGTTGATCCCCTTCTTGGCCATGCCAGGTTCTCCTCTTGTCCACTGTAGTCATTTTCAATTTCTCATTGTATCCTGGTGACCTCATGGTGCCACTGTCAGCCACCACATGGGGATGTTCATCTCCCTTCTTCAGGAATAGCTAAATGAATCACTTCTGAACTAAATGTTCAATGTAGTATAAGGGATTCTAGGCACAGAGCCCCCGAAAGTGAAACTTTTTGAAAAGAAAACTGTCATTCCCTTTAATTGAAAAATCTGGTCGTTCCCTGTAGCCATCATGCCCAGCAGGTTTTCTGTCTCCCAGGTGTTATTAAGAGCCCCTAGTGGAAATCACTTAAAATACCAGCTTATTCCCAGTCTCCTCCTCTCTTTCATGAACTCCTCATTCCACCCAAACTCAACCCTCCATCTCTGGCCGCCATGCTTTTGTTGCATTTTTTTACCCCTTTAAAATTGTTTTAAATTTGTTTCTTTTCAATGAACAAAAATCTAATTTCTCCTCATTCGTCTTTCCTTGCCTCCCCCCTCCCACTTTCATGGGGTGGGGGAAGGGGGGAGCTCGTAACAAATAATGTTACATTGCCACATGGGCCATGTCGAAAAAGGTATCTCAACCTGTGCCCGGAGTCTTATCACCACCGCCCTCTTAGGAGGTGCCACCATGCTTTTGCACCCCAGGCTGTGCCCAGAATACTCTCCCACCCAGAGAGATGCACTCACTGTGGCATAGTAGACCCTGAGTCAGGAAGACTTGGGGAGAAATCCCACCTCAGACTCTTATTATCAGCTCTGTGGCTCTTGGTAATTAATCCCCCTAACCCATCTCACACTGGGGGTTTCCTCACCTATAAAATGGGGATAATAGGACTTAACCTCAAGAGAGTGTAAGGATCAGATGAGAGAAGGTATTTGTAAAGTTCTCTGCATACCTTACAGGGATAGAAACTTGCTAGGTGCTGGACTTGAGACTCCATTGGTATAAGGGAACTTCCAGGTAAGGAGATTCCCTTTACTGGTGCAGATCTGTTAGCTGATAAATATTTATTAAACTTTTACTATGTGTCAGTCTCTGAGGATATACAAAAGGCAAAGGACAACCCTTGCCCTCAAGAAGCTTCCAATCTGATGGGGAATAACATTCCTAGATAACGTTCAAGCAGATATGTACATACAGGCTGTATTGTATGCAAGATAAACAGGAAATAATAACTGAGGGAAGGCTTCCTGTAACTCTGCAATTCATAGTCTTAGAGAGTGTACTGGGACACTGAGAAGGGCGAGTGACTTGCTTAAGGTCACTTAGCCAGTATGTGTCATAAGTGAGGCTTGAAGCTGAGCCTTCATAGCTGGAAGGTCTCCCTCTGCAAACCTTATATGGTCTATAAATGGTGCTCTTGGCAGCCTCATTATCATCACTAATACTCATCTCTCAGTAGCCTTGAATCCCTTCAAGTCTCAGCTCAGCTGCTCCTGTTTCCATAGAGCTGTATCTTTGCACACACAACCCCCCTTCTGATTTAATGCTTAGCATATAGAAGGCGCTTAATAGTTGCTTGGTGACTTGATTGATTCCCTGCAAGCACACACACACACACACACACACACACACACACACACACACACACACACACACACAGAGTTGGTAGTATGTCTAATCTTCAGTTATGTTAGTGGATAGATAGATAACTGATTTTTGGGTTCAAGTTCCCAGTCCAACTCATCCTGATTCTGTAACCCTGGGCATGTTGTTTAATCTCTTCATGCTCTCTAAGAGTGTTTAATTGAGGATCTGCATGGGTGGAAGGAGTTTTCCCTAGTAGAGTTCCTCACAACAATGTAATCCCAGCTGTGGTCCAAATCCTGCAAACACCCAAAGCGAATTTAACTATGCACGTGCTCTATCCCCTCAGTAAAATGTCACATCCTCAAGGGCAGAGCTTTTGTATTTCTGTTGCCTTTCTCAGAGCAAGTACTTTAAGTTTTGTTGACTTAAATTCATGGTCTCAGGGGTTCTTCAGGTCCTCAGTGACCCAGTCCTCCCTGCCACCCACATGAGTTGGGGGGCATAGGCAGAGGCGGGAATTTGATCCATGCTGTAGGAGGATGGGTTGAAAGAATTGGAAATATTTAACCTGTAGAAGAAAGTCTTGAAGGAAGACACAAGTGCTGTCTTCAAATATTTGTGAGGCTCCCCTTGGAAAGAAGGACTTAGGGATATTTTTGTTGGACTCCAGAGGTGAAAGATGGATTTTAACTCAATATAAGGAAAACCTTATCAAAAATCAGTAGGGAATGAGTCACCTTGAGAGGTAGTCCCCATCACTATTAGGTGACTACTTATTTGTCAGGATATAGCTTGGACTCAGTTCTATGATTGTATGATAACATTTAACTGGGATCAAATGAATTGAAGAGTTCTGTAGTTTTCCCTTGATCAGCTCAATGCTTTGGGTTTAAAACAGCTGAATTTCCCCCAAATGTTTGCAAAGCTGGAGGCAGAATTCCTATGCAGTGAAGCTAGATGGACCTTGCCAATACTCACTGAAATTTGGTCCTGTTTGGAAGCTGGATCGGGAGCCCGGAGACAGCTGAGCACCAGCCTAGCCAAGTCCCTAGGGGTCATCCTCAGGTTGGCTGCAGAAGGATCGTTTTTTGGCTTTGCATTTGTTGTGGTCACAGCAGCTCTTAGAAACAGTCTGTTTGAGCCAGCCTGGTGCTGTGGATAGAGCAATGGACTTGGATTTGTGAGAGGCATGGATTCAAATCGAGCAACTAACTTTGCAACCTTGGGCCAGTCCCTTTGGGTCTGTGAGCCTCAGTTTCCTCCTCTTTAAAATAGGAGGATAATCCTTTTAGGGTCTCTTTCATAGGGTTGTTGTGAGGACAGAATCCTAAAGCTTAGGATCAATGTTAGTTTTTTCTGATTCATGATTGTAATATGCTTTGGTGGGGAGAGTGAGTACTTATCCCAAGGAAGTCATGATGATAGTCATAGTTATGGTGCCACTTGGTGTAAGTGATAGAATACCAAAGCCAGGGTGACCTGGGTTCAAATCCTGCCTCATACCCTTACTAGCTGTGTGACCCTGGGCAAGTTACTTAACCTCTGCCTAACTACCTCAGTTTACTCATTTCTGAAGTGGGGATGGATAATAATGGGCTTTCTCTCATGAGGTGGTTGTGAGGGAAATGATGTGAGAAATAAGGAAAGCATTTTGGGGAACTTGAAGTTCATGATGTTATGAAGTTAATGCTAGGTGGTGGTAGTAGTAGCAACAGTGGTGGTAGTACTAGTTAGAAGTAGTATCTTATTCTTTTGATCTTTTTGAGGAGATTCAGATTGAAAGGGTGCTAAGAGAAATCAATCTCTTGCTATTATTCACTGTTTCTATTACGGGTAGGGAAGAAAATGAGACTTAATCCATGTCAAACTCTGTGCTAAGTGCTGGGGACCCCACAGTCAAGGAGCTCTCTCTCTAATCAAGAAACCACACATAAAAGACAGACTTAGAAGTCCCAAAGGAACAGTAACGGGTTGGAGAAACAGTGTGTGTGTGTGTGTGTGTGTGTGTGTGTGTGTGTTGGGAGAGGGAATGTATGGAGAGACATCAGGGCATCAGGGCAGAAGGTAAGAATCAGAGGAGCCAGCATCAGGGAGGCTGATAAGGCCTGGTAGCCCACCCCCCCGCCCCCATCTTACCAGGAGGAATGGACTTGGTGATTTCCATGCCATCCAAGTCATGTGAGCAGCACTAAGCAACCTAGGGGGTTTCTTAAGCCTCAGTTTCCTCATCTGTACAATGAGCTGGATAAGGAAATGACCAACCACTGCAATATCACTGCCAAGAAAACCCCAAATGGGGTCACAAAGAATCAGACACAACTGGAAAACAACAACAAAGATTTGTCAAGCGTCTGCCCCACGGGAGGCACCTGAAGGCTTGTTCCCTTGCCTTCTGCAAGTGGGGGCTCACCATGGATGAATATGGAGATGCTGACCTCTGCCACTGCACCATCTGCCTATGGGCTTTGGGTGTCCTTCGACAGAGGACTACAAGGGTCTCTGAACTTAAGCTTTGGACTCCTGGAGTCCTGGGACGGAGGCCTAGCCAGGGCCAGAACCCACTAACCTTCCTAGAATGCTCTCCCATCACAACCTGAGGCCTCTTAGAACCCAGCTCACCTTCTTAACCTTTTAAATATTTATTCTTCCAGTAGAATGTAAGCTCTTTGAGTGCAGGGACTGCATTTCATTTTGTTTTTGTATGCCCAGCACCTAGCACCTAGTAGGCACGTTATTCAAGCTTGTTGGATTGGACTGGATTCCATTCCAGGATGGCCAGGAATGGATTAAAGATAGGTGGGGTCTGGAGCAACTGAGTATCTCCAGTGAGGGAGGAGTCATTGTTTATAATAGAAAATGGAGCTTTGGGGCTTCCTTTGCCATTATATTACTCCACTTTTTTCTTCAAGGAACCCTTCTGGGTCTTGGTTAATTGGGTTAAGATAGTTGCATCATTCAACTCATGAAGCACACACTTTGTGTCAGGCACCTCCTAAGTCCTGGTAATAGAAAGGCAAAAACACAGTCCCTGCCCTCAGTGAGCTCCTGCTCTAACAGGGACATTGAATGTGAGTGAGCTGGGAGGGACTTCAGAGACCTTCTAGTCTAGCCCCATCATTTGACAGATGAGGAAGTTGAGGCTGAGGAACATTGAGTCATTTGCCCATGGTCCTCGAGGCAATCTGTCCTCAGTAATCAAGGCCTCTAGAGCTGGAGTCCTTTTCCCTGGAACATCTCCTCCCTCCCCTCTCCTCCCTTCTCCTTCCTTTTTCTCTCTTCTTCTCCCTTCCCCTCCCCTTCCTTCTCCTCTCCTCCCCTCCCCTCCTCTCTCTTATTTTCTTTCTCTCTCTGTCTCTGTCTCCCTCCCTCTCTCTCTCTCTCTGTCTCTCTCTCTCTCTCATGTGTCCAGAGTCAGTTCTGGTTTTCTTGCTTGGAGGTAGATTTTGTTTGCCAGCACTCAGAAGACCGATGCCTTTGTTTTTATCCCTGAAATGCATTACTCATTGTCCTCCTTGGCCTGGGACAGATGGAAATGTGAACTACTTTGGTACAACCCAAATTTCCCTGTGGGTCATAAGCATCCTGAGGGACTATGTCATCATGCCGTAGAAGGCCACGGAAACTTCTGAACAGGCCCAAGCATCCAATGAATCACTCATCCTGTTTGTTCCTGTCTATCACTCAAATGCACATCACCATGGCCCCAGTCTGTGCAGTTATGGATGTCTTTGTTTCCACCTCTGACTGGAGAGCTTGGCCACTGGATCAATCCCGTGTGTCCTTGGTCTGATAAACAAATATTCATGGTTTCTGGGGCTCTAGCCAACCCATGTTTACTCAGGGCCCTTAGATAGGGTCTAGATCAGCCCTTGAACTTGTGAATGAAGAAACTAACACCCAGAGGCTTACCCAAGGCTACATAGCAAGCCTGTGGCAAAGCCAAGATTAGATTACCTTTGTTTTTTTGGAGGGGTGAAGGTAGGGCAATTGGGATTAAGTGACTTGCCCAAGGTCACACATTTTTTGTTAAGTGTCTGAGGTCACATTTGAACTCAGGTCCTCCTGATTTCAGGATCAGTGCTCTATTCACTGTACCACCTAGCTGCCCCAGTAACCTGACTTTTAAACAGATATAGGTCATTGAAGAAGGTAATGTATGAGTGTGACATTAAAATTTTATTTGATAAATCATGAAAATCTATGGTAGTAATATCCAAGCATATACCCAAATGATCAAATATTTGGCTAGCTGGAGACCAAATCTTCTATGTCACCACTTGTGTGATGATCTTGGGTTGAAAATCACTGCACCTCTTGGGCCTCAGCTTCCTTATCTGTAAAAGGATGGTTTTTGACTAAATGACCTCAAAGATTCCTTCCCACTCTCAATTCATGAATATCCCCCATTCCCAGGTGGAAGAAGACCAAGGCAAAACCCAGGGTCCCACAGGTAGGAGGTGATGGAGTAGCATGCCATCCTCACCTGTTACTTAACCTGTAACCCTGGGCAAGGCTCTGGCCCTCAGTTTTTTCATCTGTAAAGGGTTTGGATGACATTGGATAAGGTATTTCTCAATTTTGGGGCTCTTCCCTATGAACCTCCCTAGGCCTTACTTCCTCTATAAATTTATGAGGTAGGACTGGATGCCATTAAAGAAAACCCCTTTCAGCTCTAGGTCTGTGAACCCATGCACCTCTTTGGGCCTCAGTTTCTTTCCTCCTTTCTAATTTTGATGAGGTGACCTCAGTGGTCCCTTCCAGCTCTCTGAGCCTACGAACCCTTGAAGGACTTGTACTTTTTTGTCTCAGTATACAAAAATACCTTCTTTACTCACCTTGCTTTTCCTCTCACTTTTCCAGGAACAATTTCATCCACCAAGCGGACGGGGATTCCAGCTCCTCGAGAACTTTCCACACCCGTCTCCAGAGAGAGATCCGCTCTTCGAGGTCCCACCAGTGCAAAGAAACCAATCCCCAGTCCGATATCTTCCAGTACCCCTACTCCTACCAAGCACTTAAGAGGCGCCAATAAATCCAAGCAAGAGAATGAAGCTGGGGACAGGGCATTGCTGGAATCTCAGGTCCGGGAACTCCTGGCAGAAGCCAAAACAAAAGATTTCGAAATCAGCAGGCTCCGGAGCGAACTCAAGAAATTCAAAGACAAGGTGTCCTCAAATGTCACCGAAGGGACTGATGCTTTGGATCAGAACGGCGATGGGCTGTCACCCTCCCCTGGGGATTTAGATCCTTTGATAAGAACTCTTCAGGAGAAGAACAGAAATTTCCAAAAAGAGCTGGTAGATCTTGGGGAGGAAAACCGGGCTCTGAAAGAGAAACTGGCATACATGGAGCATTCCCCCAGCTCCGAGGCGGCCACAAGCAACGATGGGGGCAGCAGCCTGCCCACACCCACTACTCAAGAGTCAAGCTTTGGAAGCCCAACGAAAAACCAGCTCTCAGGGGAAACGGAGGAGTATAAACAGTCTCTGACCGGGAATACCTTACGAACCTCAGGGTCCTCGAGCAGTGACGTGACCAAGGCTTCTCTGTCCCCGGACGCTTCGGATTTTGAGCACATAGCCGAGGCTCCTTCGAGACCCCTGTCCTCGGGGAGCAATCCCTTCAAGAGCCCCCGGTGCTCTACAGGCGGCAGCTCCCCCAACAACATTAGCGAGCTGTCTGTAGCTTCCCTCACTGAGAAAATCCAGAAGATGGAGGAGAACCACCACAGCACCACGGAAGAGTTGCAGGCCACCTTGCAGGAGCTGTCAGACCAGCAGCAGATGGTCCAAGAGCTGACGGCCGAGAATGAGAAGCTGGTGGACGAGAAGACCCTTCTGGAGACGTCCTTCCACCAGCACAGGGAGCGCGCCGAGCAGCTGAGCCAGGAGAACGAGAAGCTGATGAGCCTCCTGCAGGAGCGGGCGCAGGAGGAGGAGGCCGGCGTCCAAGACGACAAGGTCCTGGAGCTGGAGCAGAAGTGCACCGAGATCTTGGAGAACGCCCAATTCGAGCGGGAGAAGCTGCTCAACATTCAGCAGCAGCTGACGTGCAGCCTGCGGAAGCTCGAAGGGGAGAACCAGGGCGCCGCCGACGTGATCCAGCGGCTGAAGGAAGAGAACGAGCAGCTGAGCGGCCTTCTGGACGTGGAGCGTCACAACGGCGGGCTGGCGGCCAAGGCGCTGGAGGACTGCCGCGTCAGCCTGGAGGCGCTCAAGATGGAGAACGCCTCCCTGAAGGCCCAGCTGGAGAGCGAGAAGCAGAAGGCGCTGGAGCTGAGTGCCACGGGCCACGCCAGGGACACGTCGGACGTGCAGGAGAAGCTCCAGGCGGCCCGGGCGGAGAAGGACCAGCTGGAGCGGACCTGCCTAGAGCTCAAGCAAGAGCTGCTAAAGGCCAACAGCGAAAGCCAGCACATCCAGAGCCTGCTGGCCAAGGTAAAAGTCTCGCCCCTGGCCCCGCTCCCCGCCCCCCCGCCTGCCCCCCGCCCCAGCTTCCCGAGCCTCTGCCTTACCCAGCTCAGCACCCCTCCTTGGCCCTTGCTGTATGCTCTTGTGAGATGGGGCTTTCAGTATGATTTCAGTATACTTTCTGTGATGTGGAAAAGGGATCCATAGTCTTTACTAGACTGCCAGAGGGGTAGATGATCCCCCCAAAAGTTTAGAACCCCTGCCTTATGGTGTGGTAGAAGGGGAGGAAGATTTGCATGTGGAGACAGAAGGCAGCATTCAGAGATCCCTGGTTAGCCTCCTTACTTTAGATTGATTTTTTTTTTTTAATATCCCACTGTTTTGGGAGAGAGGCAGAGCAGAATGGGGTCTGGGGTGGGGATGGGGACATGCTCGATTTGAAGTCAAAGGAACTGGATTTAAACCCTTGCTCTGCCCCTGTGGGATCCAGGACAAATAACTTCTCCAACCTGAGCCTATTTCCTCCACCTTTTTTTTTTTTGGCTTTTTGGAGGGGCAATTAGGGATAAAGTTACTTGCCCAAGGTCACACAGCTAGTAAGTGCTAAGTATCTGAGGCCACATTTGAACTCAGGTCCTCCTGACTCCAGCACCAGTACTCTATTCATTGCGACACCTAGCTACCCCTTGAGCCTGTTTCCTCAGGTATAAAGTAACAGGGTCAGACAGGATGCCTCTGAGGTCTCTTCTGGCTCCAGATCTGTGTTCCCCTGATCTGTAAAATAAAGATCTCATCCTCAGTCATTCTCTCTCTCTCTCTCTCCATCTCTTTCACTCTCTCTCCATCTCTCTCTTTCTCTCTCCATCTCTCTCTCTCTCTCTCACTCTCCATCTGTCTGTCTCTCTCACCATCTCTCTCTTTTTCTCCCTCCCTCTCTCCCTCTCTCTCTCTTTCTCTCCCTCTCTCCCTTTCTCTCTATCTCTCTCCCCCTCCCTCCCTTTCTCTCTCTCTCTCTCTCTCTCTCTCTCTCTCTCTCTCTCTCTCTCCCCCTCTCTCCCTCTCCCTGTCCTTCTCCCTCCTCCCTAGCTTTCCCTCTCCCCTCTTTCTCTCTTCCCCCCTTTCTCCCTCCTTCACTCTTCCTCTCCTCACCCCTCCTCCCCTCTTCTTTCTTATACCTTCAACCTCTCCCTATCTGCTGGTTGTTTCCCACTGCCTTCAAAAATGCCCGTGCGGCCATCCTTAAAAAAAAACAGGGGCCACTTAACATCCACTTGTTTTCTGACTAATTGATAAAGCCTTCTCAGATTTCCTCCGGTTGGCTCAGGTCGTTCCAGTCCTCCTAGGGCACGTGGGCTGCTTATGTTGATTTTTTTCCTCCTTAGTTTCCTGATGATCCAGTGGGCCCTTGTGTAGTAGCTGGTTATATGTGGACTCTTAATTATTTGCTGCTCTTTTATATGTAGCTATTTAATATCCTTCCCCCCTGCCCCCTAATTCATTTGAGTTAAGCAAGCATTTATTAAATACCTACTGTGTGCTAGGGACTGAGTAAGGCACTGGGAATACAAAGACAAAAATGAACAGCCCCTGCCCTCAAGGCGCTTACATTCTATTGGGAGGAAACAGCTGGTTTACAACAAATCCAAAATATCAGTTAATCAATAAACATTGATTAAGTACCTAACATGTATCAGGCATTGTGCTAAATGCTAGGGATACAGAAAAGAAGCAAAAGGCAGTCCCTGCCCTCAGGGAATTTGTGTTCTACTGAGAAGAGGGTACATGACAAATCAAAAAGCTATACAGAGTACACAGGCAAATTCAAAACATAGACAAAGTACTTTTATGGTGAGAGGTGTGCCAAGATTGCAGTAGGGGGTGAGGGAGATGCTTCAGCCTTATGCAGGAGGTGGTGTTTGAATTGAACCTTGAGGCAAGGCAGAAATTCCAAGAGACAAAGATAGGGAAGAGAGTGCACTTTAGGCATAGGGCACAACCTGGGCAAAGATCTGGAGAGGAGAGATGGAATTTCATGGTTCAGAAATAGCAAGCACATGAATTTGGCTGGAATACCAAATGCACAAGATGTATAGGAAGGTGAAATCAGCCTGGAAAAGGCAGGCAAGAGCCCCAGAGCAAAGGACTTTGAAATGTCGGAGAAGAGTTTATATTTTATCTGTAATCTCTCTTTTGAAGTCTGTTACATGACAAAGTAGTTGAGGGAGGGGATATTTCTTTTTCTGGGTCCGGCGCTCCCCTCGGTGCCTCCTGAGGCCTGGGGTCCAACCTCTACACTTAAAAATGTTGTTGACTTTTTTTTTTTAGCAGAGGCAGTTAAATTGCTGACCTGAATTTTTTTAAATGAAGAATAAATGGATTCAGATTGAGTCACAAGTTAATATTCAAACAAGCGAACTTAATTCTATTCTAAATCATGAACCTGACACACACCATTGTTTGGCAAAGTGGTATTATTCTTGTAGTATCATGTGGTGCTCAGTCATTCAAGGGGCCACCTAACTCAGTGGGCAGAGTGCTGACCTTGGAGTCAGGAAGGCCCCAGGCTCAAATCCAGCCTCAGACATTTCCTAGCTGAGTGATCCTGGCCAAGTCATTTCACTTCTGCCTCAATTTCTTGGACTCAGTAGCTCCTTTTCAGGTCTTAAAACTGTGATCCTATGAAATAAGGAGGGAGAGACAGCCATCTGAGAGTTGTGGGTTGAGTGCTGGGTTTATAGAACTGCCATCAGATCTGGCCACTTAGTAGCTGTGTGACCCTGGGTAAGTCACTTATAACTTCTGACCTTCAAGCAGACTCCTGGGACTTATCTGTGAAGTCCTAGCCTGATTGGGGTTGCACCTGCTGGTAGAAGGAATTCCCACTCCGGAAATACTGGCATACTTGATATGTGTTCATATATCACATGAGACAATACATACAAAAACACTTTCGATTTGGGAAACCCTTGAAACTTTGAGGAAGTGTAGGGTCAGGTAGGTATCAAGGTGAATATGGGGTTATGACGTCAGGCCTACAGTCAGGAGGGCCTGAGTTCAAATCTCAGCTCAGATACCAGCTCTGTGACCCTGGGTGAGTCAGCTTAAAACGAAACAAAAGTAGAAAAAATAAAACAAACAAAAAGCACAAAAAAACCTCTATTTGCCTGTTTCCTCATCTGTGAAATGGGGATAATAATAGTACCTCCCTCCCAGGGCTGTTGTGACAATAAAATGAGCCTAGAACAGGGTAAGCACCATATAAATATTAGCTGTTGTGGTTGGTCTGTTATTATTGTTGCCAAAAAGAAAGAGAAACTCAGGGTCTGTGGCCAAAAACCTAGTCATTCAAGTAGTTTTTGAAAGCAAAAAATCCTCTGTTAAGTACAAATTTAACATCCTCTTATATCCTCTTTAACATCCTCTTAATTTAACATCCTCTTAGATCACCCAAGCCAGGCACCAGAGGCAGGGTGATGGAGTGGGGAGGGAGCCAACTTCCAAGTCAGGAAGCCCCTGGTTCAAATCCTGCCTCTGACACGCCCTGCAGGCCACTGAGCCTCCTCTTGGTGCCCCAGCCTCGCGCCAGTCCAGCCAACAACATCAAACATGGCGCCTTCCTTCCACCAGGTTAAAAAAGCTTCCTTTCCGTGCTTCAGACACACACTGGTTTTTTTCTTTTTAGAAAATTTTTGTTGATCCTTTTTTGGTCACCTGTATTTCTCGCCGTCTCTTTGTGTGACTCCCGGTGCAGACCTCCTAACGAGCCAAATCTTGTAACAAAGAAAGTTTTTTAAAAGAAGAAAAAAAAACAGTTGAGCACATTAAGATTTTGAAAACAAGTCTGACATCATATGCAGCCTTCTGCACCTGTGGCCCCCCACCTCTGCAGAGAAGCAGGGGGAAGGAGGAGGTGCCCTCTCATTTCTTTCTTTTCCTTTTTTTGCTTCATGTACTTTTCAAAGCCTAGGCCAGCACGACTGCTGGACAATGTTCTGGGAAAGCTGGCCCAGTCCATTCCTGCTGAGATGTAACAGTGATTACCTCAACTAGGGCCTAAGTGGTTAAGCCCTATATACAGGCCAGCTGTTGTGACTTCCAAAAAGATAAAAGGTGTGCCTTGAGGCTTGCAAAACACTTCAGGGGCTCGTATCTCATTTGAGTCTCACAGCAGCCTCATGAGCTAGGTGCTCTTATCCCCATTTCACAGATATGGAAACTGAGACTCAGGGTCACACAGCTTGTGAGTCACTGAGGCAGGATTTGGTATCAGGTCTTCCTGACCCCACTGCATCCCCTAGCTCCCTCATTTTCTTGTTCACTTATTTAAGTCACATCTGACTCTTCATGACACCGTTTGGGGTTTTCTCTGCAAAGGTACTGGAGTGATTTGCCATCTCCTTCTCCATCCCTGATTTTACAGATGGGGAAGCTGTGGCCCAGGAAGTTAAGTGACTTAATCAAAATCATTTGGGTAGTGAGGAGCAGAGGCTCTGGGGATCTAGATCTGGAGCCAGGTCCTCTCCCTCCAAACCTTCTGTCCCACTATAGGAGCAAAAGGACTCAACTTGTGAGTAGAACACCAGCCCTGGAATCAGGAGGACCTAAGTTCAAATCCAGCTTCAGACACTTGACACTTACTAGTGGTGTGACCTTGGGCAAGTCACTTTACCCCAATTGCCTTGCCCTTCCCCCCTCCAAAAAAAAAAGCCAAAACCCCCTCAATTTTGGAGAGGGGGGCAAGGACCATGCAGTCTGCTCCCCAGCTCCCTTTGCTGGATCCAGTCTCCCCTTCCTCCCCTGACTCCACCTGGCAGATCTTCAGAGAAGCAGGAGAAGCTCCCTCCTCCACCCCAATTTGGAGAGCAGCAGCAGAAACGCTCTGAGTAAGAGAAGAAAAGGCCAGGGGGAGCCTCCCAGGATGCTTTGTGTCTTTGCCATCTTCCCAACACCAGAGTGTTAGCATTCATTTGCTTCATCCTGGGAAAGGAACAGGTTCCTTTTTAGGACTGAACAGCGGATGAAAAGAAGCTGGCCAAGTTCCTTTGCAGTATCTCTGTTCAGTGACTAGGTTATTGGGGGGGCAGGATCTGGAATGGGGGGGTCCCCCTTCTGATTTTTGTCATTGTTGGGCTTCCTCTCCATGCAAAGCTAATGTTGCAGACCTATCGCTATGGCCAGCTTTTCTCCTTTTGGCAATGAATGAATGATAACACCAGAGACTGGCATGGAGTTTTAAGGCTTGGGAAGCGCTGCATATACATTCTCCATTCCCTGATCCCCCAAGCTGCTAGAGAAGAAGGGGAGCGGCTCTTAACTTGGGGCCCGGGAACTTGTTTGTTCTGTCAAATTATTTCTCCAACTGTTTCAGTACCATTAGTTTGCTTTTTAGCTCAGTGGATTTGATTTCATGGGTTGATAAATGGTTCTGGAGAAGGGTCTGTAGGCTCCCCAGGCTGGTACCAGAGGGGTCCAGATGCAGACAGGGGTCAGAAGCCTTGTGCTGGCATCTCTCCCTAATGGGACTAGAACTGGGATCTCAATGGACTTTAAACAGAACTCCCAGATGAGAAAATACCCACCACCAGTGCAGATTGGCACCCTCTCTGTTACCTTAGTCTTAAAGAATATCCTGGAACACTGAGACATGACATGATCCTCCTTAACCTTTGACCTTTCATTCTGCTATGGAAAGGAAGGAAACATGAACTTATTAAGCCCCTACTATGTGCCAGGTACGCACTTTACAAATATTCTCTCATTTGAGCCTCATAGCAGACCCGGCAGGTAGGTGCTTTTTTGATTCCCATTTTACAGATGGGGAAAACCAAGGCAGGTGGAGGTTAAGTCGTTGTGCCCAGGGTCACACAGCTAGTAAGTATCCAAGGCATTATTTGAACTCAGGTCTATCCTGATTCCTAGGGTCCGTGAATTTGTTATTGGTTATATAGAATATATATTACAGTATTTCATTGTGAAGTCCTATGTATTTTATCTTATGCATTTAAACATGATTCTGAGAAGGGGTCCACAGGCTTCACCAGAGTGGTTGCCAAGGGGTCCAGGACACAGGCAAGGTGAAAAACCTCTTCCCTAGATGCTAGACTGAGCCACGGTATCAAGCTTTAAACAAGGCATGACCTCTTCACTGATTCTGCTCCTCCTGTGTTGGGAGAGCATCATCCCTCAGCCCTGGCTGCTGCTGGAGGAAGGGGCCCTGGGAAAAAGAAGGGAAGAATCTGGTGAGGAGGAAAAATTGGGGCCAGGAGGCACCCTGGGGGTCACAAGATTTAGGGAATCCAGATGTGTTTGCTGTTGAAGTAGGTGACTGGAGTGCAGTGAGGGAGGCCCCAGAGTGCCGTCAGACCCTGTTGGCCAGGAAACATTGGAAGCTGCAGAGGACAAATGAAGCCCATCCCCTGACTTCTACTGCAGCAGCTGGAGACTGGCCTCCCGTAAGAAAGACTACAGGATTCTCTCGGAGCGCCTTCCCCTGGCCGACCTCAGCAAGGCCATCTATTATGCTGGCACCTGGGCCCTGCACATGCTTCTCGATCCATGAGGAAAGAGGACATTTCATCTGCCCCAAGCCTTTTATCCTTTGCCTGTCTCATGTTGCTAGAGAGACAGAGACAGAGTGAGAATGAAGGGGGGGGGGGAGAGAATGAGGAAAGAAATTGAGGGAGAGAAGGGAAGGAGGGAGAGAGAAAGAGACAGAGA